>JANRMT010062837.1:5398142-5435759 GCA_026402145.1 Polypterus bichir lapradei
TATATATATATATATATATATATATATATATATATAGTGGGGAACAGACAAACAGACAGACACAGACAGGCAGCTATCGTTAAAGTCACCACACACGCTTTTTTTTTACAATATATACAACACAGTAAACTGCACACAACCCAGTGCCCCATGCACCAATCACCCTCAATTCCAGGCCTTTTCCTCAATGCCTCCCTTTTCTGACCACCTCCACTCCTCCAGGCTTTGTCCTCTTCCACCCAGCTCCAGGTATCGAATGGAGGGAGGCAGCCCCTTTTATATCCACCCGGAAGTGCTCCAGGTGCCTCCCGATGAACTTCTGCCGGCACTCCCTGGTGTGGCGGAAGTGCCGGCTGTGCACCCGGAAGCACTCTGGGTGTCCTTGGTCTTTTTCCCGCAAGCACTTCCGGGTGTGGTGGAAGTGCTGAGGGCCAGGGCTCCTTAGGCATCCAGGCACCCCCTGGTGGTGACCACGTTCCCCTAAAGGGTTGAGCTTCCATGCTCTGTTCCCGTGGTTCCCATACCAACCAGGGAGACTGCCCTCTCGTGGTCTGGAGGAGGCATAATTCCTCCTTCGGTCCTTCTGAGCGTCCCGGCTGGGTACCATCCCGAGCTGCTTGCCACAAAAAAAAAAAAAAAAAAAAATATATATGTTTTATATATATACTGTATAGTCCACAAAAAATGTCCACACATGTACGTGAATCTATGAATCAGTTTATAGTCCATTAAAACTACTGTATTGTAAACAAAACATTATTTAGATAATAGTGTATCAAAGTGTCAAATAGCAATAATCCTACGTTTATGGAACTCATATGTCATAGAAAGGGTCATACATTAGGAGGGTGGAAATGCAGAGGGGGTACATTGCATTGCAGGGGGCATTGCATGGGGCATTGCATGGGACATTGTAAGGAGGTTGCGTGGGGACATCACAGTGGGGGTCATTTACAACTTTGCCTAGGGAAGCAAAAAAGCTAGAGCTGGCTCTGTATATGAAAATAGTAATTCCAAATTAAACTAAATGCAGCATTTTGTCAGATACACCTTCATCATGTGTATTTCAAATTTCTTCTTATAATACACGAAAGCCTCATAACAAAATTAAATAACACACAATAATAACTAATGCACTGCACATACCTCATCCCATCCCAACTATTGCTTTGATCATACATTAAGGTGCAGTGTGGCATATTTTGGGCAGTTCTTGATTTTATATACAGACTAAATAAAATATATTTAATGTCTGATGGGGCATTAATAAAAAATAAAAGAACGTCATCTGGAAAAAGTTGTATGACATGAGAGGTGTTTGAAATTCAGATTAACTTACGTTTGCAGACGCAAGGTACATTAGCCAACAGATCAAGGGAAAGTACAAATTAGAGTTAACATAACAGTGAACTAATAAGATTTTAATGTCCCAAAAAACCCTTTGACAAATCACATTCCTGAGTACACATCAAAGGTAAAACAAATGTTGACTATCAGAGGCATTGTAGTGAATGTATCACAGCTGGTGATTAAGAATTAGAAGATGATTCAGTACTGAGTAATATCTGTTAACACTGCTCAAAGCTAATGGAGAGCAAATTGGTCATGGTAAATCAGTTTATGGATGATAATTTATCAATATCGATTTTAAGCATCAGAACACAGAGTATACTACATATTAATAACCAAGAGAGAAAGTATGTGTAATGCTGTCAGTTTTTGAGATCTTAATCTTTGATCTTTGCAATATTAATATGGAGACAAAATAATAAGTTTTTGATGAAAATGTGGCAAATATTTAACAAAATCCTAGATACAGTAGTAACTTTCAAAACACTGGTAAAAGTCCCCCATCAAGTCTTGGTACCTTCTTTTTTTTTTTAAAGTAAGATGTGTAGCAATTAACTGCAGAAGTGCAGAACAGTTTCCTCTGATGATAAGCACAGTAGTGTAATTAACTCAGAAACATACAATAGTTTAGTGTAGGGATGATTTTGTTCTAATGAATAAAATATAAACATATTGTAAATTCTGATCACTAAATTTTGCTCATGACAAAAATGAAAGCTTCATTTCCCTACACGTATTTTCCCGGCTGCCATAATGAAGAAATTCTTTCCTTGATTTCAAAAACATAAAATTAAATTTTGATCAGCATATCTTTTGTTTTGTGCTGTCACTTCAATATGAGAGTTTGTTCCAAGTGTGCTGGTATACAAGGGTAAACATTTTCATTGGCTTTTCCTAAGCAACATTATATAAAAACACATGAAACAAAAAATGCAATTATTAAATTGCTATTAATTGTGACCACTAAACAAGCTAATTAAGAAAAAAGATTAAAAAACAAAATACAAACAACACCCAAGGACAAAAACATATTTTGTATGGATTTGTCAATTTTGAAAGCTTTATTATAATTCTGAGCAGTGGTAAAATATATTAGAAACTATTAACCAGTTAAAATAGTTAAGTATATATTTAATATACAGTATACCTTATCTATTATTACAATATAATAAAACAGCTCCTCCTTCTCCTTCCTTTCCTCCTTGGCGAGCATTGTTGTCTTCCTCTTGTCTCTGACTCCCAGAGTGAGGTGAGACATCTCATTTTATGTTAGTCCCAGGAGTACTTCCTGTACCTTGGCATTACATGACAGACAGAAGCACTTCCAGGTCATACAGAAGTTGCATGCAATCAGTAGGTCCTCTTGCAATAGCATACTCTGTCTGCACCCATGGACCCTGACAAGACTGTTCTTCCAAACAAGTCCCAGGCAGCCCTGCCAGTGTGCAACTTGAGATAAAGCCAGGGGAACACTGCTGCCTTCCGTACTGGAGGCTGAACTGTTCTTGATACAGTGCCTCTCCCACTCCATCCATTAGCTTTTCAACCCGAAAGAAACAGATAACTATCCCAGCCAGGTTGCACCTCAGTCCAGGTTACCCTTCCATTACAGCCTTCTAGCCCGGAAAGGACTCACCCTCCAGCAGGGATGCCAGTCCACCCTTTAGGACACTTTCACTGGTAAAATATTGTAATGACTGCATTTAATGTTTGAGTGATCAAGAACAATTGCCTATCTCTTGTCTATGTTTCTTAAGTTTATTACAGGCAGTGTGAAGTGCTCCCAACTCCACTTTCTCTTTGATCATAGGGATGTGTTTTCAGGTGTTTGTTCGAGTCTTCACATGCTTGTTTTAAGCAGCAGTGCACAAGTCATAAGAATTTCATGCTTTAATATCATAAAGAAAATATAAAAATATAAATAATAGTGCAAACGTACATGTAGCGGCTGGAATATTTCAACATATTTTCTTATAAACTTATCTTTAAAATCAATATTTGAACATTAATTTGTGGCTGTCTTAAAATACAGAAGGATACATAAAAAAACAAACAATAGAACTCCTGAATTGCAACCAACCTCTTTTATACTTCAACCTCAGCTTATGTCAACTGACAGCATTAACAGCAAGCACCACAGATTAGCTCTGCGTGCAATGTGACAAAACACACAAGCCTCACAGCAGGTTAGGTCCTACACCATAGCAGTGATACAGACAATCAGGGGCAGAAGTATGCAAATGGAATGAACAATACTAAATAACAATATATAAATAACTCAATAAATGTAAATAACATCCTCGGCTGACACCTGACACACCTATGTTGAATTTTGGAAGGCTCTGATCGCTAGTGGTATATATAACTGTTAATAAAAAAGAGAGGGGTCACTTTACATTCATTGCATTACATTGTGAAAATATAATCTTAACATGTTATAGTAAGATATGTTATATTTTACTGCGGTGGACTGGCGCCCTGCCCTGAGTTTGTTTCATGCCTTGCGCCCTGTGTTGGCTGGGATTGGCTCCAGCGGACCCCCGTGACCCTGTAGTTAGGATATAGCGGGTTGGATGATGGATGGATGTTATATTTTACTAAACTTTTATTTCCATAGCACAGTGGGTCTAAAAATTAAAATATGTCATTAATCACTATAGAAGTAAACACACATGAATACCATGAATGCAATCACAAAAATAACATCTCTAATTATATTTACTAAATAAAATGTACATATATTAATTATTTGAATTTCTCCTTGGGATTAATAAAGTATCTATTTATCTAAAAGGTAAATTACAATTCAATTAGTAGTAAGCTACTGTAAGAGAAAAGTACAATTGGAGAGTGTACAGTGTAGCAGTAGGGGGCACTATCGCTCCCTTGAACCCTCAGGTACCATGCCAAACACCAGGTAAAAGTCCAATAATTACTATTTTTATTATAATAATTATGTGCACCAAGCACCACCATTCCACACTACTAATTAAATAATCAATACAACAATAATCAATAAACCAATCCTCCGACTCCCAGACGCATTGCCCTCCTTCCACCCAGCTCAGCTCGCCATCTGGGAGCTCCCACAGTCCTTTTATAGTACACGACCCAGAAGTGCTCTTTAATCTACAGTCCAAATCAAAACTCTTCTTTCTTTGTCAGTCTGGAAGCACTTTATTCCTTCCGTCCTCGTGACCTGCAAGTACTTCTGGGCTGAAGGAAAACCAACTGTCTCTGTGCCTCCCTGCAGCGTCCCCTGGCGGCCCCGACGTTATCCAGTAGGGCTGTGAATTACAACTCCAAAGTCCATGATGCCCTGCTGGAATTCGGGGCATCTCCACATTGCAGGGAGGACTCCATCTGGCAGCTTGGGGGTCTTTGCCGGGATAAACTGCTAGGCATAGTCCACAACAGGTATAATGATGTGAAAACCATAGTTAATATATGAGGCTGTTGGATACACTTAAATGATGAATTAATGAAAAAACATAACATAGCAAAGTAGTTCACTACTATGTAATCAGTTTATTGTGTTAAAAAAATACTTTACTTAGCTTTGAAATCTCTTCAGTTTTTTTTTTTTTTGTCTGACTCACCAGTACAAGAAAATCCCCACAAATGATTCACTGTTTGACGCTTCTTGATGTCTTGTTTTACAAGACATTGAGTTTTTTAAGGGTTCCCTCCTATTTTTGGCCCTCTAGACCTGAAAAGCCTTCATTTTCCTGCCATTTTTGAAACATATATTGTGTAGGAAAATTACACCCGTGTGTCTTCAACAAAAATGGTCAGAAGAACAAATACAACCATGTTTATTTTTACAGCATATTTTCATACACCAGGGGCCTCATGCATAATGCCATGCGTAGAATTCACACTATAACATGGTGTAAGCACAAAAGCGGAAATTCAAGTTCACAAAGTCGGACAGTGCCCGAAATAAAAATGAAGTTGTCAGATATCAAAGTCCTTGTGAAAAGGTGAGTCGAAGCCCACCGTCTGAGTGTCATATGAAAGCTTATTAGGGTACACACAGTGGGAAAAAAGCACGAAATGTCAACTTTAATCTCGAAATTTCCACTTTAATCACGTAGTTTATTTTGTCATTAAAGTAGAACATCATAAACTTCATCTTAAAATCGTTTAATTTACTAGTTTCTCAAATCCCATTGTAACTAAAGTAGCACTTTAAATGTTTTGTATTTGAACATCTATGTGCTATATGTGTGTGAATCACTACGTGCTTCTCAAAATGGCTTTCTCTTCCTCCGACAGGACACAGAATCCATTACATTTGTGATATTACAGCTCTCTGAATAATTAAAATACTGAGATGTATACTTGATATAATTTTCATGATGGTAAGAGTTTAAGCATGTTATTAAACATGGGAACACGGTGGCACAGTGATTGTTCATGCCTCACGCAGGATGCTTGCTGCTCCGTGCATGACCTTCGATGAATTAATTTATTGCAGCAGTACTGTCTCTTTAAAGCGTACTCATCCCCAATTCCTGTCCTTACTTTTCTTCCTCCAAATACCCAATCGCCACACAATCAGCTCTGTAATAGACGTTAAGCCATCTGTAAGCTTAGAAAGCCGATTCTTCAAAACTTTTAATATAACATTGAAATATCTTCGTAGTACCTGTTAAATTATTCTGTCCATCTGTCCTTCCAGTGTCGCACCAGCACCAACAAGAATACAGCGCAAGGCAGGAACAATCCATGAACGGAGCGCCAGCTCCTTGCTAGTGCTGCGATAATGTGTCCTCACATGTTTATTTATTAACAATACAGATTATTTAAATGACGTTAAAGTTTTATCTGTATAATATAATAAACATATTTTGCTGCATTTCATGTTAAAAATGATATTGTCATCATATGTAAATCGACGCTTTATAAAGTGGCTCAGGTTGTGCAATATTATAACTGTATCGCAAGTTTACAGTGAGGTAATTATACTTATAAGTACAAACAGTTCTACAAGGAGCACTTGATGGACTGATTGAGTGGGATGAAACTGTTTCTGAACCGTGAGGAAAGGCTCTGAAGCATTTACCGTATGAGAGCAGTTCAACAGACAGCATGGCTGGGGCAGCGTGTGGTTGATGCTGAATACCAATAAGCCAATAATTCTCTTTCCAATCAGCTGCTGTACAGTTGTAATTCCCCACTCAGATACAGTGATTTAAATACTCCGAGTGGTGCAGTGAGAGTAATATGGAAAAAGATGATCCACTGTGGCAACCCCTAATGGGAGCAGCTGAAAGAAGAAGAAGAAGAAGGTGCAGTGAGAGTAACAACGCTAAAGCAGCTATTGTATTTAGAACAGTTTGACCATTCTGTGGACCATTATATTGTTATGGGTTAATTACAATCAGATGCATTAAACTAATAAACAATATGTGGTTAATTTTAGTGTATTTATAAAGCCGCGTCACGGATGTGGATCTAAAAAAGAAAGGAAAACCAAACTGGAACAGTAGCACTGCTTTGATGCTGGGTGCCGCCAGTCTGCAAAACAGGGCGGAGAACTTGCATACACCAGGGTATGAGCTACCATGGAAATGTGCGTAGCTTTATGCTAAATTTAGGTTTTATACTTCACAATTTGAGCATGGAAACGGGCTTACACAACATTTCTGTGCGTATGCACCATTTATACATGAGGTCCCAGATGTAGCTCAATGTGTTTTATGAAAGAAGTGGTTATAAGCTAAGAAAGACAAATTAAAATTAGATAAGAAAAATAATAAGCAAGTATATGAAATGTAAATAATATATATAATTATTACACAACCAGAGTCTTTATATATAAAATCATTTTTTAAGTCAATAAAGAGGAGTCTGAGGATAAGGTCAAATTGTTAGGGAGGACAGAAAAACATAAAAAAGAAAACAAAATCTGCAGGGGTTTCAAGGCCAAAAGGCCGTCCAGCCCCTACTGAGCAGTCTACTTAACCAAAATGTTTTTAAGAAGTTTGTTTTTTAGTCCTCACCTTAGATTGATGCAGTTGGTCTCGGAATTTCATTCAAACATCAAACAGTGCTTTGAACAAGTGGAGGTGGCGCTAAAACAACTTGAAAAGAAAACCGAGAAAAGTAGAGGTTAAAATTGACTGCTGATTCATTGAAGAGTATGATAATTCTATGCAAATATAGTTTACTAAAAGTAGAACTAAAATGTAGCTTCAAAAGAAAAAATGGAAAAAGTTGATATTTAAGAGTTTTTTTAAATCAATCCACTTAAGCTTGCTTATCTCTATTGATAAAACATTCCAGATTTTTATTGCATAACAGCAAAAGGCCACCTCACTGCTTCCTCATGTTTGGCTCTTGGAATAAGAGGCAGACCACTATTAGAAGATCTAAGATTGTGTCTTGGAATGTAGGGGGACAGGCACACCAAAATTTAAGAACAGCAAGATTATTTGAGGCTTTAAATACCATTAGCAGTATTTTAAATTCTAACGACTTGAAGTTGTGCATTCCACATCAGCTGATTCCAGAGTTCAAAGTTTCTCCTTTTCACAAAAAATTTAGAATCGCTAATATAGGCATGTGGAGTGTTGTGTTTTACACTATTTCAAGTTTGCTGATCAAAATATAGTAATATTTTTGATGTTTGATTATTTACCGGTGGTTTTAGCCCTCCAAGAGGCACTCTCAGAAGGTTAAAAATGACCAATTTCAAACTTAAGCATGTGGGGTATCATTGTAGACTATATCAAGGTCAGTGATTCTGAATATGATGTCATTTTTGTTTTTTGGTCCTTTACTAGGGTTCTACTCCCCTATGAACTCCTATCAGATTTTGAAAAATTACAACTTTCTGTTACAATGAAGAATATTTTGTCTTTAAACATTTTAAATAGAAGTACATACATGTTTGAATATTTCAAATATTTGACACAACTACTCTTGTTTATTATGAACTTCTACCTCATGAAGTAAATCATTACATGTCTTATGAATATCCCGAATTAGGAATGCATTCCGCTAATTCAGACTTTTTAAAGGTTTTTAGCTAAGAACCCAGAACAATTAAATAGTACTTATTTTACAGGAATCCAACCAGTACTTTAATATTTAAAGAAATATATTCAAGAAGCTTTTCAAATAATGATAAATTTAAAGTACAAATTATGGTTAAAGACTGGCAATGACAAACTTAAAAGATAAGTCAAAATAGAAATTTCTTATATTTCAGAAAACCAAGAGGAAGGATCCTTCAAAGATCACACTAATAAACCATTTTAGACTACAAGCCACAATACTAAGGAATCCAAAAGAAATTTTAATCTAGCAAATAAAGCTTAGCAAAGTGTACCAACAGCAAAAATGTAACTCAATATCACAACAGTTATATTCAGATTACAAATTTCTTTAAGTAATATTGTAAAAGGCTGCTCAATGTCCGAACACTGCAGTTGTTAAACCCGTGTTCAAGAAAAATAATCTCAATCCCTCTTTCTTTGACAACTTTAGACTGATTTCTAACCTGCCTTTCTTAAGTAAAATTCTAGAAAAGGCAGTTTTTAAGCAGCTAAATGTTTACAGGTATTTGATTAAACATTGTGTTCTTGACAAGTTTCAGTCAGGTTTTAGAACATAGTACAGAAACTGCACTGCCTAAAGTAGTAATTGATTTGTGAGTTAATGCAAACAGAGGCCATATATCTGTTCTTGTTCTCTTAGATGTGAGTGCAGCATTTGACACCACAGTATTCTTATAAACTCCTCAGACAGTAGGTAGTGTTCTCCAGCAGCTTCTTAAATTTGTTTCAGTCTTACTTAACAGGTAAAAAATTCATTGTTAGTTGAGGTAATTGTACTTTGGTAATCCAAGATATTGTATATGGTGTATCACAAGGATCCATTCTGGGTCCACTGCTTTTTTCAATCTACATGCTTCCATTAGGCCAGATTATCTCGAAACACAAGGTTAGCTACCAAAGCTATGCAGATGATACACAGCTTTATTTATCTACTAGCTGCATGTGGTCTTCAGGACATAAAACAACCCAAAGACTCCCTAGAAGTTTTGCTATATTTGTGAACAAGCATTACCGAGGGCAGAGCACATGGACCCACCTGTGATTGCTGCCCCACTGGCATTCATAAGAAGACACTGGCAAAACTTTATCTTAGCTGTATTGCTGGCATATGAGTCCTATTAATCTTTGTCTCGAGAAACTACCTCCAGATAGACAATGTTTTTGGTGAAAACTGAAAGCCTTGCCCTCCGCTGCTGCTGTATTTCATTTACTTCATTTCGACATTGTGTCTTTTCATCTGTGTCATTAACACAATGTCATTGTTGCACGCCAGCGTTTGCTGCACACAGGTCTTTCATAGTGAGAAGTGAGGTGCATGCAAGCTCTGAAAAAATGTAAAAGTGCATGCATGCGCCATCTAATGCCTGCGATAGAGCTTGAGCAGACAGGTCTTTTGTTTATATATATATATATATATCTAATAGCGCCTGATTCTCTTGGCTCTCTGATCCAATATCATAGCAGTATTTCCAAATCGATGTGTAGTAACTTTCTCAAACTAAATAAGGAAATAAATAAATATTAGTTATTGGCAAATATGGAAACACTGAGGGAATTGGAAATAAACTTGATTCCTTAGGTTTAAAAGTCAAGAGCGGAGGTAAAGAATTTAGGGGTAATCATCAATTTAACTAGAAAAAGACAATCTGAGCACTTCTCACAAGTTTTAACATTGTTACACTGGTTAGTCACGTCATTTGGAATTGATTTTAAAATACTGCTAACGGTGCATAAAGCCTTAAATGATCTTGGCCCTTCCTTTTTTTTTTTTGCCTGATCCCATACACTCTAAGTCATAACTTTAAATCTTCTAATGGTGGTCTGCTTATAATTCCAAGATGCAAGCTTAAAAGAAGTAGTGAAGCTGCCTTTTGCTATCATGCACACAAAATCTGGAATACTTTATCAACTGAAATTTGCCAGGCTAATACTGCGGAACATTTTAAAAAACTGCTAAAAATCCATTACTTTAATTTGGCTTTTTTGTAGCTACATTTTACCTAGGCACAGAATTATCATATTCTTCAGGGATTTGCGATTTTTACTAATCTCTGCTGTCTTTTCTGGTCCTTCTTTGATGGCAATTTGTGCCACCACCACCTGATCAAGACACCATGCAGCCACATGTGATGCTGGAGTGAATGCTGGTGTCCCAGCTGTCCACGAGACAGACTTCATTGAATCCTCCCGTATTAAGCCAGGAAACAAAGAGGAATGAATTAAGAACATACTGTAGAATGCCCAGTGGGGGCTGGGAAGAATTTTGGCCTTGGAACCCCTGCAGATTTTGTTTTTTTCTTTTGCTTAACTGTTTTTTTTTTCCTTTTTTTGTCCTCCCAGCTATCTGACTTAATCATTGGAGTCACTTTAGAGACTCACTTCAGGATATTGTATAAGGACACTACAGTTCTACATAATATTTATCTCTTTTTTAAGATCATATAGATGGATTTGTTTTTTTATTGTCACTTATTCTTTATTATTATTGCCTTATCTAATTTGTTTTTCTTTTCTTTTAACTTTCTCATTGGCATCTTGAAAATCATTTTGAGCTACATTGTATGAAAATGTCCTATATACAGTAAATAAATGTTGTTGTTGTACTGTAGTTTAATTTTATTTCTTTTTATTTAGTTTGCTATTTTTTTCTGACATTTTCTCGGCCCATTTTAGGTTTGCAAATTTTCAGATTTAGGTTATCATAAAGTTTTTTGCTTTTAAATATATTTAATGTATTTTACATATTTTAGTGACTATTAAATGGTGTTTTGTTTTTCACAGTTGCCACAATATTTTTGCTACTGCATTGCTAAGGAAAATTACCAGAAGTACATAGTGTATGACATCATTGTCATGACAGTATAAAAGTCAGCACTACACGCTTTTTTATTATATGAATTTAAGAATAAAACAAAGATTTGGCAAAAGATTATTTAGTAAGTGATTTCCTGGCAAACAAACACCTTTCAACTTTTTAAATCTAGAATATTTTACTAATAGAGATATGGCAAGCTAACACAATAGATCATTTAAAAAAAAACTCCTAAAAACCCACTTTTTCATTTTACTTTTTGTAGCTATGTTTTAGTTCTACCCTTGATAAACTAGATATGTATGGAATTATTATACTCTTCATTATTAATCTTTAGTTTTCAAAGTTTTTTTTCAGTTCTTCTGTGGTGAAGTTCTGCACTAGTTTCTTGTCAAAATGATCTTTTAGTATCACACTAATGTTTCATTTTCTCATTTGTTTCTTTTGGTCTTAATTTTGTTAATTTTCTTTATGTGATTGTATCTCTGTTTTGTTCAATGGGCTCCACTCTTGCATGCTTTGTTTTAAATTAAATGTTAAGATATTGAATATTCCTACAGAACCCACTGCTAGTCACGTGATGCAGAAGGTACATAATGTTTAATGTTGTCAAGATGAGATTATTTAAAATGTTTGCACCCATATGGAAGTTTCTGTATTTGAACTAATCCTCAAAGGAAAGACTTGAATGTGTGAGAGAGAGAAAAAGGACATCTAAATGGTTTGTTTCTTGTAATATGATTCCTCATACCTGTCAATATTAAAAATGTTAGAAGAAATCTAAACTTTTAATCAGTGGTTATAGTGAGAGATGTCACTTGCCTTAAAAAGATTCCTGTTGTAGAGCCCGCAAGGGTTTTCTTCATTTAGATGTCTTTATGCAGTTAGGGTAAGTATCTGTATTTAATACAAGCTTATAGTTTTCTTAAAAACAGCTGCAAAGCCAAACAAACCCAAAGGGAAAGCACACAAAGATGCTGCAATCTGATCTTTATTATGGAAGATCTCAAAATTGTTATGGATACATTGAGAGAAATACTGTCCAAAATGAAATGGTAAGAGGAAAATGGCCAGGGAGATGGACAAAAGCAAACAAAGGAAGGCTAAATCTAAATTGTTAGGCAGGCTAGGGTCAGAATACTGAGAGAGGCAAAAATAACCACATAGTAGTCACATTGTTTTTATTTGCCTATCTAATTGTCTTTTGTCTTTAAATTCAATCTAAAACCTTAAGTTAAGAAGGGAGGTGATGATTAGTGAGCAGTAGTATAGTTTCATGCCGGGAAAGAGCACCACAGATGCAATGTTTGCTCTGAGGGTGTTGATGTAGAATTATAGAAAAGGACAAAAGGAGTTGTATTGTGTTTGTGGACTTAGAGAAAGTATTTAACAGAGTGCCTAGAGTGGAGTTGTGGTATTGTATGAGGAAGTCGGTATTGGCAGAGAAGTATGTAAGAGTGGTGCAGGATATGTACAAAGGAAGCGTGACAGTGATGAGATCTGCGATAGGAGTGACGAATGCATTCATGGCAGAGGCAGGATTATCAGGGATCAGCTTATTTGTAGTGGTGCTACAAAGTTAAAGATGTTAAGGTTTGCAATAGGTATGACAAGGAAGGACAGAATTAAAAATGAGTATATTAGAGGGTCAGCTCAGGTTGGACAGTTGGGAGCCAAATTCAGAGAGGTTTGGACATGTGCAGAGGAGAGATGCTGGGTATATTTGGAAAAGGACGTTAAAGATAGAACTGCCATGCAAGAGAAAATGGAGAAGGCCTAAGAGAAGGTTTATGGATGTGGTGAGAGAGGACATGCAGCTGATGTGTGTAGCAGAACAAGATGCAGAGGACAGAAACATATTGAAAAAGATGATCTGTTGTGGTGACCCTTAATGGGAGCAGCCGAAAGAAGAAGAAGAATATTCAATCTAAAACCTTGGCTGCAGAGTCCTGCATGCTTCCAACTCATATAAGTGGAAAATACTGATAACTGTTATATTCTTTGGGTTTATTTCATTCTGACATATCTTGTGTTCTTTTGAGTTCACAGCAGTTTTGCTCCTATTACCTGTGTAGCTTTTCCCATCATTATTGGTGTGTCTTCTATGGTCATGGAACACAATAGGTTTAAGTTCACCCTGTTTCACCATATCTATATCCAAACTGCAAATAAGAACCCTTTGTTTAAAAAAACCTTACCTAAAGGATTCCTTGCTTTGTATTTTTTTTCAGTTTATGACCTTCTCTTCACTCTCCTGACCTTGATTTATGCCCAGCACTTTGGCTGCATCGTTATGGTTCTTTTCGATCTCTCAAATTCTGACCTTTTTCTGTTTAACGTCCCTCTCCCAATTTGCCCTTTCAATCTTTATTTGGTTGACCAGCATTACAGATATGATTTGCAATATGTTCTCAGTGTCACATGACCGACAACCGGCATAACAATCACAAACTAATGGCCTCAGCTATGCAAAGACATCAAATGGCGGCTAGAACACAAAGTGCCAGAATAAGGATAAAAATATAAATTCCCTACAAACAAAAAAGCAAACAGTCCAAAAATGAAACAGATGGCATCCCAGGACACCAAAACCTAGATGCATTATGGATATCCAGACGGCTCATCTGTGGCCCTTCACTTCAGTCACAAGCTAGTGCTTGTGCACATATGACAATCTCATGATCATGCAAGTATTCTGTAAACTTAGATGATAACAGAAAAACATTAGTAAGCAAATTATTTTGAGTTAAACAAATAATTATGATCAAAACCAGCATGAAACATATTCCAAATATGGACTGTAGACATTTACCAGCTCCTACAATGATGAATCCTCTCTAGATTTTTTCTTTAAAACATATCTTTTGTTATATACACCCAATTATTTTTGTTTTGTTTTCTCTTTCTTGTATTTTTTCTTAATTTTCCTTTTCTGAATTGTTGAGGTCAAGGAACTTCTCTTGCTCTCTGTGCCCAAAGATTCAGCAAGAAATGCTGAGCTTTTCATGGCTAGTAATACAAATGACACTAGTAATGTCACTGCCAACTGAAGATTTATAATAAAGTGAATGCAAGATTTGGAGTTTGGTACACAGTTTTAGACAGCAAGGATTGTTTGGGAGTTAGCTACCTTGCTGTGATTTTATTTCCACAACCACATGTGTGTAAAAATTATGGATTAACCAAATTTTCTCTGGTAGCTTTCAATTCTTACTTTACCACTGGTAAGTGTATTCCCAATTTGAAGGATGGCTGTATGATCTTCCAAAGACAGTAGATTGCAACAGGAATTAAATGTGTCCCAGGAGCAGAAAATGTGTAATAAAGTTGCGTATTGTGAATAAACAGTCCTCAACTGGCCTTATGATTCATGTATTATGTTGAAGATTCTTAGTTGAATACTAAAGTAAATTAGTATTGGACCCCAGTATTACTCAATCACCGAACTGCAAACTTGTAACCAACACTTTCATCTTTATTCATTTTCTAGTGATTTACGATTTTAAACATGATATATTATGTGCTGCTAGCAGTAACCAAATGTAAGCAATTCACTGCTGTGCCAACTTGACTATACAGTAACATAACACCAAATACATTTTCTTAGTAAAATGGAGCATCACTGTCAATTATATTATTTTTGATTATGTTATACTCAAAAAATCAATTTTTTAGAAATGTATAGGTAACTGATAAATGGTGATCACTTGATGAAGAGAGTCAAAACCACTTTAGAATAATAGGATACTTGTGTGTTAATGACAGAACACGTATTGATGCATCAGTCAAGTGGATTGTTGTGTCTCTATAGTAACTGCTTGATAAGGCATTCTCTCATAATATTAAAAAGGTGTAAGAGTCAGCATATTTACACCATACTACAAGAACTGTAATTCAAATAGTCTTTTTATGGATAAGTCTTTTGTCCCTCTGTGTGATACTGATTGCTTTAGTATGCAGATAATGCATCAAGTGGTTTTTGTAATTTATGCTGAGTAAAAGAGAGTTGTATTAAATAAATACATGTATTTGAAACCATATCTTTTTTTCTATTTAACTAATTTTGATTTAGGAAATTAAATGAGTCTTTAAAAAAATATTTGGGGAAAAAGAGATTGTAAGCAGTCTGACAACATGCATGATATGATCTGTACAGCTTGTCGTTTCTGATAAGATGGCAATCTCGGTCTGGAAAACTAGGTCATTCTAAGAAAGGTCTGCAGAACTGCTTAGGATATGGCCTGTAATTTCAGATGGAATCTCCAAGTAAAGCTCTGTAACCTGAGCTATTTTTGGAAACTTATCTGAACCAGCAGGCATTAATGCTGGTATTGGACATCCATCATTTAATTTATTTTTTAACTTGCCTAGTCCAGTACAGGGTTATGATGGTCATGTTTATATTAATTAAGAATTACATTGTTTAGCTGTTATTTAATTGCAGACAGGCATGTTAAAATGCCCCCACTATTTTCAAAGTTACAGCTAGAAAAATAATCTCAGATTCTGCTATGCAGAAATGGTTCAATTTAGAAAACAAACTTGCCACCCATAGATTACCAAGTTTTTAGTTATTTTGTTTTTTTATGACACCCCAATGTATTCTCTCTAAGCATGATATAATTTTAAATACAGTCTAACACACTATTCATCTCCATCCAAGCCGTGAAAAACAAAACCAATGAAAGAGTAGAGCACAAGTCCACTCTGGGAGGTGAAAGTGGGGCACTGTATTGAAAGAGTCCCCACAATTTAACAAATAAATATACTGATCGCCACCTGATTTTTTTTTTGTTCAATTTAAGGCTGTATGCCTTTAACCCACCGAAAAATAGAGGGACACTCATGATTTTCAAGCTGACAAGTCATGTTTTGATATAAGCATCTGGTCACTTGCTACTGAAGCATTAAAATGCTTTTACAGGTGCTGAATACAACAAACCAGAACTTCTATGTTTTGTTTCTCAGGACACTTCATCCATTGTGGTTCTTGGCACCTGCAGCCCTGACTTTTCTAGGTGTTCTACCAGCTCTTACCCAGCATCTCTGTGCAACTACAAATCTGCAGTCCTTGTTTTGGATCTTTTTTTGTGCAGCTTTACTGTATGGTTCCCCCATGTGTCTGTGTCTCCTCATGTATGACAACCATGTGTGCATATGCACTCAGATTAATGGCTGTCTTGTGTTCACTTAAAAATACTCTGGTTTAAACCTTTCTTGTCTCTGATATGCAAATGAACACTGCAAGCAGAACAGCTGCACTGTATTAATACAGATAAATGGGTCTCGTGGAGAGTGGAGAAGGGCAAGAGCCCTGAACAGGAAAAAAAGAAAAGGGGGCGAGCTACATATAAAGTGAGATGTGAACTGGATGAAGAAAGGTTAAGCAAATCTCAAAGAAGATGTGTTTAGCAAGTGGCCTCCTTGGGTACACATTGTGCTCCCTTTTCTAGTGGACTCTTCTTACTCCTCATGATGCAGTAAAATACATACAAATTCAAGCTGGACTGGATTGTTTAGTGTACTTACATGCATAAACTTCAATGAATGGGGAGTTGAGGGGCAGCTGGTAAAGTAAATGCAACATTTTATACAACTAAGGTGTCCTCTTGCAGCTCAGACCACGATGTGCTGCTGCGCAATGCAAAAACCAGGAATGGTAAGTATGACCTGCCAGACCCAGGGTACAACACAAGCCAGGAGCAACAGCAAGCCTTGGTCAATTTAAACACTTGCACACTTCACTAAAGGGGTCCTCCATGGACAAACCATAGACAAGGTGGACTTTGTACATAGCTCATGGTGTGATTTCTTTTCACTTCTTCTTATCTGTGCTTAAAATATTCAGTTCATTACATGGTAAACATAAATGTGCAGCAGTAAACTTCAATGCTGTAGGTAATTTGTGAACAGTAGCCACTATTCAGTGAATATTGCTTCTGATCTAAACCCTCCAAAACTTTGTAATGATACAAGATTACAGATAAAAGCATTACATTTAAATCTGAACAAAGATATGATTTTTAGAGGATCTGCTGTAACGGCTGACCCCTTACCCAGCCGTCAGCCACACTACCAAGACCTGTGGTCTGGATAAATTACTGAACCTACTTATACCAAGCCGTACCTCTAACAAATAATATTTTCCCCTCAATCAATGGTTAAACACAAGCAAACAAAAGCATATATGCAAAATAAATGTATAAGTTATATTAAATGAAACACAATGACAAAAACAATAATACAAATCCCCAACGTAGAATATATCTGTATATTTATATCCCTCCACCAAAGCAGCAAAGTGTAAACACCATATATACAATAACAAAAACCTCCCTTGCCCCTGCAATGTATAACAAACACAAAACACAAACAACAAGAAGAGCTATCATGCTCTTCAGGATCCGGTTCATTCGCTCTGTCATGTTGGCCTGGGGATGGTAAGCAGTTGTCAGGCTTTAGTTCACTCCCCAGGCTGTATAAAGTTCATCCAATACAGAGCTCGTGAACTGTGGACCCCGGTCTGAAACAATGTTCTTCGGCACCCCCCAGCGGGTGAATATTTCATTCTTCAGGGTGGAGCATATTTTGTTGGTTTTGGCATCCGTTAATGCAAACAACTCCACCCACTTTGAAAAATAATCAATTACCACCATCAGCGATCGTCGATTGTAGAAATCTTGCCGGTTTACCAGGTGGGTTTTTAAGCTGCTGGAAAGTTAAGCACTTCTTCATGTTGTGGCAAATGCCTTTCTGGACAGACGGCTACCACACAACCCCCAGGATCTTCAACAGAGTTTTTGCCCTTCCAAGGTGACTGCTCAAAGGGCTGTCATGATAATAATTCAGGAAGTTGAGGATGAGCCCCTCCGGGACCACTAGTTGGTGTTGTAGACCCCCAAGGGAAGATGGAGTGGTCCTGTACAGAACCCCCTGGAGGTCCACGAAGTGTACCTGGTCGGTGCGCTGCTGCTCCAGTCCCTCCCTGATGTTTTGGCAGAACGGACTGGCGGTTTGTGCTTGAGCCAGGTCTTGCAGGCTTCTTGGCAGAGGGAGGACCATCTTCTTTGCCTCTGCCAAACACACCATCCCCGGTGGCTCTGACGCCCTGGACAGAGCATCAGGCACGATATTACCACAGCCCTTCCGATAGGTCACCTTGAAAGTGAAGTTCTGGAGGTGGAGTACCCACCTGGTTAGACGGGAGGCGGTCTTCGGGTGATTAAATACCCAGGTCAGAGCGTGATGGGCCGTGTACACTTCAAACTCAACCCCCTCCACATAGTGTCTCCATTTTTCCACAGCCCACACAACGGCCAAACATTCCTTTTTAGCCGTCGAATAATTCAGCTCAGCGCCATGCAATGCTCGAGTGGCGTACATGATGACATGTTCAACCTGGTAAATTTTTTGAGTGAGCACAGTGCCAAGCCCCAGGTTGCTGGCATCTATCTGTACCTGGAAGGTGAGCTGTGGATCTGGCTGGGCCAGAATGGGTGACTTTTGAAGATGGATCTTGAGTTGCTCGACCGTGTCCAGGCACTAAGTTTTTCACTCCCATGGGACATCTTTTTTTCTCAAGTAGTTCAAGGGAGCCACTATATCAACCATCCTGGGGATGAACTTGTGATACCATCCCAGTACCCCAAGAAAATGTTGTAATGATTTCAAATCCATGGGCCTGGGGTAGTCCTGGATGGCTAAGATCTTCTCAGGGTCTACAGCGACCCCCTCCGATGAAAGAATGTGCCCGAGGAAGTGAATGTGGGATTGAATGAAGGTACATTTGGTTGTGTTCAGCATGAAGTGCGCTTGATGGAATCATTGGAAGATGGTGTCCAAGTCCTGGAGATGTTGTTTAATAGAAGGGGAGTAAACAATGACGTCGTCGATATAAACAAAGCAGATCTTGCCTATCAACCCCCTCAGTACTTGTTCCATGAGCCAATGGAAGGTGGCGTCAGCATTTTTAAGGCATGGCTTTGAATTGGAACAAGCCTTCGGGGGTGATGACTGCCGTCTTCTTTTTACTCCCCTTGTCCATCGGCACCTGCCAGTAGCCACTGCTGTGTGCTGAAAACCGCTAAATTGTGAAAATACATTTGTACCCCAAATTCCCATTATTCCTACTTATTATTATTGTTTGAATTCAAAATAACACAGTTTCCTCTAAGGATGTGTTTTGCAATGAACCTCAACAAAAGCCAAGTCAATAAGAAAAGCAAGAATTAATCTACGACAGGAATGTTTTATTCATTGGCAATTGTATGTACCATTTTCAAGCATAACAAGCTCCAATGAATTAATAATATTAGTCTCTGGGTGAAAAAGAAAATAACAACAAATAGTGTACACAGAAAAGTACTGTTACTTCCATAGTACTTCTGATACATCCGTTTAACCCCTGGCACTATAACTGAGGCCCAGTGTCTCAGGAAATTTCACATCTAGTTCTATTATATAAGTAAAATACCTGTTTTGTAAGGGTATATTTTTAGATAGATAGATCTTTATTGTTATTGTCACTTTTACAAAGGAACAACGAAATTGAAGGTGCATATATTTTAGCTATAATGAGTAGAATGACATATAGTATAATTGACAAAACCTATCATAAACCATTTTACCTGATATTAATAAATGCAAAATGAGAATAACAAATTTCAAGAACATTTCTATTTTAAAAATACTTTACTATTGATAAAACCATAATTAAGAATGGATACTTAAACTAATGTGTTACAATTTTGGCCAGTAATTTTTATTTTCACTATAATTCTGTCACTTAGGTACTTGACCTCTGCAACTGGACAAATAACATCAATAATTTGATGAGTATGAAGGGAATAATTTGTGTTTCTGTTTGTATGGTTTAGTCTTTCTATGTCAATAATCGTTTAGCTGACCATTTGTTTTCTAACCTTAAAAGAAAACAATCCTCTCTCAAATCTATCATGATTGAAAGCTTGCACTATTCTGCAGTATAAACTCAAGATGATGAAATTGATTAATCAAAGTCAAATGTATTCAAATGCAGAATATACAGAAGAGGTTTGTTTGCGAATGATAGCTGTCAAATTTGCACCTTCATTTTAAGGTCTTTGAATGTCTTTCTTTACTACATTTCTCCAATGATATATCTACAAATATGACTTAAAATTGAAATTATTATGATATAGATTTACAAACTGAAAGAAAAATCATAATCCCCTAAAGAACACTAGATTAAAGTTTAATTACTTTATTAATAAATCAATTAGTTAATAAATTATTAATACATTACTTAATGCAAAAAACAAAAAATTAATACCCATTAAAAAATATAAAAAAAATAAAAAAGATGTACTTACTGCGCTGGGTGCAGCAGATTTGAATAGGAAAGAAATCGGAAGATGAAGTGTGGTTAAAAGAACAAGCCAAATTCGTAATCAGGAGACCAAAAGTATAAGTTGAGAAAAAAATAAGAATGCCAAAAGCCAGAAAAGGAAACATTCTCAGTGTTAATGCATATTAAGTTAATCTTAGAGTTTAGGAGTGCATCCACAAACTTGGACAACCAGGAAATGAGTAATACTGATCTTTATATTTTTAAGTAGTGACATCAAATGTCGCACACTCCTCCTGGTTGTGTTTCCTACCAACAGCTTGGCAAGAAACTAAAATGAAATGGCACTGAAACTCAGACACACACCTTCTGCTCCTTTTATGGCCAGGTTCTCAGGTCCTTTTGCAGCATCTAGTCTTCACACTCTCAAGTCCTTGCATCCCCCCAATGCTTTTCATGCCAAAAAAGTAATTACTTTTAAATATCTTTAATCTAAAATTTAAATCCTTTATCTTTCATGATTTCAGTAACCTTTTTTGGCTATTATTTCACCTTAGCTAGCAAAAGCAGAATACCAAATTCAACATGACATCTGTAAATGCAGATTTAATTTCTTTTCACTTAGATCTAAAAGCAAAATTGAAAGCAAAACTAATACATGTGCTTTATTTGCTGTGACTGATAGGATGACAAATTTCCTCTCAATGACTTTGCTTCTGTTTTCACTGACAGAATTTTAAAAATCAGACAAGCTATCATCACCTACACATCGAATATAAATCATGTGCACTCTTACAGAAATAGTGTGGTGAATATAACACATTTTATTTCATTCCATTGATTTCAAAATGTTTGAGCAAACTGTATTGCACATGGACCTTCCTCCTGCAAACTAGATGTTCTGCCTACAAGTATTTTTTAAAACAGTATTTAATTGTGTAGCATGCTGCAGACAGTTAATGATTCTCTTTTATCTGCATTTTATGAAAGGCTTTGAAAACCACAGTTATTAAGTCTCTTATAAAAAAAGTAACCTAGATGCTTAAATTGTTAATAATTATAGGCCCATATCCTACCATTTTTAAATTAAATCACTGAAAAAGTAGTTTTTTAGCAACGTTTTTCTTTAATACCACCTTAACGGTTTATACAGTCCTTCGTATCTTACTTTATACAGTATTGGTTATAGTGTTTTTCCTTGTGTGAATTGTTGCTTCTGGAGTGATATTCAACTAAATGAAAACAATGAAATATATATTCAAATTCCATGCTTGTATAAACAGCAAATGATCTTTTGGCCAAAAAAGCTTGTGCCTTACAATATAATGACTAGTGACTTTGAATTTAATTCCAGATCTATAGTATGGATGTTAAATTTCTCAACTGTAGTGTTAAAAAACGACTTTGGTCATGTTAGTACTGTAAAGAGTTCAATCCATTCATCCATTTCCCATATGTAGACAATGATACCAGGCAGGAACCAGCACTAGATGGGCCACCAGAAGCAGTTTAATGGAAACTGAAAAACTATAAACTAAACCCTCCTTACCCATCAGGTCCAGGACAGGGATTAAAACAATAGCTTAAAGGGCTGATCTACACCCAATACAATTTTGCATGACGTCCTTCCACTTTGATAAAAGAGCTACAATGATTCAGAGTAGAAGAGTCACAGCTAAGGAGAAATTTACTATTGTGTATTCTAGTGTTTCACATCCTACTCATTAGCTCATTGCCGCACAGAGCCTGGCTTTATATGGCTTCTTGGCAATCCAGCCTTAGACATTTTTACTCTCTGAGATAAGCCTGACACATCATTTATAATTAAAAACAAAATCAATATATGCATTTGTGCTGTATATTCTTTATAGTGCTGTAAGTAGGTGTCAAAAGATATGTTAATTTTTTTAGCCTGTTGCAAAATGCCTATTACTTTTTTACTGGTTCGATGAACTAGTAAGAACTTATTTTACATTAGAGATGTAGAAAGCAAAAAGAAGTGCTTATCAGACATGCAGTGTAGTCTGACAGATGTGTGCAATGAGGATAAAATGAAAACTGGAATAGCATAATCAAAGCCCTGACTTTTGTCACATATGACACACATGAAAAACAAATTGCATGTGAAACTTAAGATTTTTCATTCAGTTCAAAAATTACAAATTGATTTTATAGGAAGAATTGGGTAGGACATTTTAAACAGAAGTGTGGTATGGTGGCACAGTGGTAGTGCTGCTGCCTTGCAGCAAGGAGACCATGGTTCATATCCTGGGTCCTTTCTGAATGGAGTTTGCATGTCCTGTCCATCTAGCTGTTTAGAATGGTTGGCGTTTGGCCTGTGATGGACTGGCACCCTGTTTGGGGTTTGTTCCTGTCTTGCACCCTATGCTAGCTGGGATAGGCTCACAGACCCTGGTCTGGATTAAGCAGGTCATAAAATGACATGACGTTTTAAACAGTTTTTTTTTCCTAATAGAAACATTACACAGTATGAACACCAATATTAAAACTGGTAATGACTTATACACAGCACTAATATCTTTATCACATCAACATTTTTGAGGGAAAAGATACTGAAAAATGTGATAAGATAACAAAGCCTTGTAGACTCTTTTTTACCACCTGGGGTACTAGGTAGTTCACAATTGTCTTTGCTTTTCATTGGGGTAAACTTTGACGATATGCAATGATACCACCTGGCTGAAGGTCATTTGGTGATTCCGAAATAGATGATCCTTAAGAAGTCACTGGAAGATGTTGCCCAGGATTTAGATATTGGTGGACAGATGAGGAGAACCCAATGATATTATTGATACAGACAATCCAAATCTTCCCAATGAATCCCGAGGGGACCTCTTCCATTAATCGCCAGAATGTTGAGATCAAAGGGCATCCTATAATGAAACAGGCTCATCGATGATTTACGCAAAGCAATAATCCAAGTAAGGCCATATTAGATTTCCTGAGCCTTCCTCTTAAAAATCTTAACCTACTCCTAGCCCACTGGCAGTTAGGCTGCAACTGGTAATTAGTAAGACCTATGGACACCAAGGAGTCCATTCTCAGTAATAATGGCATTGAAAGGAGAAAGTAACTAAGGACAAACACCCCAGCCATCTAGTGATAGTGCAGGCAAAGCCTTAAGATAACCCTTTCCATTTGCCTCATGCATCACCCATTTAGTGAGAAACTTCTTGAATTTTATTTTCTTGCTTCCTCTATGCTGTTGTTGGGCATTTTAAGTTTTTGTTTTTTTCACAAGCTGTATTTCTTTAAGGTAAAAATATTACCTGTCTACGACTGCCCCCACCATGTCTCCCCATATCTGAAATGGACACCACCAATAGAGAAATGACAGCAACACATGGAATTGTTTTTTTTTACAATTTTTTACAATTTTGGGGTTTGTGCTTCTAATGTCACCTCTGTCTCTGTAAAATCCGACAACCCCAATGACATACCCATCACTTTTTACTCAGGACCCCAACTTTACAAAGATCTCAAATGATGTCACCACTTCAGTGGAGTGACCAGACAAGGGTAACTTGAATCAATGACGTGTTGCAATATCTTCATCTCATTCACGATGGGATGTCAGTTAAAGAATAATGCACAGTCCCTCAGATTCTGCAATGATCTTTGCACTATGCTCTAGTGCCTGATAATTATTAAGGAGAAATGCATCAATGAAGGTAGTGCACAATTCAAAATGAATATGAAGCTTGTGCCTCTTCACAAACCACCAAGAATAAGCCAGACTACCTAGTGCTGCAGTAAAGAAACCCTGCAGTTCCGCACCACTCAGTAGATGCAGGTAAAAAAAGTTGACTTCAATGTATGACTGTATTTTTGCTTTGTAATATTACTAGTTTAAATGTTATGATCTCTCTCTTGTTTTGACCACTTTCTCATTCATTTTACCATTCTGAAACTTTCTTAGGAAATTAGGGTTTACAGGGAGTTGGAACCTATCCAGGCAACATAGTTGACAAGAGAGGAAACACCAATCCAACACAGGACGCACCTTTGCTATTCTGGGTTTGCCAGTGCATACACGGTACCACACATGTCTGTGGGGATGTGGGCAGAGAGTGAGCAAACTAAATATAGTGACTGGCCAAGAAAAGCACTACAACACCACCCACTACTTCTTTATCTGCTCATTAAATTTCATTTTACCTGGATAAATTTAGTAAATAGACTCCTTTAGCTTCCTTATGCTCCTGAATGCTGAATTTTGATTACTGTTAAATCCAACTTTTCCACCATCATTTCTCAAACCATGATAATATAGTAGTTATCTACTCTTTTTATTTATTTATCTCCAGTTGGCCACAAAATGGACAATAATTAAATCCAAGCTAAGTGTATGCCTTCTTTTACCCCTGGTGGTAGCCCTAAGAGTATGAATTAACATATAAAAATTAACATTAGACAACTATTGTCAATATTACAAAAAAGAGAAGATACTTTCTCTGTGCTAAAATAATGGAGAAGAAATAAATATTGTATTAAGTGTAAAAAAATAACATTATTTTCAATCTGCATGTCTTATTCCTTGGTGTTTACTGTGCTACACTACTTATTCAAGCAATATGTGTGAAAAGAATAATAACTTTCTGGAAAAGTAAAATCTAATTACAGCTCGCTTTAGCACATCAGAAATGGTTTAGGCATACAACTTATCATAGTCACAGTAAATGACAAATGAAAAATAGATTCTTGTAATCAGGGCACAAAGCAATTTCAGCATTGTAAATAAACATTGGTTTTAAAAATGTGCAAGCATTTTTGCTTTATTTCTGCCACAGTAATGTAGGTCACATCAATTTTATCATTATCTCAACTTTTATTAAAATTACCCTTTTTCCGGCACTTTTTTGAAAATAAAATGTTTCGAGTTAATGGATGTAGTTATACAATGAACATGTTGCATTTTTAGAAATAAACTTCTTTTTAGAAAACATTTACATTTTAGGTGATACAGTGGGTTCTCCCGTACATATCCTGGTTTAAATCCTGCACCCAGACATTGTCTGTGTGGCTTGCTGTTGCAAATGTAGCACAGTTTTAAGGTACAATGAACACAAATCAGGTACCTCCAGCTTGCTGTGACATGATTGTTTAATGCTCCATGGAGCAACCAGATTGTGTTTCAGAGAAGGAAAAGAAATAGCAAAAAAGTTTAAATTTATGTTTCAACATATTCATCCCTAGCTGGTAAAGTGCAACTTGCTGTAAATCTCATTGACACAGCAGATTTGTTTACATTAGAATAAAAATCATCTTGTTAATAGATTTTAAATTACTTTTATTATTTGATTATTTGGGGTATTAGAAAACAAAAATAGCAGGTGGGAGTGGTCAGATGTATATGTGGGTGTGGTCAAAGGGTCTGCAGGTGCAAAATTAAAAACAGTTAAGCACACAGCTGTATATTTTACTATGCTAAACTACAGGGCAGCATACAATAAAATGAAGTAGCTTCAATAAGTAACCTCAATAAAAGAGTTTGGAAGTAGAGTAACTATTAACAAACTATGTGCGTAAAGAGTTTTCATCACTGGATGATGTGTGATGGTTAGAGTACAAGAAGTGAAGAAGGAAGCTGCAACAGCACATGCACCTCAAGCCTCCCTTTTAGTATGCACAGGCTGTTTTGATGTATAGCCTCTGTCTTCATCTTCGCACTGTGGGGCGTACAAACACACATGAATAATATATAGTCGCAAGATCAACAGAAACCTGTTAATATCAGAATGACGAATTACCATCCACTAAGTGGAAATCTGGTGGCTTGACACTCACTTAGTATATAGTAAAAATCCAGGAGACTCTTTAAGGCTGAGATTATACTGGCAATTCCATTCATACAAGAAAGTCATGTAGTATATTTTCACCATCTCTAAACTACTCAGTATTTAATATACACTCTGCATAAGGAACTTGAGAGATTTTTATATTGGCATGTTATTTGAATCCTTTGTGCAAATGTGAGCCAAAGGTGATCTTCTATAAGAGCATTTACTTCACAATATGAAACTTGGACAGCTTTCATAACCGCCCAAATAAGGAATGCAAAAAAGCTGTCAATAAATCTAAGCAAACGTAAAACTAAATATTGCACACAATTTTTTCAACTCGTGCTATTCCAAATGTACCCAGGCCAACATCCCAATTGTGACAACTGTCATCAGGCATCTGCTTCACTGGGCCAAACTGAGTATGACTGCTGCACAGACCTTATTGGAATAAACATTTTGCTTATTTATCACACAGTCTTGGAAATTTAATAATCTGTAATTTGCATACAGCATTATTTGCGGTAATAACTGATGTGACAATATTGTTTAAAAACCATCTACTTTAATAACTACACTAATTTTATACCACCTAACCTTATTCAGCTGGAAGTAGTCAAACCCATTTACTAATGCGTAATGGGAAAAGCATGTCCAATCAACAAACAAAAACAAACTAAACATTTTTGTAAAACTCTGTCAGACATTACTATTGTAATCAATTAATTTGGCATTTTGAGTGATAATTTCAGATTAAGCTTTCTTCTTTTTTTAAACAGTTAACTAACATTTCTTTTTTAATCTCATTGTAATCTTTTTCTATGAATATGTAAAGAATGTCTATTGCATTAATATGATGCAATACACTTTTTTGGCAGTCATAATTTTAATTACTGGTCTGGCCAGACTCAACTGCATTTCTCAAAATCCTCCTTAAGAACATATACAGACAATAACTGTGTGCTTTTTTGCACAATAAGCCCTTTGGTGCTGTTGGCAATTTTATTTTGCTTTGCTGACTAAGAAAAACACTATACTTGGTATAATCATAAAAACACATTTTAATTAAGTTATGTGTCTGTTTATTACAGTGCAAAGCTGGAAGGAAGAATTAAGCTTTGTTCTTTTTTCTATAAAAACACTAAACTGTTAAGGAACACTAATTTATATTTTCAGCTAAAGTCTTCACAGTTTCTCTCCCCATCTCTGAGTTTTTGAATTTAAAGCCTTTTAGCTCTTTGTTGAGCCTATTCAGGCCATAAAGCCTGTTGTTTTCATCTGGGAAATAGCAAAATGAGGCCTCCATAGTAGCTGGAGAGGAGGCCCTCAGAATAGGTAACCAGCCATAATAGTTTAAAGTACCTTAAAAACTTTGGCCCCACGAGAAGAACAGTCACCATTAACCTTTGGCTTGTATAACAGAAGGGGAAAACAAAGAATCTTTATAAAATAGAAGATTTATTCTACATAAAAATGCTCTGAAGCACAAGAAGCTCCAAGGAACACAAAAGTACCACAAGGAGTTGCCTTAACAAAATAGGAAATCTAATGGCAAACAAGTCCTAAAAACACAAATCCAGAGAGAAAGGTCAAAAACAGAGCAATGTGGAAAATATCCAGACAATCAATTAAATCACAGTAATAATCAAACAGTACTCACCAATACCCAGCACATATGATGTACCACCAGGAATTGTGTGTTCACTCAGCCTTTATAAGGTTGAAGGCAATCCCTTGATGGTTGGGGAACCACTGAAAAAAAGTAAGGAGCATGAATGAAGCACAGACACAAAGAAATTAAATAACACACAAAACTAATAAAACACACAATAATGCAAATAATAAACATAAATAATATTATTAACATAAAAGAGTGAGTCAAACATAATTAAAAAAATAAATTAAAATGGAAGTTGAACACAAACCAGGGGCGGAACCCTGGTTGAAAAATTTAGTTTGTGTCCTAGGTAATTTGGATAAATAAGATGTACATTCTTTTACAGATCAGTGTGGAGCACTAGTCTACCACCATTTTGAATTTTTCGAGCTGACAAATCCATTTTTTTTTTTATGATTTGTCATACAAATATTGGTAATGTTCCTAACTAATATGCAAAATACCTTGTGGTAATCAGGGGCTCCTCTTAGCTTAACACTGAAATTTTACTTTGGTACAACGGAATATACAATAAATTAGATAGCAAAAATATTATCAGTTAGAATATGCATATGTTAAGTAGACAAATCATATTATAAGGAGTTTTCACAAAAATTTTTAATCTTTCTCTGGTATCAGTCACTATTCCGCCCTGCCTAAAATCATCAATCACAATTCCTGTCCCTAAAAAATAGCCACCAAGAGCTTAAATGATTATAGACAGGATGTACTCACACCAATAGTAATGATGTGCTTCGACAGATTGGTCTTACAGCACATTAAATCCTGCCTCCCATCTACTTTCGACCAGCATCAGTTTGCTTACAGATCAAACAGGTCCACAGAAGATGACATTGCTACCACTGTACTTCGCTGAGTCAGGTATACCAAAGAGGAGGCTATGTAAGGCTGCTCTTCATAGACTACAGTTTAACATTTAATACAATAATCCCTGACATATTGGTAAGCAAGCTAACAGACTTAGGCCTCCCCTCCTCTACCTGCACCTGGATAAAGGGCTTTCTGACAAACGGCCCACAAAAACTCAACCCTTATCTCTCTTCTTCCCTTTTGCTCAGCACAGGAACTCCACATAGCTGTGTTGTTGAGGCCACTACTTTACACTACTGTACTCTACACATATGACTGCACCCTTATCTATTCCACAAATACTATCATTAAATTTGCAGATGACACCACTTTAATACGGCTCATATTAGAAGATGAGTCAGCCTACAAAGACGAGGTCCAGAGACTGACAAAATAGTGTTCAGTGAACACCACAAAAACCCAGGAAATCATTCTGGACTTCAGAAAGCGTAGCACAGAACCCCTTCCTCTTTACATCAATGGATATCATGCGGAAAGAGTGCAGACCTTCAAATTCTTGGGAACCCAAATTTCAGAGAACCTTGCCTGGTCTGAGAAAATCACTCCAGTGGTCAAAAAAGCACAACAGAGACAGCACTTTCTGAGAGTGCTCAGCAAAAACAACAGAACAAAAACTATTGAGGGCTTTTTATTATTCAACCACCGAGAGCATCCTGGTATGCCAGGTACACGGCAACAGGCAAGAAGGCTCTGCAGAGAGTCATAAACACAGAACAAAAAAAAATCAAAGGTTGTTGTTGCCCTCCCTGGAAGATATTGCCCGCTCCCACTATTTCACCAGAGCCACAAGCATTATTAAGGATCCTTCACACACTGGTCACCACGTGTTTGAACCATTGCCCTTTGGTCATTGTCATAGATCTTTGAAAGTAAAGACTGATTAAGACAGTTTCTTTCCAATGGCCATAAATATGTTTAACAAAAAGTCTGTGCTGAGAAATAGACTCATGCATACTTCTGCTGCTCTCGTTCAGCTACTCTCCAGTGGAATGGTATTATTTTATTGTATTAATACTGGTTTCATTGTTATTTTATCTAATTTCTTTTTAACTGTATTTTTATATATATTATTACTGTTTTAAATGTTTTTCTTGCTTGTATTATGTGTTGGATGTAGTGATGGTTGTGTTTCACGAAAAGTAGTGTCATTTTTACTTTTTGTACCCAGTTGGAGTGGCACTCATAATTTCACTTCAATTTCAGTTCACTTCACTTTCAATTCAATTCAATTCAATGTTGTGTTTCAGCCAGTGTTTTTGTGCTGTTTTTAATTATTTGTTATATTTTTTTTGCTATTTAGGTTTGTTTGTAATTACGTTCAACCTATTTAAATGTGTAGACATTGCTATTGCTTTGTGGGTGGTTCCCCAAGAGGTGGAAACACCCTGACACCAGTACCGCTGAGACCTCACCACCAGAAATACATTCTGCCTGGCAAGAGGCCTCAGCAGCATTCTCATTGAGGTTGGCTAGGAGGTTTTGTGCAGTTATTGGCATTTCTTTGCTTTTGTTGACTTCTTTGATTATTTTGTTTCTGTCATTGGATTCTGTTTACTGGATTTCAACTTTGGGAGTTGCCTTTAGGCAACTTCTTTCTGTACTTTTAAGCACTCTTTTGTTAGTACTTTTTTGTTGAATAAATATTTTATATTTATAAATGAATGGTATTGCCCTTTGGAACGCAAGCAGTGTTTTTCCACAGTTTCTCCCTCTTGTGAGGAATGTTGGAACACTTAAATTTAGTTTTGAACTTTAAACTAGGTTTCTCCATTTTTGGGCCTAGTAAGGCCAAAGCCTACTGTTAGTAGTTAGGAGTTAGCTGCAATGAGTGAACATAATCCTGGATGGCCAGTGAAGGTCTTGGCCTGATGTAAAGGTCTGTTTGAAGGCTTTAGCCTCTATTTCATCATGTTTATAACTTCAGAATATGAATGTGTACAGATGCCCAGTCTGCAACCAAAAACTATTTTAGCATCATACTGAAAAAACAATTTTCCTGAAATATAACCACTCAAATGCTGTTTGTCAAGCACATATTACTCATCTTGCCCCATGCAGCTTGTGAAGAACTCACAGACAAGTTACCTTTCAGCCCTGCCTGTAAAGAACTCTCTGCACTCTGTTGCAGATCAGTACCTGGTAATTTAATGGGGGTCAATGGGGTTCTATATTTTGCACTTACACTATAAAATTCTTCAGTTCTGGCAGATTGATGCTTGAGTGATAGTTGAGAAGAATAACAATCATACTTAAACTTGGTGTATATCCTTGTGAATTTAAAGATATTATAACTTTGTAAAGGATAAGTAAAGACACTGAAGCTGTTGGTTCCTTTTCAACCTCTTTACCAGACACAACTAATACATTTACCTTGTCCAAGGAAAAAAGCAATCAATTAAGAGATCAGAAACAATTGAACTGAATTTTATATAAAAAAAACTATATAAAACATTTTATACAAAATTATTTGTATCTATACTTTAAACATATTAAATCAAACTATTATCTATATTATCTAAAATATATCTCTTACAGATTACTTCCCTCATTTCAGATATAGTTTATTTAGAACATTTAACATTACTCTAGAGCATGGGTCTCCAACCTTTTTACCCCTGAAAGCTACTTTTACAAAATGAAAATGGCCGAGAGCTACTGATATTTTATAACATTTATTCTCATAGCTTATTTTAACCAAAACAAACTGAATAAGCTTGTTTTGCCTGAACATTTATAAAATGTTGGTGTCCACAACTCACATTTTGCTATTATACATCACAAAAAAATATTTAGCTCATCTGCAAGTGCATTTTGTATGTCTGTATGAATTTTCTAGTGTATCTCACACTATTGAATTAAAACATGAATGCTGTCAAAACAAAACAATGCAATTACAAATACAAATATACAGACATTACTTATTAATTTGCCATTTTATTACATGTCACTGTTTCACTTCACAAGAGTATTCACATGTCCAGTTGCATGTGTGATATGTTTTTTAGTTAGTGAGATGACTCAACAAAAGAGTTGTATAGTGGAGTTTAGCCACTTAGGTTCGCTCTTATGGAGTCATTTAAATGTTCATCTGCCAGTCTTGTTCTGAACATTGATTTCATGATATTCATGTCAGAAAAGGCAGACTCACAGAGGTATGTAGACCCAAACAAAGCAGACATTTTCAGAGCTGCTTGTTGAAGATTCTTATAGTTATCTGGCTCTACTAAGCTCCAGAAATGCTGAGAATACTGTTGAGATTTTAAGTGCACATTATTTTGAAGGTTTACTAATATATAATATATAAAATCCAATGTCTGTATGTCTCTCCACTTTAAATGAGAGAACTACTTAACGGATTTAGATAGGGTTTTTTTTCTACAATTTGCTTGAACATTCCGTTTGATTTTGTGACTTCTCTCATTTCTCTTTGTATCATAGTTCGCTTGCGGTACCGATTTATTTGCGCTAATCCGACAAAACACGCAGCAGGCAGAGGGGAGGTCTTTCCTCACTCACTTGCCAGCTTTGAGGCATGTATCTTAACGCTGCTTAGCTAGCAAACTTTGTTTGATATTTAAAATAAAGTGTTACTTAGGTCTTGATGAGTTTGAGTCTGGATATTCTGTTCAGTGTGTGCCACATTGAAAAGATAGATTGCAATTCAGATTGTGGATCGTGATATAATTTTTTGGAAAGATCGCCCACCCCTAATTTGACTAATCAAGTTTTCAAATTTATGTAGGATTCATTAACCCTTTGGCGAGCTACTTGGAAAGGGGTTGCAAGCTACCGGAAGTTCGTGAGCAACGTGTTGGAGACCCCTGCTTGAGAGACAAAGGTTTTTTATTTTTACAACAAACTTTTTTTTTTCTTTCAATACAGAATTATATCCCTAAGATTAACAGGTGGGCTCACAAGTCTTCCAGATCTTGTTCTCAGCTCTGCAGAAAGTACCTCTGTAGCTTCCATTGGTGGAGCTTGCAAATTGTTATGTTATGCTACAGAAGTTGGAGCTTGTATTGACAGAGCTGTTGGTACAAGAGGTGCAGATGGCTCTGTAGACAACATATACTGTAAACAATAAGGCATTGAAGCAGACAGGGCAGTAAACTCTGAAGGGTCTGATATAGTCCCAAGTAAAGACAGAATCACATCTGGAGTAGATATGGGAGTTGCTGTCCACACTGAAATATGCAGCTTTAGCCGATTGTAATGAATAATCTGAGGCTTTGCCCGGGGATCTGTATGATTTACTATTTGGTAATTGATTTCAGGTTCTTCTTTGGTGCCATCCAGGTGCTTTAGAGCCTTAAATGGGTCCTTCCATCTATGAGAACATTTATTTCATGCCTTTGCTGGAAGATCTACCCAGACAAAATCAACAGGTTCATGTGGAGTGTGCCAGGTCTGGCAGAAATATTTTTTAAGAAACAGCATCAAAGGAACAGCAGGGCTTCCAGGGGTGGCATTTGACAATACAGGAACATCCCCAAGGAGAGCATCAGTGGGAAGACGAGTTTCTCCAGAAATAAAGAGGTATGTTTGGTGGTACAATGAATACTTGTGTTATACGCCAACTGTATTTGGTGAAGGTGATCATCCCATTCTCCCTTTTTTTTTTCTTTACCTGACCCAACTAATACATTTACCTTGCCTAAGTAAAAAACAATCAATTAAGAGATCAGAAACACCTGAACTGAATGCATCTGTACTTTCAACATATTAAATCAAACTATTATCTATATTTTCTAAAATATATTACTTACAATGTCTGAAATATATCTAATTGTATGAACGTTCCACACTGCTATGGTGTGCCTCTTCTAAACAATGGGGAAAGGCAACATTTAATCCAGTGGTTGAAGTTTATCGATGCAAAGGATTTCAAAGGGTTCCAAATTTTTATTACCGTACCTTAACAAAGGCTTTTTTTGGTCTTCATAACTCTTACAAAGCATTAGTGAAGTGGCTATTAATATGTTTGCGGTGTGGCAGTTGATTTGCCAGTAAAGTTACTTATTAATAAAGGACTCACAAGTCTTTTATTGAAGTATACAATATCAAGAGACATATGTCTCACTTATGCCACCTCTGACTGTACCAAAGTGAAGTTACTGGCTAAAGGAGAGCAATTGTCGGCTAAATTAACTGACAATATTGTGAAACCAAGTAAAATAGAAGATGCCAATTATGAGACATCCCAAAAGACAGAAGAGATTATTAATGTCATGATAGCACAGTATTCTGTTGACACAGCTCTAAAAGCACTAAAACACATGGCTTACTGTGGTGTGTCTACTGATGGCATTGATCAATGTCATGAAAATATTTGCTGTACTTATTTAGTATTTTGAATTGGAAGAGCAGTGGTGTGCAAAGAAAATTAATCAAAGTTATAAACACACCAAATGAGTTAGCAGAAAAGATTGCACAACACATTAAAGAAACACTGGAAAACAGATTTTTTTTATAAATGCAGTGTGTTTACAAGTGACAACTGCAAAGAATGTTTGGTGGAATTCACTGTGATGAAAAAAGGAGAAAATGTGTTTGCAACACAATCATTTTAGACTGGTGTGGACTGCACTGCACACATCTTGAACAATTGTGTACACATGGGGCAGACACACTGGATGTCGATATTGAGAACATCATCTTTAAAATATATCAGTATTTCCATATCTACATTGTGCACACAAAGAATCTGAAGTACTGCAAATTTGTTAAAATTCAATATAGAAGTCACCTTTCTCACAGCAAGATATGATGGCTGTCATTATTCCCAGGTAATTTGAGAGGCTGCTACAGATGTTTCAAACCTTAAAAGCATTCTTTTTGTCAAAGGAAAAATCCTTCTTGTTTAAGAAGTTTTTGAAAATGATTTCAGTCAGATTTGCCCCCTGCCCATGCACTCACTCAGGTGTGTATTCCAATCATACCTTAAAGACATGAAATGCAGAATAGCTCATTTGTGGGAGTAAAAGAAATTTTTTAACAGAGCCCACACCATTGCTTTCTGAATTCAAAACCAACAATTTCTTGTCCTTTAAAGTCAAGGAATTATTGGCACAAGGATGGACTTGGTATGGAGTGAGGCTACTTCTGAGCTCGAGTTCAGTATCTGTATAAATCATGTATTTGGAGTAGTGAATGGTACCCATAGAGAAGTGCCATACTTTCATATGCATGGATCTGAGTGAGACATTTGACTAGAATGACGTAGAAGCCTGTGTGAAATATGGGGTGGCAACTGATGATGCAAAGTGCTTTGATCAGTTCACCAGTCTGAAAAAATTCACAGAAAGGTACAATAGTAATGGAGATTTCACTGATCTGCAAGCACACCAAAAGTGGATCAAATATTTTTAAGGGTCCAAAAGCACAGTTTCATTTAGAGCTGCTGAAGATTGTACAGTTGCTATTCCCTCTCGCAATGCGTATGTAGAGAGTTTTTTTTTCTCTGATGCAAAGCCAGTGAACAAAGGAAAGGAGTCACTCAAGGGTCTTCTATGTATAGATTATAATTTTAAATACATGTCTTGCAAAGACTTTAATGCCTACTAGTAATCAAAGAATGCAAGGCAAGGTTTGATCTTCAGGAAAAGTTTATCAGGACTGAAAAGTGTCCATTGAGGATAAGTAGGTTTAATGGCAGCTTACTTTTTTAATTTTCTTTTATTTGATGGCCATGAAAAGTAACAATATTATGTAAATATGGAAAAAGTTTAAACATTTTTTCAGATTTGTTCATTTTATTTATGAGGGATATGTAAATGTTAAACTAAAAGAAAGTGTCACACACATGCGACTAGGAGCGAGCTGAATGGACCAAATGGAGGTGATTACCCACCAGGCCAGGGGGTCATGGGGTGCTCTAAACCTATTTCTGTTATTTCTGCAGATCAAATATGGGAAAACCTGCTTGATCTGATGTCACTTCCTGTTCCGGCACCCAGAGTGATGTCACTTCTGGTTCCGGCACCCAGACTGCGGTCACTTCCGGTTCCGGCACCCAGACTGAAGTCCTGGGTTACAGGCTATAAAATCCTCCATCTTGCCTAACTAAGTCAGTTCATTCTGAGAACTCAAGGAAGCAACATCATTGTGTTGAATATCTTTTGCAGCCAGGAACAATATACGGGTGGCTGCCCCAAACCTTTTTCAGTGTGTTGAGACTCGTTCTTTTACAAAAGATTATTTGGCCATATAGACGATTAAGACATTATAGTTCACTAAATTGTCGCATGATATTGGGGATATTTGGTAAGTATCCATCACACAACAACCAACATAAATGCACATTTCCAGAATGCCTCCACTTGCTTGATTCCCCCAACCCCAATCTTTCAATCTCCCACCCACCTGTCTCATTCTGGCCAAAATCAACATATGGTCACCCTACTCAATGCAGATGTGAGAATTAACAAAAATCAAATACAGTAAATGATAATGTATGAAAAAGTATTTCATGAAGCTTGGGATCATATTTATAAAACCTTAAAAAGTATTTTTCAAAAATCATTGCAATTTGGAGAAATACTTAAAGCCTGGAAGCTAGCAAATGACTTCTAAACCAGTATAAACAAATGCAAAGCTTTGCACATACAAGTAAACATATTAGACATTATAACATATTGGGGTTCCAAATATTTAACAGACATTGTATGAGAAAAACTTCTGAATCATAGTGTTCTCTTCAATGTTCTCTAGCAGATAATGTACAGAAATTCATGTTGTGTTTCATACAGGTCAACAGAGGTTGTCTGTAAGCTGACTAAAACACCTCATTTGAATTATTGTGTACAGCTTTGGTCTCCATATTACATAAAGAACATAAGAACATTAGAGATGAGCTACAGGATATAGGCACACAATGGGACTGGCATCTTAAGGGACTTGAGTGACACAGCATAAACATTACATAATAAACTATTTAATATATACAGTAATCCCTCGCTATATCGCGCTTCGACTTTCGCGGCTTCACTCTATCGCGGATTTTATATGAAAGCATAACTAAATATAAAACGCGGATTTTTCGCTGCTTCGCGGGTTCTGCGGACAATGTGTCTTTTTACTTCCTGTATATGCTTCCTCAGTTGGTTTGCCCAGTTGATTTCATACAAGGGACGCTATTGGCGGATGGCTGAGAAGCTAACCAATCAGAGCACGCAGTTGAGCTCCTGCGTGCTGAATGCAGTTTAAACCAGGAAGTCTCGTCTTGCTAATTCAGCATCAACGTGTTTCGCTGTGTAAAGAGTTGTGCTCTTTAGTGTTTATCTTTGTGCATAGTCAAGCCCTTCATTATGGCTCCAAAACAATCTGCTACTGCTTCAGGTGTCGTGCCCAAGCGCAAGAAGAAGATGTTAACGATTGCCGAAAAGGTAAACGTTTTGGATTTGTTGAAAGCTACGATTCTTTTTATTTAAAAAGTAGGAAAGGAATATAAGATCTACGGCTGCAGTGTCCTTTTAACCAGGGTGCAAAACGAGTTGTAAGTGGATGTAATAAGGCAGTAGTCTGGATGGAATCTGCTTTAGGGATTTGGATTGAAGACTGCCAGAAGAAGAACAACGGCAGTGCTACACAATCGCCTGAAGTGGCTCCTTTACAAGGGCTGTAACGCTCTCCTTTGTTGTGCAGTAAAATTAAACTCATTGTTATCGGACAAGTCATCGTGTCATTGTTGGTGAGTAACCATAATTAATTTTCTT
>JANRMT010062837.1:5436159-5452532 GCA_026402145.1 Polypterus bichir lapradei
ATCTGCTACTGCTTCAGGGGCCGTGCCCAAGCGCAAGAAGAAGATGTTAACGATTGCCGAAAAGGTAAACGTTTTGGATTTGTTGAAGGCTACGATTCTTTTTATTTAAAAAGTAGGAAAGGAATATAAGATCTACGGCTGCAGCGTCCTTTTAACCAGGGTGCAAAACGAGTTGTAAGTGGATGTAATAAGGCAGTAGTCTGGATGGAATCTGCTTTAGGGATTTGGATTGAAGACTGCCAGAAGAAGAACAACGGCAGTGCTACACAATCGCCTGAAGTGGCTCCTTTACAAGGGCTGTAACGCTCTCCTTTGTTGTGCAGTAAAATTAAACTCATTGTTATCGGACAAGTCATCGTGTCATTGTTGGTGAGTAACCATAATTAATTTTCTTCTTACAGTGCTTAGTACATGTATGTACGTTTAGTGTCACTGTACACACATTTACTGTATACTATTTTTCTTGCATTGTACGTATTTATTGCTGGTGACCTGTCTATCGTAATGGCTGTAACATATGTGATATCGGAGACACTTAATATCTTTAAAATAATATTTAGGTTTTACTGTATATAAACAGTGTGTTTATATACATAATTTCAATGAATCTTACCTAATATCTAAGAGAATACAAAGGGATTATGCTGTTTAACTCTGCGGGGAATATTTATAAACAGTGCGGGAGAGTTTATAAGGGCTTAAAATATATAAAAATAACCATACAAACATATGGTTTCTACTTCGCGGATTTTCACCTATCGCGGGGGGGTCTGGAACGCAACCCCTGCGATCGAGGAGGGATGACTGTAATTTTTTTTTATATATATATATATATATATATATATATATATATATATATATATATGATATAATAAACATTATATCATTTTTCTCTATCCTGCAGGAATGGGCTTCAGAATTGAGATTGCAGGACAAATGCAGTATGACAAATTGCCTACAATGCTTAATAAAACTGTAAAAAAAATCTGTTTCTTTGATTTTAAACATAAGCCATTACATTATAAAAGTTCTGTCTTATTCACATATTCAAAATTAAATTGTAATGCCATTGTTTTTATGATATAATTTCAAACTTATTCATAAAATGGAGCCAGGACCTGTACAAAGGGCAGTCAAAACAGACCAGTATATTATGGTAAAAAAGATGGAAAAGTCAAACTTCGAACAGGGTAATTTCTGGTTTCAGTTTCAGATGTAGAAAGCGGTGACAAATGTGGCAAAGTTCTACAGTACAATGTCAGCAAATCAACAAGTTGTGCTACCGGCCAGGATTAAGCATGAAACAACAATGATGTGCTGGTTTTATGTGTCAAGCTGGTAAAGGTTTTATAAACGTGCTCATTACCTCATTTTTGGATACTCTGGATTAGAAAAACAGTTCTACAAACAAATCTGTCATAAGATTTTTTTCAGGACTGAAGGGTTTTGAGCTATAAGAAAAGAAGGAAGAAGTTTAATGTAATTTAATCATTTCAGAAATGTATAAACACTTAGTGCGGTCAGGGTCATTTATTAATATAATGAGTCTGAAACTTGAACACAGGGGCACGAACATTACCCTTGCACAAATGTTGAAAAATATGTTTATATTGTGTAATTACATCTTGACTGAAGAAGGGTCCTGAGTTGCCTCGAAAGCTTGCATATTGTAATCTTTTTAATTAGCCAATAAAAGGTGTCATTTTGCTTGGCTTTTCTCTACTTTCAATATGGCTAACACGGTACAACACCCTAGTACTATTGTGTAATAAAATAGTCAGCAAACAAAAAAAAAGGTTTGGGTGAAGGCCACTCCATATACTTGAAAATAGGCAGGCAAAAAAAGAAAATACATCTTTACAGACTTGAGTTCACAAAAGAACTGATTAACAGGATGAAACTGGTCTAAAAATACTGTATTGTAGAATAGATGAAGAGGTGTAGTTAGGGAGGCCGATGTGACAGGAAGATGAGTTCTGGGAGCCGGAAATGACGCCATCAGTGAGTGGATCATTGGTGATGTCACTGAGAGGCACAATCTTTGGCTGGTTTGCAGGACAGAAGGAGGAAGGATTAGATGACAGTGCCAAGCCCTTGTCTCACTGCAAAACGATGCTATTTGAGCCTGTAAACTGTCTCTCATGTGCACATGTGTAGCAATTGTTAAAAGTAAGTGAGTAGAGACTAATGAGCTATGATTTACTGACTAGCTTGTTCTCCTCAAATCTTTTGTTACATTCCAGTTAAGAGTAATACTTAACATTAGGGAGAGAAAGATCAATGTTGATTTTTTTTTTACTATTTTGGTTTCAGGTCAAATAGTGGAAGACGACACGGTGGCACAGTGGTAGCGCTGCTGCCTCACAGTTAGGAGACCCGGGTTCGCTTTGCATGGAGTTTGCATGTTCTCCCCGTGTCTGCATGGGTTTCCTCCGGGTATTCCGGTTTCCTCCCACAGTACAAAGACATGCAGGTTAGGTGCATTGGCAATTCTAAATTGTCCCTAGTGTGTGCTTGGTGTGTGTGTGTGTGTGTGTGTGTGCGCGCACCCTGCAGTGGGCTGGTGCCCTGCCCAGGGTTTGTTTCCTGCCTTGCGCCCTGTGTTGGCTGGGATTGGCTCCAGCAGACCCCCGTGACCCTGTAGTTAGGATATAGAGGCTTTGATAATGGATGGATGGATCAAATAGTGGAAATTGAAAAAAGAAGACTGCAAGGTTGAGTTCAGGGAGAAGGTAAGACAGGCACTGGGTGGCAGTGAACAGTTGCCAGATAGCTGGGCAACTGCAGCAGAAGCAGTAAGGGTGACAGCAAGAAGGGTGCTTGGTATGGCGACTGAGCAGAGGAAGGAGGAAAAAACCTGGTGGTGGAATGGGGAAGTACAGGAGAGTATACAGAGAAAGAGGTTAAAGAAGAAGAAGAAGTGGGATAGTCAGAGAGATGCAGAAAGTAGACAGAGTACAAGGAGATAAGGTGTAAGCTGAAGAGAGAGGTGTGCAAAGGCTAAAAAAAAGGTGTATGATGAGTTGTATGAGAGGTTGGACAGTAAGAAGGGAGAAAAGGACCTGTACTGATTGGCTAGACAGAGGGACCAAGCTGAGAAAGATGTGCAGCAGGTTAGGGTGATAAAGGATAAAGATGGAAATGTACACACAAGCAAGGAGAGTGTGTTGGGCAGATGGAAAGAGTATTTTAAGAGGCTGATGAAAGAAGAGAATGAGAGAGAGAGAAGGTTGGATGTGGAGATAATGAAACAGGAAGTGGAACAGATTAGCAAGGAAGAAGTAAGGACACCTATGAAGAGGATGAAGAATGGAAAGGCTGTTGGTCCAAATGACATACCTGTGGAAGCGTGGAGGTGTTTAAGAGAGATGGCAGTGGAGTTTTTATCCAGATTGTTTAATGGAATCTTGGAAAGTGAGAGGATGTCTGTGGAGTGAAGAAGAGGTGTACTGGTACCAATTTTTAAGACTAAGGGGGATGTGCAGAGCTACAGGAACTATAGAGTGATAAAATTGATGAGTCATAGCATGACGTTATGGGAAAGAGTAGTGGAAGCTAGGTTAAGAAGTGAGGTGATGATTAGTGAGCAGCAGTACGGTTTCATGCCAGGAAAGAGCACCACAGATCCAAAGTTTGCTCTGAGGGTGTTTTTGGACATGGAAAAAGCATATGATTGCGTGCCTCGAGAGGAGTTGTGGTATTGTATGAGGAAGTCGGGAGTGGCAGAGAAGTATGTAAGGGTTGTACAGCATATGAACAAGGGAAGTGTTACAGTGGTGAGATCTGCGGTAGTAGTGACAGATGCATTCAACGTGGAGGTAGGATTACATCAGGGAGACGTTTCTTATTTGCAATGGTGACGAACAGGTTGACAGACAAGATTAGACAGAAGTCCCCGTGGACTATGATGTTTGCTGATGACATTGTGATCTGTAGCGAGAGTAGGGAGCAGGTTGAGGAGACCCTGGAGATTTGGAAATATGCTGTAGAGAGAAGAAAAATGAAGGTCAGTAGGAACCAGACAGAATACATGTGTGTAAATAAGAGGGAGGTCAGTGGAATGGTGAGGATGCAGGGAGTAGAGTTGGCGAAGGTGTAAAGTAAGTAATTTTTATAAGCACTATAAACATATACAACTGGGAAAATCTATTTGTGCGACATCAACAGAATATTAAACAGTGAACCTGTGCAGTCTGAAGAGAAAAAAAGTTACATTCCTAGACACTGATAACAAAAAAGTTAACCAGCAATTCCATGAATCAACTGCATCATTAACAAAAAGTTCTTTTTTTAGTTTGCACTGACAAACACATGCAGATGTGAGAAAAAAAAATGTTTTCTTTTTTAAATAAAAACCACGTGTTGTTTTGATGTTCCCGGAGCTCACAATTGCTTACAGTGATCTGAAGGAACCACACATGCATTGAGAATGTGTGATTTTCATTGAAACCTGTCAAAAACTCAGAAGAGGTGTGAGCACAGTATACCAGTAGTGTTATTAATGGGTCTGAATCAGGATTATCTCAAGCTCAGTTCCTTTAAGGCTTAAATGGCTGAAGATTATTGCTGTGCCCAATTTTATATTTAGAATCCAGTAACTGCTGTTAATAACACATTACTTTATTTAATTATATGGCTTGGCAGTGCAAAGTTCATATTAAACTTTTATTTTACTAATAATTCCATGCATATATACAGTACATAAAAGGTGGCATAATGAATAGCAGTGCTGTCCTATAGATCCAGCATAATGAGTTCAAATCCTGCACCCAATTGTTGTCTGTATGGAGGTCTTAAAATTTTAGTGTTTCTGTATAGTGGTTCCTTGGTTTTCCACCAACATTCCCAGTTGAAAGTGTGTTAGCTTCATTGGCAAATTTAAATCGCTCTTGTATAGGTGTATGCATGAGTGTATATACCCTGCCATAGTAACGCCTGAATTGGCTTCAACCACTTGTGACCCTAAGTCAGATTATATAAGTTTGACATTGTTATGACAGAGCACCGGTCCATCACATAGCACATACATAGTTACTGGGGCCATTTACTTTTGCCGTTCCACCTACCACACATGTCTTGGAAAGTGTGGAAGGACAACTGGATTACCCAGAGATAACTTCACACAGACATGGAGAGAAGGTGCCACCAGGTATCTATTAAATTATTAGTAAATTAAAAGTGCAATGTGGCTGTTTATTAAGCCATGCACATTATTTTTATAGAGCCATTATTTACTCTGCCAGGAATAGGAGACATACTGTTTGATAACAGAAATATACGAAACAAAGACAACAGACTGCACTCTGTAATATGTGTCCTAAATGGTAAGTGTGCAGACTAAAATCCATAACAGTGTAGATTTAAATTGTACTGTTCATTCACTATACAATATTATCCTGAATAAACCAGCCTGAAGCTACAGGTTGGCATTAGACAGAAGATGAGGTCTGGTGTAATGGTATTTAGATTCTCACAAGCCATTGAGGGTTATCAAAAGCTGCTAGGGGGAGCAAGGGCTGTTATGTGAAAAAAGGAGAGACATTAATTGTCACTGCACCACTAGAACAAACTAATTTCAAATGAAAAAGCCAAACCGTCTTTCAAAATCATTCATCCCTGACAGCCTAGCAATGAAGAAGTGACTTTATTTCAGAATATTATGCAGATTCATGCCTACAAAAATATTTATATGCAAAATATGAACATATTTATATTAACTATAATATGCAGTCTCTTTCTGTCAGTTGCTTGGTTGAGCTTACCATCCTGCTGTTAAGTTTATCATACAGTGCCATGAGTAGCTTTATATGGTATACTTATTTCTTTAAATGTTTATAACATTCAATTCTCCATACCTTTTATTAGTCCAAATCAGTATGTGAAGTTTGCTATTTATATTATAATATGCACTATTAGGTATTACTAGATTCTTTAATGTTTTTTTTTTTAGTTAGCTTATTAATACGGAAGTGTATTAGGGTCACAGTGAAGAAAAAAAGGTCAGAACCTTTAAGGCACATTGAAAAATCTTCATTATACATGTTTAATTATTCCATCTATTCATACAACCCTCCATCCAGGTTCGCACCAGTCCCAACTTGCATCGAGTGCAAAGCATGAACAATCCCTGGACATTGTGCCAGCTCATCGCAGGGTGATTTCTCACCCTCAACAGCTGCTAAACGTGCAGCTTTTTACAACATTAAACAGCGGTTACGGAAAGCCAATATCAGATACAGCCTCTTGTATCCTGCCAAACTGAAAGTGTATATTCAAGACAAATATTACATCTTCTTCTACATGGAGGAAACAGAAAAGGAATTAAGAAAGCTGATCCCGACACTTTTTTGAAATACGATAGTGATCGCATCCTGTCATGGCATGGCAAGACGATATTACCTGCTGTCTGATCCGCTTGCAACGATACGGGTACCATAATTATACATCCTTTTCTCTTCTTGGCCACTTTTTGTTTATGTTTTAATTACAATTACACGTGTATGTGTGGAAGAAATTAAAGTATCTTTTTTTTAACTATTCTAAAGAAGACTGTTTAACATCATACCCTTGGTTTATTGTTATTGTTATTATTGCATTAGGGTTTACTATGCTTATCCAAGGCCACTTTTTAACGCTATTCCCTGGGTTTATTGTCTTAATATTTCAAGACTATTGAAGATGATATTTTATGCTTATAGTATTTAGACTTTATCGGCAATAGATATTTGTACTTTTTGATCCTCAAACGCCGCTGCTGGGGGGCTTATTTTGTTTTGGACGTGCTCTTTCTTTAGGTATGTCAGAGGACTGTGACTTTGTGAAGTGGGGTCCAGCCTCACGTGGGGAGGCAAAATGTGGAGGGGGGGATAATTCTACCTCAAACTTTTCGCCAAGCATTAATCACCGTCTTTCCTAAACAAAATAAGGACTTATTACAATGTGCATCATAGAGACCAATTTCACATCTGAATAATGATGTTAAGATACTCTCCTAGCTAGAAGGATTGAGAAAGTGCTGAATTCGGTAATATCACAAGATCAAACTGGATTTATTAAAGGCCGACACTTAGCTTCCAATCTCCAATGCCTGTTTAATGTAAAATATTCACTTGCAAAGTCAAACACCCCAGAGATATTATTATCGTTGGATGCAAAAGTGTGCTCTTTCCAGTGAATTCTCAAGCATACAATATTAGATTGGACACCTTCCCTTTAATTATTGCAGATCAGTTTTAATACCTAGGGGTAAATGTCACAAGTAAACATAAAGCTCTTTATCAACAAAATTTGTCGTCTGTATCGAAAAAATTAAGCCTTGCATAGATGGTCAACCCTTCATCTCACTTTAGCTTGAAGAATTAACATTGTTAAGATGAATATTCTTCCTAAGCTTCTCTTTTTATTTCAAAACATTCCAATATACATCAATAAATCATTCTTTAAGCAATTAGATTCAACCATAACCTCATTTATTTGAAAGAAAGAAGAGCGACCCTACAAAAACACAAGGCAGAAGGTGGCATGGCTCTACCTAACTTTCAGTTTTATTACTTTATAGAGACACCATCTTTGCATCCTATGAACAATTACATTCCAAATTTAATTTTCCAGCAACACATTTCTTTTACTATCTTCAAATTAGAAACTTTCTTAAACAGAACCTGCCCGATTTTCCCCATCTCCCACCTTCCTCTATGCTGAAAAAAATATTGCTCAGTTTCGAGGACTCAGACAGCATTTCTGCAATATATAAAATTATTGTACAGTCCCTCCCTTACAAAGATCCAAGAGGACAATGGGTAAACGATCTCTCACTCCACATATCAGAAAAGGAGTGGAAGGTAGCAATGCAAAGAATTCATTCGAGCTCCATTTGCACAAAGCATACAATTATTCAATTCAAAATTATATATCGAGCACATCTGTCTCGCTTAAAATTGTCCAAAATATTTCCAGGGCAAGATCCAACCTGTGAACGCTGCAATCAAATTCCAACCTCACTGGGTCACTTGTTTTGAGCCTACACGAAATTAACATCATTCTGGACAAAACTTTTTAGGTGCCTTTCAGATAGCCTTGGTGTCACAATCTCTCCTAACCCATTAACAGCTGTGTTTGGTGTACTTCCAGATGGGCTTAAAGTGGAGAAGGACAAACAAACTGTGATTGCCTTAACTACACTATTGGCACGCAGACTTATTTTGCTAAACTGGAAGAACCCTAACTCTACTCTTTTAAGTTAGTGGGTAACTGATGTTTTATATTATTTGAAATTGGAAAAAAATCAAATTCTCAGTTAGAGGATCTGTGCAGAACTTTTTCAAAACCTGGCAGGATCTAATCAATAATATTTTAGAATAATTTATCTTTATCCGCCCATTAAACTCATCAATTTATTTATTTTTACTAGCTTTAAGTTTTATTCCGTTGGCCATGCTCTCGGGTTTGGGGTTTGGGGGAGTTGTTGATTTGTATTCAATCCTATTGTTTGTAAAAATTGATCTATTTGTATGGAATGATTACAAAAAAATCAATAAAATGGAAAAAAAAATAAGAAGCACGTATTGATTAATAAATGGGCCGGGGAACACTTAGAATACGAAGCATGCAACATGCTACTTTAATTATGATGGGGTTTGAGAAGGTCTAGCAAATTAAGCATCAATTTTAAGATGGTGTTTACAATGTTCTATGTTAATGACAAAATAAAAATATTCAGTGGTGAAGAATTTAAATTTTTGAGAGAGATGTCTCCTCAAACAACTTGATCCAAAATTAAAGAAGGCATTTCGTTGGTCTACAATGCAGACACATCATCAATGACAAGCAATTTGAAGATCTGCTAGTAGGATCAGAAGAAATTACCTGGAAGACATTCAAGGTTATTGCTGGGAATTTTCTTAGCAAACACAGAAAGGCAAACTATGTCTAACTTGTAGGATAATGAAGCAAGTCAGGACAAGGGAATATTGTTTTAATCAAATCACCATAATTAACTGACTGCTATTGATAATCTTGTTCACACATCAAAGAATGATCTAAGTGGTTCCATCTGATGTGAAAAACAACTGTTGCTGGTTTCAGATAAACCACCATGGGGACTAAGTAATCATCCCTTGAAACACACTTAAGAAATTAAACTCTTTCTTGGAAGATAAGCCAAAATTCAGTTTAGCCTTTGGCTGTTTCTCAGGGACAATGACTCTTTGATTACATAACACACCTGTTTTGGGGGTTTATGATATCAAAGGTAAGCCTCTTATGTCAGTTACAATTAGCAGGAGTTAGAGACATATGCTTCTTTTCATTTTATACCTATTGATCTGCAAAGGTTTATGTAATTGTGTCACAGCCTTTGTTTTCAGTTGGTATTCCAAGACTGGTCAGGCAACTTGCTGCAGGCTGCACAACAAAATTATAGAATACTAGAACAACCATGACAATTTGGAAGATTCAAGGGCAATCTCACAGAAGGCCCTTCTGTGTTGTTAGTCATTACTCACCACATACAGTAATGTATTTTTATAATTATATTATTTCTGTCACTGTGTAAAACTTTGCATTTGCTAGTTAATAAATTGTTAATTACTGTAAACTATATCTGATCTTTGACTTAGCTATTGATAGTATTAATGCTGGAAGAAAACTTTCTTTTTATGGACATATGCTGGAAATTCAGTCTCTGAGATTCACAAGCTGAACATTTCTAATTGTGTGTATTCTCATAAGGGTCAGGTTTTGAATTAAATTTAACACACGTTAAGTTAAACTAACTATTCTCTGAGATTTTATTCAGAAACACATACTAAGGAATGACAGTTAGCCTCTGAGGATATATTTGAACTATTTCTCATGTAACACATGCTAAGATAAGCTACTAAACCCCTGTGGTTTCATAATAAAATACACGCTAGTTGTCCTGATGTGGCAGGAAAACAGGTAACTACTGTCTTGAGTTAAACCAGGAGATGCATGCAAAAGGCAAAACAAATGAAAATAAAAGTAAATTGACTAAAACCCAGATGAAAATCAAAAATCACAGTCAATAAACAGGCAATAAATCGAAAACCAGGCCAAAACACAAAAAATAATCACACTTTTTGATCTACCTTCAAAATATGAGACTTTTTGCAGTTCTTGTCTGCAAAGCACTTCATAGTTAATACTGCTTTTCTTTGATTCCTATGAATGATCTCCCATTAGGCATGAAGGCTATTAAAATAATTCTTAACAGAGGGAACCGTATATGGAGGGGGCGGTGATTCAAATAACCAGGGACTGAATTTATACTGGCACACAAAAGGAGACATTTTTAATGATATCTAAAACAGAACATTTCTGGAAAAGTCAGCTATAGGCAACATATCAGCCTGATTATCCTGTTTAAAATTTACTGAACCGAGTAAGTATTTCTCCAGGTCTTGGTTTATTCTTTTGGTTTGCCCATTGGCTTCCAGATGATATTCACATGTTAAATGTACCTTACACCAAAACCTTTCACAAAACGCTTTTCAAAACTTAGAAATAAACTGCAGACCCCTGTTTGACACAAGAGAAAATGAGAATCCACGAAGGCACACTAGTCTTTGTAGAAGGACATCTGCCAGTAATTTGGCTGATGGAGCCCCTTTAGAGGAACAAAATGAGCATTGTTACAAAATCTATTTACTATAGCCAGAATTGTGGTATAGACCTTGGATAGAGGCAGTTCTGTGACAAAGTCTACAGAAACATCCTCCCAGGGACTTTATGGTATAAGAAGAGGCTGGAGCAAGTCTAATGGTTTTCTTAAATCAACAAGAAGTTTCACAAGGGCTACCTATTTTTTTACATCTGTTGTCCAGCCCCTTTACCAAAATGTTTTTAATAAATTCATCATCTGGGCCACCTCCAGGTGTATGAACATAAGCGATTGATGGAACAGATCTAGTACTTTCTCAAATTGATAGGGATGAAAAGTTTCCTTGCTTTCGTATTTATAGTGTATTTGCCTGCCCTTGAACATTACGAACTTGTTTCAAAATATCATCTACATTTAGTACATCAGGCATGCCAAGACTTTTTTCTGTTATCAATAATAGATGATTTGTCTTCACAGAAACCATCGGGCTAGTGTGCCTTTCCGTTTTTCCTGCCTGGATGATAAGTTAAAATGAAAAATTAAGCCCATAGAGCCTGGCAAGCATTGATTCGTTTTGCAGATTTTAAATACATTAAGTTTTTATGATCGGTATGGATAACAAAACGAAATGTGGCTCAGACTAAATAATGACACCACGCCTCCAAATCCAACTTAATTGCTAAAAGCTCATGGTTACAGTATGTTGCAGTTCGTCTCTGTAGGAGTTCATTTCTTTGAATAAAAGGTACTCAGATGAATAACTCCTGTTTTGGGACATCTTTGGGATAGTATTGCTCCAGTTCTGATACTGTATACATTTACTTCGACGATAAATGTCAATTCAGTATTAGGGTGATGTAAGATGGCGGCTGTGGTAAACAATTTTTTTACATGCTCAAAGGTTTCATTCACCTGTAACAGAACTAAAGTCTTTTATAAATCACCAATAGTAATTTGCAAAACCAACAAATCTCTGGACTGAAGGGATTGAAGGTTTATACTGCACTGGAAAGAAATGTAAATGCTCAATCATGGAAGAGCTAATAAACTTTACAGCTGCTACTGGATCATTTGTGACAGTATTATTAACCATACAAGGAATTACAAAAAGTTCTTTGTATAGGGTTTAACTACAAATTCCCACCCTACCAACCCAAACATAGAGTGGGTGTTTTATTTTCCCAACTGCTTAGGGCAGTTAGACACCATGTGTCCTGCTTCTCCGCAGTAAAAGGTGAGATTTTCCTTTACACAGCACTGCTGCTCACTAATGCCTATTTCTATTTAACCTAATTCCAGGTTCCAGTGCAGTCTTGGATTTACTTGGTCTAAAGATAGGTCCCCTTTCCCATCTCAGCTCTAACTTTCTTTCTGATAAATGAGTACCTGCTTTAAGGGCTACCTCTGTCAATGTAGCAAGTGTGTTAACAAGATTATGGATGGCTAACTCATTCTTTATTTCAGTAATGAATCCTCATTTAAACACTGGAATTAGTGCCATGTCTTCCCAACAAGCATCAGTAGCTAACACCCTGAACTCTACAATATACATATATCATTTATCATATCATATCATATATCATACCCATTCATTTATGGGTTTTGAACCCTGACAGCAAGCTAATTGTTAGCCGCTATTTCTGAAAAAACAGATATATTTATAAACATTTTTTGAAATTCTTGAAAAAACAAATGCAATGAAAAGCAGCACTGGTTATTTATGTCGTACATTACAAGCTCATTGAAGACTGTTTTTTTTTTATCTCATAGAGATATTATAAACAATACACGTGTATGATCATCCACATACATTTTAGGTTGGGCTTCAAAAACCATGAGACACTGATTTAGGAAACCCTGAAACTCATTAGGGTCTTACGTAAAATGAATTGGATGCAGAATCTGAGGTCCATGATGGTGGCTGCAACTTGAAGCAGGAGCCAGATTTTTTCGAGGTACTGACCGCGAGCATTCACTGATTCACCGACCCCGCCAGTTGTTCCACAGATGCCTGCAACTCTCTTACTTATTTCTTTAGGGTTTTCATTTCCCCCTGCATATCTCGCATCTTCCCGAAAATACGCTGAATCTCGGAGTCACTCAGTTTGGATCCAATCTTTGGACAAGATATGACAGGAAAATGGATAACTAGATTCTTGAATTAAACAGGAAGATGTGTGCAAACAAACAAAAATACAGTAAATATAAAATGAAGTGACCGAAAATCAGATGAGAGGCAAAAATCATAGTCCTGTAAAAGGCAATAAGTCGAACATACGAAAAAGACATGAAAAATAATCACAAGAGAATTCAAAGAGGTGGCCTTTGCTCCCGTCTGCTGATTAATTCAAGGTCACGACCCCAGAGACCCTAAAAACACGGGAAGTGACCCTGACAATGGTACACAAAAATGGCATTCCTAAAGAGGAAAAGGCTATAACACCTCAAATATCAGACCTAATCACGACACTAGTTAAACATCCCATAATCTCTGAGGTTACATAAGCCATTGTCTTACTTTGTTCAAAGTGTATATAACCTAAAGCTTTACGAATGATAGTACGCCAATGCTAAATAAAACATTACAGTAACTTATAATCAATTTATAACTTGCAGTAAAAGTAATCTTTAAATATTATTAATAAACTGGAGTCAAATTAAGGGACCCTTATTCTGTCATTGGTTAAGTGGTGTGACAACTGTATCTTAGAAGGCTAGTGAAATAAACAATTAAATTAATAACCTAAATGCATATTTAATAAATGCATCAATTACAAGGTACTTTAGGTATGCAAAATCATGAGGCTCAACATTTTGCTAAAGATTCGTTTTCTGCATTCATACTTGGACTTCTTTACTAATCTTGGTATAGTCAGTGATGAATATGGTGAAAGGATTTACCAGGACATTGCAATCATGGAAAAGTGGTGTCAGAGCAAGTGGAATTCATAAATGCTGGCCAACTATTGTTAGACACTGAAATGAGAAGCATCATATGCTAAGTATAAATGAAAATCAGCAGCAAAACATGTTTAAATAAATTGAACTAATGTGTGTTTGCATCATTAAGTGAATTAACATACTAAATTCGCTAAAAGTTAATTTCCTGTTTCTCCAGATTACCATGTGATACAATAAATCTGAAAGTATATTTTTGTTCAGATTGAATCTGTCTGTCATAAAGATTTTTCAGGAAGCAAAACTTCTGAAAAAGTGTACTGTCCAGTGTAATTTTTATAATATTAAAATGAAAATGTATCAAAATTAATCTGTGCAAAATTGTTTTCTGATGTCCAACTAATGACAACTTTTTGGACACCCTAAAAGTTTGAAAATCAAAATTGTGGGGAGTCCCTGAAAATACATTTTAATAATAAATTATGGAATTATAAATTGGTCCGTGCACTTTAGTGAAAATGCTGAAACAGCCAGCAGACAGCTTGATACAGGCAGCTGTCTTCAAATGTTTCAAAGGATAACTAGACGTTTAAGTGTCAACACATTCTTTGACAGTCCTCAGAAGGATTTGAGAGAGTAGGGACTTTCATTGAAAGGAATAAACAATAGACTCATGCAAGTGTTAATGTTTGCCATAGTCTCATTAATACTGAAGAGTATGACAGTATAGAGCAGAGGATGATAATGATTGCTAATACTGTGATAGCTAAGTGTTTACGTTGTTTGGAGAAAATCATGAGACCAGATGCACCTTGTCTGCATTTGTTATTCTAGAGGAATTTCCCAAGGACTCTAATAACAGGGAAGTGAAGTAACTGATCTCTTTAGGCTCTTAGACAATGATGTTGTTGTTTAAGGTTGTTCAATAAAAAGCCTATTAATGGATAAACTGTTATTCAGCATGTGCCTCACTCCTTCCATTTTAGTGCTTTTTACAATATGTGAATGTATATGAGAATGCTTACGATGTTTCCATTTATTTTATTTGCTTTATCCTAATTGAAGTTGAGCCTCTTGTCTATCACAGGGTTATGCTATAGCAGATTGAAATTATTTAAATTTGTCTGATGCAGTTGCTATTTTAGCATAGCACACACAGTCTCTGAAATGTGTGTGTATGTGTCATGAAAAGTGGCTTTATTTTTTGATCCACATATGATGCAATTTTTGTACTTATAACATGCCTGTCCTAAGTGATATAATTTTACATAGCTAATTTGTTGTGTATTCCATAGGACCAGAATATGATTTTAGTTTTCAGTAGCACTAATGATACTCCCTGATTACCATGAGGTATTTCACACATTGCTTGTCTTATGCAATAAGAGTTTTCCTGCACTAAACAAGGCAATTTTGACAGGTGAAAAACACATATATTAGCAACACCTAGCACCTGCCAGGTTTCTCAAATTACTGTGGTGTGATTATGTTATTCACCTAAACTTAGACTATCTTCTGCTTACATGAGGCCTGGAAGAAGGTAGATACAGTATTTATACTCAGAGTCTGCCATATAACATCATTTAGGGTTGTGACCTGTGGCAAACTCTATCCCTTCTGGTTGGCTTCCAGTTGAATGTGGAGTTCTAGTGTACCCACTCTGGGCCTCCCTGCTGCACTTGTTTAATGCAGAAAAATAAAGGGTTTTAATTTTGATGTGATCTTTTAATTTCTCTATTCTTTGCTATAGTACAGGTACTTTAAATGTATAGTATATCTCTAAGCAATTTCATCTTGTGTGGCCTCTGTAACAGGCTATTTAGAAATGCTCTGGCAATAATCAATAAATGCTGTCTTTGTATGAAAAGCAATTTAAAAAACACAGATAACATGGGGACTACTACAACCACTTTTAACCTAAGTTCAAGTTATCTGGAATCTATGTAATACATTTTTAATACGCTTTGTAGATAATGATCAGTGAAATAAATTACACAGTGCAAAATTCACAAATCTTGTAGGAACTGTTATGTTAGCTGCTTTGTTAAAGAGGAAATTAACAAACCATATTAAGTTTCATTTTCATTATAAGCAAAATACTACTGTCTTTTCTTGGAATAAGGAGTAAAACAGGCCAAAAAGCTACTAAGCTCATATTGTCACAATGCACTTAACTTATGAAAATTTCCAAAAATATCTCTCACAAACAAACACTAAGAATGGCAGTATGGGTCTGTTTAATTCATTTCCTCTCAAATTAGAGCTGCAATCACATGCAACCCTATAAACTTATGAAACGTGCAGTTAAAAGAAATAAGACATAGCGTAACATTCTTAAATCAACTTAATCCAAATCAGGGTCACAAGAGACAGAGCTTATCCTGTCAGTATCAGGCACAAGGAAACATCCAGCCCAGGAAAGGGCACCAGTTCATTAAAGGGCTCACATACCCACTTAGGGGCAATTTAGTAAAGTAACTTGATATGCAAATCTTTGGATTGTGGGTAAAGTAAATTTTATTTGCAAATACAAAATGGGTGGTTCTTATATTCATGAAGCAAACTTTGAAAAGTGTTTAGAAATTTATGTGGAAACAATTAAAAATGCTAGATTTATAAATGAGACCCCTAGCTCACTACACTCCCAAAGAAAGAAAGAAAGAAAGAAAGAAAAGAGTGACAACCTGTGGTTACTTGTTATGGAAAGTCCTTGGTAAGACAAAATTACCAAAATTAGTGGGCAGATGCTTTAATAGCTGCTCATTTCTAGGCTATATATATATATATATATATATATATAGACAAAAATATAAAAATATAAAATCAACGCCAAAAGTTTGGACACACCTCCTCA
>JANRMT010062837.1:5452632-5488392 GCA_026402145.1 Polypterus bichir lapradei
TGGAGTTATGTACTTAACAAAAAAAGGTGAAATAACTGAAAACATGTGTTATATTCTAGTTTCTTCAAAATAGCCACCCTTTGCTCTGATTACTGCTTTGCACACTCTTGGCATTCTCTCGATGAGCTTCAACAGGTAGTCACCTGAAATGGTTTTCACTTCACAGGTGTGCCTTATCAGGGTTATTTAGTGGAATTTCTTGCTTTATCAATGGGGTTGGGACCAGCAGTTGTGTTGTGCAGAAGTCAGGTTAGTTGGACGATCATTTATTTTTCAACAGGACAATGACCCCAAACACACCTCCAGGCTGTGTAAGGGCTATTTGACCAAGAAGGAGAGTGATGGAGTGCTGTAAATGGTCCTGAAAATAAAGAAAACACATTGAATGAGGAGGTGTGTCCAAACTTTTGGCCTGTACTGTGTATATATATATATATATATATATATATATATATATATATATATATGTATATTATCTATCTATCTATATATATATATATATATTGTCGAGGATGCCAGGGGCCATGACCCGGCCGGGACGCCTTGAAGGACCGGAAGTGGGCGTGTGCCCATCTGGGATCACATGGGGGCCACCTTCCTGGTTGCTTTGGGGGCCACGGGTTCAGGGCATGGAAGCCCCACCCTGTAGGGGCCCGTGGTCACCGCCAGGAGGCGCCCCAATGCCTTGGGGACTTGTGACCTCAGCACTTCCGCCACACCAGGAAGTGCTGGGGGGAAGATTTAAGAAGACACCCGGAGAGCTGCCGGGAGAACAGCCGGCACTTCTGCCACGCTGGGGCGTGGCCAACAAAGGAGTGTCGGGAATCACCTGGAGCTCATCCGGGAGAATATAAAAGGGGCCGTCTCCCTTCATTCAGGGCTGGAGTCGGGTGGAAGAAGGACAAGGCACAAGAGAGGTGTGGAGGCGGCCCGAGAAGAGGCATTTGTGTGGCCAGGACTGAGTGTTGGGGTTTGTGCACTTTTGGACTGGGTCTTAGTGACCAATATTTGTAAATATATTTGTAAATAAAACGTGTGGTGGTCAAATCCAACATGTCCACCGGGTCAAGTTCACAATATATATAAAAATAACATTTTTGATGTTCATTGTATATTTTTTATGATTCAACAGTAATATACTGTAGATCTTAATTCTAAGTAAAGTAAAAGCTTCGCCACCACCTGCTGGTAAGGAAAATCTATTCTCTATAAACAACCTAAATTTAGAGAGCAAAACCTAAAGTTTAGCAAAAATGAAAAACAAAAAAAAATTCCACTTAGGCTAGAGAAAAAAAATAAAATTTGCAGGGGTTCTAATGCCAAAAAGACCACCCAGTCCCCACTGGGCATTCTACCTAAATGCTCTCAAATCAGTCCTTTTGGTTTTCAGGTTTCATATGATAGTATTTGATGATGTTGGTTTCATGGACAGACATGACACCCACCTTCAGTCCATCAACACAGGCAGTTGCATGGTGCCTTGATCTGGTGGTGGTTTGAAAGATCACCACTACAGAAGAACAGGAAAAGACAGCAGAGGATAGCAGAGATTAATATGGATTATAGATTCCTGAAGAATATGATAATTCTATGTCCATATAGTCTATCAGGAATACTACTAAAATGCAGCTACTAAACACACCAAATTAAAATAATTGGTTTTTAGAAGGTTTTTAAAATGATCCACAATACTATCCTGGAGAATTTTTTATAGTATTTTTGGTGCATAACAGCAAAAGGACACTTCATTACTTCTTTTAAGCTTGGCTCTTTGAATTATAAACAGACCACCATTCGAAGATCTAAGGTTACAACTTGGATTGTAGAGGGTAGGCATTCCAAAATATAGGACGGAGCAAGACTATTTGTAAACCTTTAGTAGTATTTTAAAATCAATTGTGAAGGACACGGGTAACCAAAATAATGACACTAAAACTGGTGAGATGTGCTCAATTTTTCTTTTCCTAGTTAAGATTCTGGCTGCTGTATTCTGCACTAATTGCAGCTGATTGATGTCTTTCTTAGGTAGACCTGTTAAGACTGCACTACAGTAATCTAGTCGACTAAAAATAAAAGCATTAACTAATTTTTTAGGGTCTTGTAAAGTTATAAGAGGTCTAATTTTTGCTATATGCCTTGCGTGAAAAATACAGACCTAGTAATTAATTTAAAGTTTAGGTCAGAATCAATAATTATCCCTAAATTCTTTACATCCATCTTGACTTTTAAACCTAAGGGATCAATTTTATTTCTAATACCTTCACTATATCCATTTTTGCCAATCATTAAGATTTCTGTTTTCTCTTTATTTAGCTTAAGAAAGTTACTATTAATCCAGTAAGAAATACAAGTAAGACAATGGATTAGTGAGCCAAGAGTGTCAGGGATTGTGGTAGCTCTTCCGCCTTCTGCTTTGAGATAATCTGACCTAATGGAAGCGTGCAGATTGAAAAAAGAAGCAAACCCAGAATAGATCCTTGTGGTACACCATATACAATATCATGGATCTCCTTCGTACAATCACAACAACTAACAAAGAATTTCTACCTGTTAAGTAAAACTGAAACCAATTTAAGACTCCTTCTCATTGTCTAAGGTGATTTTTAAGAATACTGTGATCTTTGGTGTCAAATGCTACACTGAAGTCCGGGAAAATAAGAACAGATATACGACCTCTTTCCGCATTACCCCGCAAATCATTTACTACTTTAACCTGTGCAGGAACAGAATGACATTGGTCATGTCACAGAACTTTCCATTGTATCAATAAACTTATAACAATAATAATATATTAAAAAATATATTATTTTATTAATACAATTAATAATTACTCATATGTAATGTAAAACCATTTAATAAACATAATTTTCATATTGTTAAAGGAAACAAAAAAATTATATGATAGGACCATCCAGTGAATGATGCCCACAACACATGCTCAGCAACTATCTAATAATTAACAATAATTCTTTACATTTATATAGTGTTGTTCTCACTACTCAAAGTGATTTACATAGTGAATGGGGAGCCACTTCAATCACCACTAATGTGCAGCATCCACCAGTATGATAAGATAGCAACCATTTTGTACCAGCATGGTCACCACACCTTAGCTGTTAGGAGGTGAAGGGGTGAGATACAGTTAACCATTTAGAGACAGGGAATGATTAGGGGGCCAGAATGACTAGGCTGGGGTGGGCAATTTAGCCACAACATCAAGATACACCTTACTCTTTACAAAATATGCTAAGGGATCTTTTATGACTGCAGACAGTCAACCGATTTTATGTCTCATTCAAAGGATGATGCCATTTTTACAGCACAATGTCCCCATCACTGCACTGGGGTATTTGGATCCACATTGAAACCACACGATAAGTGTTCCCTGCTGACCTCAACAATACCTCTTCCAGCAGCAACCAAAGCTTTTCCTGGTTGGTCTCCCATCCAGGTATTGGCTGGTCCCAAACATGCTTAGCTTATCTGACTCTACAAAATACTTCAACAATATTTGGGCCCTCTAAGGTCTAAGGCCCTCTAAGGTTGAAGCACATGCAATGAAAACAAACAGACTGAGTGAAAAATTATTATACACAAAAGTAAGTACTGTAATTTAACTTTATACTTAAAAATAACTGAATGAAGTTCAGGCAATAGTTGGGTGTCTTCAACCAATCATAAAACCTATATCATGAACCACAAAAAATGATAAACTGTATATATGTGGTGCATAGAAATGACGCGGTATCCCAGTACACTAATTTTGTGTATTTTTTTTCACCAAGGACCGTCCTAACAAGCAACCATAGATTGTTACACAGGTGTTAGCACATATTCTCCCCACATGCACATATTATTTTATGCAGAACTTTTGTCCAACATTAGACTCCTTTCAGACTCAAGAATATCACATACACTTAATAAAGCTCTATCCCAGACAAAATGTAAGAATAATAATTACTATAACTATCCCATTTGAATGAAAAAAAACATAAAGGTACTAAACAACTAAATGTTTGCTAAATTCTAATAAATCTGCTATTTTTAAATTTCCTGTAAGCATATGTTTTGTATTGAAATAAAAAATTGTCAGGATTATATGTTTTTCACACTTTTGACTGATGTTAGGGGCAAGGCCATAGTGATACTCCATACTTCATACTAGCATCTCCTTTTAAAGGTTATTAGGAAGTTCAGAAAACAGACAGAAGGTAAGAAAGACATTTAAGAAGATGGACTATAATATAGTTTGTTCATAAAATAAGTGAAATAGCATTCTTATAAAAAAATAGACTGAAGTAAACAGAAAGGTGTTAACAATTTCATCCTTTTTTGTTGCTGGAGATAAAATCAAATGTCTATTAGCCCCATTGTTAAAGGTTTTTGTAAATCTTTTTTACATGTTATTGCAAATTTCCTTATTTGTAACCTCTGTAATTAGTAGGTCCATAAATGAATATATAGTTTACCACATATCATATAAATTCACCTTACCTCTGGGTGCTTGCAATCCCACTTTACAGCCAAAATAGTTTACATGTAGAAGCAGCATTTTGTAAATTAACATTACAATAATTTTTATTATATTCCTTTATTCCTTACCCAGTTTCATTTCATTATTTGAAGTGTTGTGGGATTTGGTCACAATGTAGATGACATTCTGTTTCTTTATTAAATGGAATCTCATTCTTTCTAGATGCAAATCACAATTCTTTTCTAAAAGGGCAATGCTGCCTTTTTTCATTGGCATGGGAGAAATGTTAAGCACCTGTTTTTATCAGACTGCTTCATCAAAAATTCTCCGGGTATCTGCAGGTTCCTCATTTTCACAAATGTCTCCATTATGATGTCTTATAATTTTGCATGTGCTATTGCAAGATCTAAGACATATCAATAAGTGTGATTTGCAGCTTCTAAAGAGGAGATTGTAAATGCAAAACGTAAAGAATAGCAAAAAGGCTTGTAATCATAAAGCATTATAGAATGAGCAAAAAACACTTGAGTAACATATTGTTTCTACCAAGCATCCTGATTCAAGGCTTCTTCCAATGTTTGATGATATTCAGATTCAGAATTTGTCTCTGTCCCATGAGGCAAATGGTGAATTCCATGCTAAATGTTCTATAATTTTGAAAATTATTAGAAATAAGAAGAAAATATTTATTTTAAATGTTTGCAGGATGCCAGGTATTAATGTTATTTACAGTAATCTAAGTAAGCTACAGATCATTTTAAATGTAGTATTCAGATTTTTCCTCTTGAATATATAACAACTTTAACAAAGGCAAGGAAACACAGATTGTCACATATGTGACCTTGGGAGATAACTTCAATGCTCATCTAATGGTGATTCCACCCAAAGTCGAAGGTTGGCGCTGATGCCTAATGCTTTTTCTCTACTTTCTTCTGCAGGCCTGACAACTGGCGACAGAAAGATGAGTGACATTAAATCCGGTCCCCTGAAACTACCTCTATTGTGGACATATGTCATATTATGTAAATAGCGCAAAAGGCGCAAACAAATGTGTTTTAATGCTGCAAGACTAATCCTGGTGAATGAGTCGAACCTCTCGAGGATGGTATTTTTTCCGGTTATGATGGTTTCTTAGAGGAAGAGGCGGTTAGAGGTGGGTTGACTCCAGAAGTGATGTCATGAATGTCGGCACATCAATCTTCCTTTCTGCAGAGGGGAAATAGGAACAGAAACCATTATTGCTAGGGGCCCTCGGTGGCCTGGGATAATATCATTATCTAAGCTTGCTCTCCAAGCGCATGCACATGACAACAGGATCACTGGCTTATGCACCAACCCTTTATGATCTCTTTTGCCTACACTGGTGTAGTCAGCAGGATTTCCAACTGGTGAATGTTAGAATCAGTGCAACTAACCCTTTTGGTAGATATCCTAACAGAGATGGTGAAGGCTTTGTGGGCTCACGTGGGCAACCAATAGACTGAACTCGCTGAGTCAGGAGCAACATGGATGTCTCTCTGTGAAGAAAAAGCATTATGGCCCTAATTATACAGCTTTGCCCAAATGAGCATAAAGCTACCTGTCCCCACTGGGAACACACAGAGTGGGCACACATACTTTATTGAGGAGGCAGCTGGAGACTATGATCAGCTCAAAGCTGAGATCCTTGCCTTCTACACTGTGACTGCAAACCAGTGTACTCCCAAGCATTTGAGCCATGGGTGAAGCTTGGGAATTGGCTCAAACAATTGGTCAAAACCGCAGAGAATACGGTTGACATTGTCGCTCACAACTATCTTGTGAATGCTTTCCCTGAGTCTCACACCTGTCAAATCCGCAGACAAGTGTTGAAGAACATGGACTCACTTATTGAAACCGTCAAGGAACTCAAACTGATCTTGCAAGTCAAGCATTCAGAACACCCCAAAGATCACAAAGCAACAAGCCCAAGAACAAATTCCTACCTCTTTTGTGCTGTTTCAAGTGTGAGGAGGTGGGTCACATCATCCCAAACTGTCCACAGCTAAATTTGCAGATGGAGTGCAGATGGGCCCAGGGAGGAAGGTGTTGTGCTTTTGCTAACCCTCTCTCCTGTCCATGAACTGCTCTCACTGCTATGTACTCCTGGACCAGTCTTACATTTATTCATGGAGAATTTTGGGTTGTATCACTCTACCACTTGTGTGTCATGATGTATAGCCCTCCTTTCTCGGTCATACTGGAGGGTGACTCGGCCAAAAGAAACAGATGGGAAGTACAACATCCAACTGTAAACACAATGGGCCTAAACATGGATGGGGAAATCCCACTCCAATCTGTCTCCACACCAATGTATTAACCTACCTCGAGAGAGGGTTAACATGGCCACCCAATACAAGGTAGGTGAAGTCCCGTTATCACATTCTGATGCCTCTACAGAGGTAACAGACAAGACATTATGGGCTGAAATTCTGCCCAAGAAGGCTGTGGTCGATACTCTTTCTGAATTACATTTTCAGTTCTGGCTGTTGTTGGCCCCCTTTAAACAGACACAATGTAATGATGATTTCCTTTAATTTGCCAAGAATGCAGTTGTTCATGTGGATGGGTAAAGAAATTCACACGCCGTGCCACAAGGGTTGTATTTTGTCATTGAAAACTGCTTGTTATATCAAGTCTCTATGGGGTTCTCTCCCTTAGAATTATTATATGGTAGACCACCTTGGGGCCTATTAAACATTCAAAAAGATGGTTGGGAGAATGAGGCCCTCACTTCTACTATTATTCTGAAATATATCGTGCATACATGCAACAGATTTGATACACAACCCATTTTAAAAGAGAACATGGAACGTGCACAAACAACGCAGACCCAGTTATATAATCATATAATCATCAACCCTCCAAGAGTTCAATCCCAACAATTGAGCCATGGTACATGGTACATCTCGCACCCTAAATTACTGTCATATTGGCAGGGACCCTATTAGATCAAAGACAGGAAAGACTTGATGCATCGACCAGCCAGGCAGATTTATCATGCCAACTTACTAAAGCAGGAACCTAAAATAAAATTGGAAGAAACAGAAACCTAAACCCTAGTCTGGTTAGCCACGGTCTGTCTTTGCCCATACAGAACACCTGAATTTCAGCACTTATTTGATGCCAAAACAATGACATGAGCTGGAATCAGCCACCCAGTCCATCCTGAAAATGGTGGCTAAAAAACCAGGAAGGAGCTCTCTGGTTGCATACAACATTGTTACTGACCTGGGAGTAGTTATCAGAGAACATCCATATCGACTTCCGGAGGCACAGTGAATGGAAGCGGAGCTTGAGATCAGGCAAATTCTAGACCTTTGTGTTGAGGAGAGTTTTAGTCCCTGGTCTAGTCCTGTCATCTTGGTTCCAAGTCCGATGGCAGTTAGGCTTTTGCAATGACTTCCACCGGCTTAATAAAGTCTCCTGATTGAATGCATTCCCTTGATTGGATGAGCTCCTTGAGCATCTCAGAAATGTGCATTATCTGACTACACATGACATTACGCAAGGGTACTGACAAATTCCTTTAACTTAGTCTGCTAAGGAAAAGACCACTTCAGTACCCCTAGCAGACGCTGGCAGTACTGTGTCCTCCCATTTGGATAAGGCCCCACAATTCCTTTAGTGTCACCTAACTGCATGATGATATTATCTATTCCAGCACATGGCAAGAGCATGTGTAGTATATTCGAGCTATGCTATCACACTATGTGAAGCGTAACACTTCAGATAAACCCAAAAAAATGTTTCTTCAAGCTAATCGAGGCCAAATATTTGGGCTACATGGTGAAGGGAGAGATGGTTTGAACAAAATGCTCCAAAGTTACCGCCATTTTATATTGGCCCCATCTGCAAGCAAAGTAGCAAGAGCAGGCTTAGTTAGGACTGGCAGGGTACTATAGTTGATTTGTCCCTCACCTTTCTGATAGGTCCACACCCTTGACTAACCTAATAAAAAAGCACAGTGAATTGAGATGATGAAAAATAGGTTGCATTTTGTAAACTAAAGCAGGCCCTCACATCAGTACCTATTCTGATGACTCCTGCCTTTTTTCTCCCTTTTATCTTCCAGGCTGATGCTTCAGAAACAGGTCTAGGTGCAGTGCTGAACTAAGCGTTGATGGCGCTGAACACCCAGTGATGTACCTGAGCTGGAAACATTTGGACCAGTAGACCAAGTGTGCCACAGTGGAATGGGAAACCTTGGCAATTAAATGTGCCATCCAACAGGTGATGTGCTACTTTCTCAGCCGAGAGTTCACTCTTGTCACTGACCATGTAACCCTACAGTGAATGGCTTTTCAAAAGGATTCAAATCCTCACATAACTAGGGAGTTTTTGGACATCCTGCTGTTTAAGCTCAAGGTTCAACAGTGCCATGGCCAATGGCAACGTCAGTGCTCTCTCTACTATATATGACCTGATGGGAGCTTGGGAGACAACTTCATGGTTCTCCTAATGGTAATTCAACCCCACGTCAAGGGTTGGCACTGTTGCCTAATGCCTCTCATTTCTTCTGCAGACCTAACAACCAGCAATGGGAAGATAAGTGAAATCACTTCCATGATCTGGTCCCTTGAACCTGCCTCTTCCACCTTATCAGCCTCTTAACCAGCTCCACTGCCATCTTGCTTCAGTCGAAAAGACGTTATCAATTGTGACAGTGAGGCTCTTCTCCACCTCTCCAACCCTCAGGTACGACTCCAGACACTGGATAAAAGTCCAAGATTTTTTATTAATTAAGAATAATGTGCACAAAGCACCCTCCACACTACTCATAAATTAAATCAACAACAACACTATTCTCTCCTCCTCGCCCAGACACTTCGCCCCTCTACCTCCCAGCTCAGCTCAGTGTCAGGGCTTCCCCACAATCCTTTTATACACCCTGACCTGGAGGTGTTCCTGCCCAATCAGTCCACAGTTCCTTATTCCTTCCGGGTCAGGGTAAACAGTCCTTTTCTTCAACCCGGGAGCACATCGTTCCTTCCTGTCATACTCCTGTGACATACTCCCGGGTTATAGGGCACATAAGAGCCCACAAGCCCCCTACAGCGACTCCCGGTGGCCCCCAAGGTATCCAGCAGGGCTGTGTATAAACACTACATAGTCCATGAGGCCCTGCTGGAACTCGGGGCACGATCCTGCTGTCGGGAGAGCTCCTCCTGGCGGCCTAGGGATAAGGGCCGGAGCACGAAGCCGGCAGTCCTCCACAATTCCCCCCCCCTTAGCGACGACAACTGGGGCGGAGTGTCCAGCCCCACGAGGAACGTCCTCCTGCAGGAGGACACGTCAGCCAGACCTTGGCTGCGTTGTCCATGTCCCCCAGTGAACCTTGAGGGAACGGTGTATCTTCTGTCCCCCCGCTCCCCTGTCCTCCGGGAACAATCTCGCCACTCGTGGCCCGGCCAACGGCAGTTGTAACACCGACGATGTCCTCCTGGTTGTCTCCCTCTGCGAGATCAGAAACATCTCGGAAATTCCGTCAGCATCATCTCCGCCCCTTTCTCTGCCAAGGAGGGTTTTACGGCCGCTTTGCTGCTCTCAGCCCTTTTCTCTGTTATGTCAGGAGACCCACGTTTTATTTTGGGGATCTACTGCTTAATCTGGGGCTTGTGCTCAGCTTGAGGTTCTCTATGGAAAAGAGAGAGCCTCTTTGCTGTTTGCACGGCCGTTGTCCTATGTTTACTAGGAGGCGGCGTCATTAGCACCACATCGCTCCGATGAACGGCACTGTTCAGCTGCACCGGTACGATCGGCGCTTCCCCAGGCCCTCCTGTCACCAAAGATAATCTGCACCTAAGATCGGTTGGGGTCTTGAGGTCTGCACCGCTCCGGAAAGCCACGTCACAAGCATGCCCCGGGCCGATTGCTCCGTCCCCCAACCATTTGGTCATCGTGCCACACTCTACTGTCAGGCACACGGTGCTTTGACAACCGCTACTTATTAATTGCGGTGCCGGTTCACACTGTGTCCTTTTATGCTCTACAATACGGGCCAGACTCACCTGTAGTCCTGCATCGATCACCCCCGGAGCTTCACGGCCCAGCCGCCGCACAAAGTCCCTCAGACCATTCAACGGTGCTTCGGCCATCGCTCCCAATTCTTCCACATGTTTCTTCAGCTCCTGTAACTCCTGTAAGAAACGGTGTATGGGCACGAGGTATTCCTCGAGTCCCTGCAAATCCACACAGTTAATCAATACGGCCGGTGGTACTTGCGCTTCCGCCTTTCCCTTATCATCCAGCAGGGAACCAATGAGCACGTCCCTCCCTGGCACGTGTTCAGCTGGGGAGCGCAAAGGCTCTTGGGTTTTGTAGTCCTTCAGGGGTCGGCTGGCCGTTGTCGGCCGACTGCCTTCCTCCCCTCCTACTGCCACGGAGGACCGTTCAGTCATCTCCCGCTCCTCGTTGGCTGTTATTTTGTTGGCGCTGCTTCGCTCGCCTTCCCCTCCCCTTCCAGGAGGCTTGGACCCATCGGGGAACGGACGACCTCATCGGAGGACTCCAAGCGCCCTTCACCTTCCCGGCATCCACCGCGGGTGACCAGGCTGTTGTCTTTGTATGGGGGCGTCGCTAGCCGTCTCGCGTCCTGGCTTGCCATCTTGCCGGAACGTGTGGTAGGCATCCGATACACCGCTGATTATCTGGACGCGGGTGTCTGAAAAACAGAACAAAAAACACCCCGAAACGTCGGGCGTTTTCCCTGCACCTACCTCCGGACTAGACGGCGGAATCCCTGGTCTACCTAGGGAGTCCGACGCACTCGGTAGCAGTCCGCGTCCCGACTGTTGCGCCACTCGGCTCGCTCGGCCCGAATTAGCGCCCGGTCTTCCTCGCTCCCATTCAGGTATGTCCAGGTCCTCTCGGCGTCCGTCAGGTGTTGTACCCAGCTGGGACTGACCTTTTTCTTCCCGGACTTCTTCCCCATCGTTCTCCGAGGTAGAATGCGGCTTGTAGACGCAGCGCTCTTCGTGGAGATGTTGTTGCAGCTCCGTGTAACGAGGCGTGACCCTCCTGGGTTGTCTGCCGCACAATATTTAATTTTAATGCGGGTTCTGACCCAAATAGACGGACCGGAATCCTGCCGGCTACGCCAGATGTGACAGTGAGGCTCTTCTCCACCTCTCCAACTCTCAGGTACGACTCCAGATACTGGATAAAAGTCCAAGACTTTTTATTAATTAAGAATAATGTGCACAAAGCACCCTCCACACTACTCATAAATTAAATCAACAACAACACTATTCTCTCCTCCTCGCCCAGACACTTCGCCCCTCTACCTCCCAGCTCAGCTCAGTGTCAGGGCTTCCCCACAATCCTTTTATACACCCTGACCCGGAGGTGTTCCTGCCCAATCAGTCCACAGTTCCTTATTCCTTCCGGGTCAGGGTAAACAGTCCTTTTCTTCAACCCGGGAGCACATCGTTCCTTCCTGTCACGTGACCGTGACATACTCCCGGGTTATAGGGCACATAAGAGCCCACGAGCCCCCCTACAGCGACTCCCGGTGGCCCCCAAGGTATCCAGGAGGGCTGTGTATAAACACTACATAGTCCATGAGGCCCTGCTGGAACTCGGGGCACGATCCTGCTGTCGGGAGAGCTCCTCCTGGCGGCCTGGGGATGAGGGCCGGAGCACGAAGCCGGCAGTCCTCCACACAATTTTCTGTCAATTTGCTTTTTTATTTTTCTGTCAATAATGCAGGGATCACTGGCTGGTGTCTCAACCTTTTATGATCTTTTTGTCTTTTTATTTTACAAGATAAAGATTAAGGCTGATGAAACCTCTTTAGTCTTGAGTAGAGGAGACTGCACCGGGACCTAGTTCAGATCTTTAAAATTTTCAAAGACTTTGAGATCCAGCAGAATTCTTTCAACTAAACAGTGAATCATGTAGTTGAGGACAATAGTAGATATTAAAGAGAACTGCATTTACAACTGAAGCCATGATGCTCTGCTTTGCTCAAAGAGTTGAAGGAATCTGGAACAAAGTACCAAGACATGTACATGTACATTGAGAGATATTTAAGTATATGAATGACATATTGGGACAGCTTATCTACAGTGCATCCGGAAAGTATTCACAGCGCATCACTTTTTCCACATTTTATTATGTTACAGTCTTATTCCAAAATGAATTAAATTCATTTTTTCCTCAGAATTCTACACACAACATCCCATAATGACAACGTGAAAAAAGTTTACTTGAGGTTTTTGCAAATTTATTAAAAATAAAAAAACTGAGAAATCACATATACATAAGTATTCACAGCCTCAAAATTGAGCTAAGGTGCAGATGTTTCTGCAGCTTAATTGGAGTCCACCTGTGGTAAATTCAGTTGATTGGACAGGATTTGGAAAGACACACACCTGTCTATATAAGGTCCCACAGTTGACAGTTCATGTCAGAGCACAAACCAAGCATGAAGTCAAAGGAATTGTCTGTAGACCTCCAAGACAGGATTGTCTCGAGGCACAAATCTGGGGAAGGTTACAGAAAAATTTCTGCTGCTTTGAAGATCCCAATAAGCAAAGTGGCCTCCATCATCTGTAAGTGGAAGAAGTTCGAAACCACCAGGACTCTTCCTAGAGCTGGCTGGCCATCTAAACTGAGCGATCGGGTGGGTCACTGTGTCAGAGCTCCAGAGGTCCTCTGTGGAGAGAGGAGAACCTTCCAGAAGGACAATCATCTCTGCAGCAATCCACCAATCAGGCCTGTATGGTAGAGTGGCCAGGCGGAAGCCACTCCTTAGTAAAAGGCACATGGCAGCACGCCTGGAGTTTGCCAAAAGGCACCTGAAGGACTCTCAGACCATGAGAAACAAAATTCTCTGCTTTAATGAGACAAAGATCGAACTCTTTGGTGTGAATGCCAGGCGTCACGTTTGGAGGAAGCCAGGCACTGCTCATCACCAGGCCAATACCATTCCTACAGTGATGCATGGTGGTGGCAGCATCATGCTGTGGGGATGTTTTTCAGCGGCAGGAACTGGGAGACTAGTCAGGATAAAGGGAAAGATGACTTCAGCAATGTACAGAGACATTGTGGATGAAAACCTGCTCCAGAGCGCTCTTGACCTCAGACTGGGGAGACGGTTCATCTTTCAGCAGGACAACGACCCTAAGAACACAGCCAAGATATCAAAGGAGTGGCTTCAGGACAACTCTGTGAATGTCCTTGAGTAGCCCAGCCAGAGCTCAGACTTGAATCCGATTGAACATCTCTGGAGAGATCTTAAAATGGCTGTGCACCGACACTTCCCATCCAACCTGATGGGGCTTGAGAGGTGCTGCAAAGAGGAATGGGCAAAACTGGCCAAGGATAGGTGTACCAAGCTTGTGGCATAATATTCAAAAAGACTTGAGGCTGTAATTACTGCCAAAGGTGCATCGACAAAGTATTGAGCAAAGGCTGTGAATACTTAAGTACATGTGATTTCTCAGTTTTTGCATTTTTAATAAATTTGCAAAAACCTCAAGTAAACTTTTTTCACGTTGTCATTATGGGGTGTTGTGTGTAGAATTCTGAGGAAAAAAATGAATTTAATCCATTTTGGAATAAGGCTGTAACATAACAAAATGTGAAAAAAAGTGATGCGCTGTGAATACTTTCCGGGTGCAAGGTGCTAAGGTGCTGGGAGAAATAACTTTGCCTAAGCTAGCAGTAAGGTGGGAAAATTTGGCACACAAGATCATCGTCAAACACAACAAATGCACTTTGGCGAATTTCACAGATCAACACTATTTAAGTTGTCTTCATGCAATTAAAAAATTAAGGTTCTCCAAATTCCTTCTTGACAGAGACCCATAGTCACACAAAACCAGCATAATTAAACATGGGCTTTTCAAGTTAGTAAATTAGCACACTCCATATTTAAAGAGCAGGTGTTTTTTCTACACTCAGATAAGCGTTTTATATATATTGTGTTGCCTATTTTAAATATATTACCTTTCTTTGTATTAAACTGGTGCAAGCCAATAAATGAACTCATTCGCTAGAAAGATGTTAGTGCTGGCTGTTCAGAGTCCTTAGTTTTTCAACTGAGTTCATAATGACTTAGCACACTGAAGTAACCACTGTGGGATTTCACATCATCCTTATAACAATATAAATTATATACAAAATTATGACCTTTTTCATATTTTCTTCCACTGAACAATTACTATCCTTGTTCTATAAAACCATATAATTAAATGTAAAAATTATATGAATTATTTTCAAACAAAAAACAGATAATTACAATTAATTATTTCTAATGAGTTACAAACATGTTTAATTTTCTTATTTTGGCTCTTACAGTTGGCTTGACCAAAGGATAATTGCAGGTGTTATTGCAGGAGTCAAACTGAAAGAATTCTATTGTATTGACTCTGGACAGAATTTTTAATGTTGTTGTCTCAACAAAAGAAGGGCCAGACTTTGATGGCCAATGACAAGTACAAAGCATAGGAGGCATGTAATTTTTAGAAACAACTAGAATTCCTATCTCTTTCATATTCATGTCATTTCAGTCATTTTAAAAGAAGTTATTTTGACTGCTAAGGCAAAAAAATGAATATTAGGCATGTCTAATACCCATTAGTTATGGTACTGTATAAAAATAGGTCTAATGAAAGCATAATTGCATAAAATTGTTGCTAGAAGAGAGAGAATTGCAATTTATATTTTGATAAAATTCCATAACAGCGGCCATATAGGAATGTAGATGCAAATTCAATATCAATAAATGGTCTCTATAAACAGATTTTATCGTAATTATCACAGTTGCAGCATATCAAATAAGGCCATTTGCCACTTCTAGCTAAACTTTTGATTATAGACAACACATTAAGGGCCAATTTGTGCACAAGGAAGAACAAGCCAATGCAGCCTGCTCCCTGGGTCTATAGGGTTACTGAAAACGAAATTAGGGTCAGGCATAGATACCTACTAAAGTGTCTTGCTGCAAGCAGGGGTGGCTGTAAATACTGTATGCATGTGCCCAAAGTTGAGATGAAGGATGTAAGTTTTCTTGCCTTTCAAACTCACAGACACAGGCCAACACAAAACTGTGTCTTTCAGAACCTCAGAGAAAAAAAAATCTACAAACTGTGTGACTAACTTGAAGAAATATTTTCAGACATCATACATTTCAGGTGAGATAAAATGACTGATTATTCCCCATCATTTTCATTAATTGATGGTTAAATGTTTTATTGAAAGTTTGCTTTGCTTTCTCTTGCCTTACATATTTCTGGACATTTTTTTCCAGAAATAAACTCCATAAGTCACAAATAATATAAAAGTGATATGTAATTTTAAGTATATATGTAGTTTATCCTTTTCACATTTACATTATGAATGTAAGTGATAAACAGTGATAAACAAATCCCACTGAATTCTTTTCACCTGACGTTTGTCAAAATCACATAAATGTTCACAAACTTTGCTGAACTCTGCAAAATGCATTAAAGTCAAAGAGTAAGGAGTAAATGAACTCGTTTTGAGTAGATTATAATGGTGCAATTGTCTGTTGTGTCCTTGAGTGATCAGGAAAAGTCTATCAAGCTATGTTGGACCAATTAGTATGGCCAAATATATGATATAAGCTTTGATGCAGCAGTACTATTCACTCCACAAACATGCTGCAAACAACAAAAGATGCAGACGGAGTGAATACAACAAACACAATACAACAAGTGGCCACAAACCAGCAATAAATATAAAATAAAAAATATAGATCACTGCATTCACAGAGTTCCAATCCTGGGCACAGATAGGCCTTACCATGAAGAGGCAGCTTGGACTGGTTCTCCACATTGTTTGAGGTCACTGCTTTGAGCACAACGGGAACATATTTTGTTTCCCATATATCTGTGCAGATGCTTCATACTTTCTTCTTCAATCAACAAAAAAAATGTACACTGTACATAGTAATAAATCTTTTATTATTATTTCACAGTGTTTCCTATGTTTTCTGATGAGGGAAGGGCTCTTTTAAAGCTTGTTTTAAGAACATTGCAAGGCACATAGATAATTTACATGCATAATTAGCCATGAGGTGCTTAGCTTCCATTGCACAGTGATTAGTGTTATATATCTGGCAGCTGTGCTCATAATACTGCAAGTTTTTTTTAAACTTAAACGAGTGTGGATATAAACAGGGAAAATACAGCATTGCACTGTGGGGAGGCTTTGGTTTCAATGCATCTCAGTATCTGAAATGGCATTTTTTTCTCGTGTGCCTGCAACCCAGTGATGTCCACATCATTAACTATCTTACAACGGGCATGTGTTAAAGTTATGCTACAATTCTGTAATGTTACACTGGCCTCAGAAACCATCATAGAAAAAATGATTACAACGGCAAATTTCCAGGAAAATATTTGGAGAACAAGGTCAACAGCAAACACAGCATATGCGCTGCAATAAATCTTTAGAGAATTGTGACAATCAATACTAATTAGGACTATCTAGTCTTTATTCTAAGCTCTAATAGAAAAAGCTTTAAGAAGCCAGGGGACTATCATATTGTAAGAAAGACTGTCCACATGACAGACAGACTTACACAAATCTATGAATGCCATTTTGCATTCTCAGTAAACCTAGAAGTCTGATTTTGTGAAAATGAAAAAAAATAAGTAAATGAAAATACATACGATAAAGTAAAGAACATTTACAGACTTGGATGCTAATTCTTCTTTAAATACAATGTTATGCTACATGACCATTAGTGCAATACAGCATTAATTTAATAACAATTTTAACACATATATATTAATAATTTATAATAAATAATTTATATATTAATAATATATTAAATACAAAAAGAGTTTTGTAGCAATTACTGAGGTATCTAACTTAGATTATGTAAATGAATCAGTAGTTTAAGGCATAACCAAATATGCACATGATACTAAAATTTATTAGTTTGTCTTTGCACATTACAGTCAATATTGACATATTTATTTATAACTTGTAAAGTTTTATAATATGATAGCAGTGAGACATTTCTGAACACAATGTTGCCTACTAAGATTAGTGACCTTGTCTTGTGATGTTGTGATGTAAAATAAGGGTATGTATATTCTTTATTTAATAAGTAGCATTTGAAGGAAGAAGATGAATAAAGAAATCAAACTAATAAGACTGGTTAAAAAGAAGTAAATTAAAAGGTAAATCTCTCTCTCACTAAATAAAGTTTCAGTGTGATTATTGGTAGTTTGGGTTTTGGGTCAGCTTTTAAGCATTTTATTGCTTCTTGCAATAAAAAACAACACACTTGTCATGATTGTCATGTTTATTTTATTTTGCATTATCCTTTTGTTGTTTCCTAGTATTGTTAAGTTCAGGAGTTTGTATTAAGGAGAATTCATTTATGTCATAACTTAAATATTTAATATTTTTCACATCTCACTTTTTGTTGTTCATTGGCACCACTGTGTTGCTGCTCCATTGATATGACATCATGACTCATTGCTGGATGGGTGGCCCAAGATTTCACACTATGCGATGACATCAAGGCAACAGTTCAAAAGTTGGAGCCGCATATTTACCAGTGTCCAAGCAGTGGTCTCCAACTCCGATCCCAGAGGGCCACAGTGGTTACAGGTTTTCATTACAACCCTTTTCTTAATTGATGACCAGTTTTTGCTGCTAATTAACTCCTTTTCCTTTCATTTTAATTAACTTGTTTTTAAGATTTGTTCCCATGAATTTCTTCATCATACCTCTAAATTGCTTCGTTTCTTTCCTTAAATGACACTCAGACAGAAATGAAATGTGAGTGAGCAAACAGAAGACAAACTAAGTCAAGGCCTCAACCTCCAACTAATTTTACTCCAACCAGTTGTTTAATTAGGTGCTGATTCTTGTTGTTACATACATCCGTTCTTTAATTTCATGACTTGTTGCTGCTCTTCTTGTGCAATAGCATACATTTCCAAAATTGTTGATTTTCTTTTTTCTAAGAGCACTGTTAAAATATTTTGGAGACCTGAGCAGATCAACATTCCTGAGACCTTCATCTTTCTTTATTTTCAGATATTGTATAACGGACACAATTTGCTGGTCAAGTTTTGGCTCATTTTGTATCTCATTATTGTTTGGCTGCTAATTAAGGAAAAAGAAACAATTAAAAGGGGTCTGAGTCTTTAAGAGCAATTCATTTAAAATTAATTCATAGAAGTTAATTAGCAGATAAAAACAGGTCACTATTTAAGAAAAGGGTTAGAATGAAAACCTGCAGCCACTGAAGCCCTCCAGGACCCCTGACCCAGAGTTGGGGACCCCTGATTTAAAGATTACATATTAGGATTTCAAAAAAGATTTAGGAGTCTTTTCAGGATTAGAATTTAAGAATGATTAATGAAATACAAGCATGTCTAGTTATTAGGATTTGGTTCCAGATCTTTGGTCTCCCTAACCTTTGTTTTTTGTTCTCATCTCCTGGTCCCTCCCTCATAAATATACTCCATTGTTTTTTTTTTTTTTTTCATAGATAATAGTTAATAATGTTAATAGGGGAGGCCTTGTCATCATTTGGGTTATTTTATCAACTGCGGTCTAGAAACCTCTATTATGAAAAAAAAAATGCAGTTTTAGATATGTATGATTCAATGATTGAGGTTTTAGACTTCCCATTTAATATCTGATTTTAAATTATTAAAAATTGACAGTAAATTCCAGTTATTTTCTTTGCCCAGCTATTTTCTTTGGTTACTGAGAAGGGGAGACCATGATCCCCTTTCCCCAGACACTTTCCTATAATTTTGCATGGTACAGAAGTAAGACCTATTATATGTAATTTCTACAATCCTATTTGTGTCCCTTCTTGAAGATTGGAGTCACATTTGCAACTTTCCAGTCCTCAGGTACTTCTCCTTTCTCAAGCAACTGCTTAAATGCGGCTAATAAAGTTTATAGACGCCTTTCATTTATTTTAATAGAATTAGTAAAATCCCATCGAGTCTAGGGGTTTTATTAGTCTTTAACGTACTGAGGGCTTGAAACACATCTGTCTCTTAGATTTTTCTGTGAAGTCAAGAATTTGTTTTTATTTCTGCATGAGGCATTCGATTTGTTTTTGCCTTTAAAAAACTACTTGTGTGAAACATTTGTTCTGTTCATTTGCTGTTTCCTTCTAATTTTCAATTATTTCTCCTTTTGCGTCCCTGAGGTTTCTTAAATTCCCTTTTATCATCTTTTTCCTAGAGTAGTACTCAAAACAGTTCTTGCTATTTGATTTGGCTCCACTAACAATTTCTTTTTTTCAGATTCACTTTGGACTTTTCTTGCTGTGTTGTGCAGTATTCCTCTAAATCAGAATTATTTCTCTATTCTTTAATTTTCTTGTATGGTGATTTGTAACATGCAGATGAACAATTAATTGTACTTGCATCAGCAACAGTTATATTAATTTAGGCTATGTAAGTACAATGAACAAAGTTACAGGAGATCATGTGGTTTATTTCTTGCCATAAAATATATCTCACATATGTGAATGCTGTTTATTATAACTGTTTTTTACAATTTTTGTACACAGTTGTTCAGTTCAGTGTTGCTAGGGTTTCTGTGAAAGTGTATCATAAAAAGATATTTTTTATATTTGGTATCCCCCATAAACAGACATTTCTTTTTGAAGAATATATACATTGTGACTGCTATGTCACATTTCTTCCTAAATACATGATATAGTGATTACTCTTTTATTGCTAATAAAGAAACTAGTTTTTGGTTTTCTAAATAGTTATAGTAATGCCAGACATTTGCCTACTTCAAAAGGAAGACATCCTCTCTTTCACTTTGTAAACCACAGATTACCATCTTGTGGATAGTGAGAAATAACTGAAACATAATATATAAACCATTCTTCTTCAAGTTTTTGACCCAGAGTTTACGGTAAACTTGTGAAATTGTTCCCCATATCATTATAAAAGAGGTCAAGACTTCCTGTACTATGAAGCCTCCCACTGAAGAAAAACTAGATCTGCTCCAGAGAAAGCTTTGCCAAAATTGGAATATATTACAGTAGAGAATGTACTTATTCTTTAAACAATCTTCATTTGTCTTGTTTGTTGGTGTAACTAATTCCTCATTTCAGCAACTTACGCATGCACTGTACTGTACATGCTGTTGCACATGTGTCTTTGGTAGTTGTATACCACCACATGTTTACCAGATGAGTTAGTTCATTTTAAAACAGACACGAGATCTGGCCAATTAAATGCCTTATGATTGAGAAGTTTATAAGTTTGTGAACAAGTGTGCTGTCTGTGTATGTTTGCTTTGACCATGTTTGGAGAATGTAAAAAAATTGCTACAAGTGAAAAATGCAGCCCTCAGCCAAAGAAAAAAAAAAAGACTAGTATATCCAACTATGAAAGAGAACATGATTTTGTAAATTATAGTACAGCAGTCAGTAACATACTGTGTATTATGGTTTGCTTTGTAAAGTGCCTTAGCTGATGAATAAATAATAACAATAATACTAGCATGTTACTCTTTAAAAAAGAATTGGATCTGAAATTGAAATTGAAGTGTAATTTTATGTTTTGAAGAAGAACACACTGCCTTAAATAGAGATGGTAAAGAAGATAGAAGCAGCAGTTCAACCTTAAATTACACCTGTCGTGTTTGTGGTTGTAGGTGTTATCACATGATTAGCTTGATCAGCAATCCCATAATCCATAGCACATATTTGAGAAATGATTTGTAAAAGAAATCCTTTCTTGTTTTAAGGGATTAATATTGGTTTTGTACAAGAGTTCTGCACCGCTAATTAAAGAAGTCCAATTTTAATTGGCACTCCTTCATAGTCAGTATTAAGAATAAAACTGAAAAGTGATACTTGTCTTGGTGCTTTCTAAATGTTGTCTGCCTTGAAATTATAAAACTAAATACACACCCCTGCTTATAATAATGTCTGTCCCAGGAGGATGAATTGTATTAAAAATATATGTTCCCAGCATGTTCAAAATTAAATAAATCTGTAGGGCTAATCGAGAGTAACCAAAGCCTCAGCCAGGTAAAATTCTTTGTGGGAAGTTTGAGGGAATAATATGTACTGGATCAAGTAAACAATACTGCTTTACTGGCAGTTTAGAAATATCACAAGAAAGAGATTAATCTCTCTATTATAATAAAAAAATCTTGGGATGAGACATGACATTTTGAGAGACTTTTTGGAATGAAGTCCCGTGAGACAGAGACTTTTAACATGAGATTCTTTCAAGTCATACCATACTTACAACCTTTGGAAGCAAGTCCCCCGAAATGGTGACTTTTGCCTTTAGATTCTTTCAAGTCACACCCTACTTACAACCATTTTCAAACAAGACCACAGTCATCTAACCTCTCAGTTGTGTGAATGCTTTTGCCAGACACACTTCCTGCGCTCTCAGCTCTTATAAAGTTTTATCAGGACAATAATTTTATATGTTCTAGACAAGTCAATGACTAAGCGAAGAAGAAAGAGCAAGGAAAAACATTAGAAAAAGTCAGGTAATTTATCAGAGATAAAGAAACGATATTCACTCACAGGCAGATATACGTTGTGTTGTCACGATGTAAGTCTAAACACGGAATCAAAATTCAATGCGATCTTTAAGAAAAGTTAATTCCAAATATTGTTTTTACTGAAGTTTTAAAGTAAAAGTGAAAATAATGCATATGTAACAATTCCCATGAAAATAACAATCTCTTTAACTTGTATATCCAGTTAACCAAACCCAGGGGTGGGCGAGCAAAGCGAGCAGGGAGCACAGCCCCCTAGTCCTTCAACAAATTAATTTTCATAACATGGTTGTCTAGTGTCACACATGTTCACCAGGGGATCACATTCCTTGCATTTCCTCTGGTCAGTGCTCTATAAAAAGATGCATCACCATTAGAAAATGTCTCCTTCGGACCGGGGCCTTATACAGAATGGGACTCCAACGTGACCTGAAGAAGAATTCCCACCATTGGAAACCTTGCAAGCAGTTATAGCCTGTACTTTCAGTTGTGCCCTTGTCCAATGTTTTTTTTCTTTTTGCTTTGTTTTTCAATAGATTACACTAGTTTCATGCAATGAAGAATTGGAGCCTCTGCCAAAATTAACCTTAATTTTGACTTATTGACTTATTTAACCATTAACATCTTTTCATTTTTTTTACAAAATAACAATTTAATAAGTGATTTGAACACTTTATTTATACATTTTTAAAAACCTGTAGATAATGCTCTTAATTGGCTATCCTATACCAAAGTCATCTGTTTAGAGCTCCATATTCCATTACTCTGTTTAACATGACTTGTTCTTTGTCAGTATTTACCAGTCAGTGTACTAACCTACCCTTACTAAATATGGCATTTTAACTCTGCTACATCAGTCAATCTCATCTAGAGTTTCAAAAAAATAGTAAACCATTACTATACTACAATTAGACCTGAATTCAGCTTTAGTCGAAAACTCAACCTAAAGTTATGCTTACTGTTGAAGGTAGATCACATCTCTTTTGAGCAAAGGCAAATGTAGTGTTCTAGTACTGAACTGCATCTGCAGTTCACGCTGTTATTGATTCTTAACCAATAACTTTTAAAATCATTTGCTATGGCTTCTGGCAGCCTAAAACTCATTTTAGAAACGGATGATTTTTATTTTAATGTGAACATTTTTTTAACTCCTGCATAAATGAGATGTTCTTTTTTTTTCTTTAGCTCTTTTTGTGCAGCTTGGCACATTGTGAATAAAGCGCTCTCCAAAGTAATTGATCGATTTCAGTTGTTGTGGCTTCATCCCACAATGTTGCTGTGTGGGTTTGCACTGGCCATCCCTTCCAATGTTTCTCTGATGGTTGGTTTACAATTGACGGTGCGGGCTAGCTCCACACTACCGGTTGCACCCAGGAGTCTCTTAAACCTGCTACCATTGATAATGTAACCAAGGGATGAGCCAGGCAAATGAGGACACTCACAAAACAAGGGTTTGTGCAGATGTGCTAAAGCACTTTTATTAAAACAATCAAAAACAAAACAGCGTTCAAAATAAACAGTGCAGTGCTTCAAGTTCAATAAATAAATAATCCATTAAAATAGTGCTCATGGAGGTCAAAAACAAATCCTACAAATAATCTTTTAAAAATGAAATTAAAACTCTAGGCAAGAGTCTATCCTTTAAAAACAAGTCCCAGTGCTTCACTTTAAAATCAACATCTCCCTGGCTTACCTTGTTTGGGTCCCGCAGCCTGGAGAGACGTCAAACAAACAGGCACACTTTTGGCACAGGTCTGCGTCCCTGCTGTCTAATGGCTCCCAGCTGGGCTTCCAATCCAAACCTCCTTCTCTACCAAGAGTCCCTGTTGCCATCTGTAGCCCTGACAGGTGACTACAAGGCATCCAAGCATCCCTATCTCTCACTGCCTTCCCGGATTTAATGCAAGAGCGAGTTCTAGGTCACACTAGCTCCCTGGTCACTCACCTAGAATGGCCTTCCCTTCTCCAGCTCCTGAGCGTTGACTGTACACTTCCACAAGGGACTCACCTCATAGCTGCCTGCATCTTCATCCTCTCACTCATACACTGGCTCTCTCCTGTTCCTATGCTTCTGTCCATCCTTTTCTTTAACCTCCATTCTCTGTCTTCCTTTTTCTTTTCATTTTTCTCTCTTCCCTTTCTGTCTCATGCAGGCTTCTTATATACTCTGCTGGCTATTTGAGGCACAAGTGTAAGGAGCTGCCTTCTCCGTGGCATCATTGAGATGCCTGACTTATCTTCCCGCCTCCACATGTGTATGCAGCGCGGTCAGCCAAGTACCTCAATTAGACGCAGAGTGAAAGGCACTGACACACACCTGTACCCATCTGGCACCTGCAACTTCTTGGGGCATGATTATTTATTTAAAATTAGCCACCTGTTTTTAAGCTGCTGACCTGCTATACCACAACAATCAGTTGAGGTCTGCAAGGCAAAGCAAGATTCTCCGATGAATACTAGTATACTGCCAAACATGATAAAGTCCACAATGAGCAGAAAGAAAAGGATGAAAAAATACAGTCCTGCAGAACACCACTGTTCATTCCAATAATGGGTGGCACAACTGTTCTCCTTGACTTGGCACCTAGACATAAAGTACAGACATCAGGGGCCTGTACAAAATGTTGCGTTTGCAAATTTCCATGCTCACATTGAGATGTATAAAAACTAAACCAGTGTCAAAGCAGTGTTACTGTTTCTGTGTGGTTTCCTTTTCTTTTTCAGATTTGCATCCATGATGCAGGCTTTGTCAAATATATCATAATTAATTGAATATTGTTTACATATTTAAGGCCCTTGATTGTTATTATTGTCTAACAATATAATGGTGCACTGAATGGCCAAACTATCATGGCTGCTTTAGCGTAGTTAGAAGACATTGCAAATGGAAGAATTAGAAGAGAGCACGTATTTAGCAATAATTCTGATTTCTTGTCCCATGATGATGATTGACTTCTAACTTGATTTAGTATTTCAGGGCCTAGCCTCTTAGAGTTATGTGGGGCTGGCTTTGCTTAGGCAGAATTTGAGGAACTGTACTCTAGCTGTTCCTTTGAAAGTTGTGTTCACCATTGGATTTTTAGCCACAGGAGCTTTTCAACATGAAAGGCTGACTGAACGGGTATTTCTCAGGCATCACTGGGTTGCGCCATGCCAGCTATATGGGATCGTATTATCCGCTTGTCTTCCAAATATATAAGATTTTCTTACCCTGTGCTTAAACAGGCAAACATCACAGCTCAATTCGCAGCTATGTCTGGTTTTCCCAGTGTAATTGGAGCGGTCGGCTGCGCATACGTTGCTAAAAAGGCACCTTTAGAGAATGAATTTGCCTATGTAAATAGAAAGCATTTTTACACTATTAATGTGCTGCTCTATAGTCCACAGAAAGTATGTCACATTGTGTACCTGAAGAGATGCGGTATGATGAACCTGATCCTGACTCACTAAATGATCAGCCAAATTGGACTGCATTACAACTTTGTTTGAATGTAATTATCAGAATGTAAAAACAGGCAATCAGATGCAGCATTTATTTCAGTATCATATAGTACAACCCTTATATTCCTTAGTTAATTGGTCATATCTCTTACAGCATCCACTATTGCATTTTGTGACTCCAGAACAGCGTCCGTTAACACACGGCCAGATGGTCTCCCAGCGGTTTCTGAGGTAGAGGTGTGTGAACAGACAGCTCCCAAAGATGTGCTGGGCACAGCAGTACCATCATTGCTTCGAGTCACATATCCAGCACAGGGGTCAGCTTTTGAAATATTGTTTGAAACAGAATAAACAGTAATTACTACAACATCTGTTGCCTGCATATTTGTCTTATTAAAGATGCAAATTACGAGTATGGATAATGGTAAGCAAAAATAATTAAAACTCAACTTCACCCGTGGTGATGTCAGAATCCCCCTTGCCTGCTTGCAAAATGCCAGTCATTGGTGTCTTGCCAATTTTTGCAGCAACTCGCTACTTAAACGGTGTGAGCCCCTGAATTCCACTACCTCCTCCAGTGGTGTTGACACTCAGACAATGGACTGCGACTCTTCTTTTCACGTCGACTTTGATATCTAACCACTTCTTATTTATTTTAGGCACTGTGCGACTTACTGAACTTGAATTTTTGGTGCCTTCAACACTCTGTGCTACTCAATAAATTTCCTTTTGTTGCTTATACCACTGCTTAAGCCACCAAATAGTATGTTTTTCCTTGCCTCCACTTCATTGAGAAGGAACCCCATTTTGCATTTGCTAAAATTCTTTTTTACACGTGCTTTTGCCATTGTCTTTTAACAAAACATTGAATGTAGGGGGCTATTTGTATTGATTTGCATATTCAAATAGGTGAAATTCTGGGAGGAGTCAGGGTGGGGCTGTAGGCACGTGCATGTACATTAAAATTCACATTGATTGGGATTCACAGTATAAAAGGAAAGTGTGTAGAACTTTTTTTACGTACAGTGTTATGCATCTGGATTTTTTTGTGCGTACTCACATTTCTAGTTTTGTCCATATGCCATGTTTTAGTTTGAATTCTATGCAAGGCATTAAACATGAGGCCCCTAGATGTTGACAAAAATGCTTTGTAATGCTTTGCTATACATATGGGTGATAAGCCACATTGACTCCCTCAGTATGCTGTCAAAGGCTTTCTTGAAGTCCACTATATTGATCACCAGCAATTTCTAAACCTCATCAGTCTTCTCAAGCATGATACATTGGGTGAAAATCTGCTCATTGCATAACTGACATATCAGAACCTTGCTTGATCTTTACTCAAACTTTTCTCAACCTTAAATAAATAAATAAATAATTAGACAGTTAAAGAGAAATTTAAAACAGAGATTTAGGTCATTTTCAAACCGTGATCGTGCCCATTTTGAAAGTAATGTCCTATAATTTATGTGACTCATGATCACTACATAGCGATCCTCTTAAGATTATACTTTAGTAACTCAACCTATATGGCATGTAATACTCAGAAATATGGAGATGGAATAAGGGTAAATGAAAGAGGTCAGAAATACTGTAATTTCTCATTCTGATGGTTTTACTTAAAAACTGTTACTAAGTGCTTAGGAGGCAATGCTACCGGGCATGTAAGTCTATACACAGCACCAAGTCAAGAATAATAGTCAAAATACTTTTTAAAATATTAAATGTATCCATTTTTTTCTTTTCTGAAATATTCTGTTCATATTTGTCTAGAAAGTAACACTCAAAATGATTTCTGAGACCAGCCTCTTTTCATCCCTTGGCACAATTTTCCCTTTCTGGTTTTTTAAAAGTGGCATCATGGAGATTTTGCATAATATTTTCATCTTTGAAAACAGCTTTGAAAAGTGTCTCTTTTCTCGGATGTCTTAATTTTTGCACCCTTGCAAAAGGGGACTGGTTCTTTCATATTTACTGGTAATCTGTCTACTCATTCCATTTCCCATCAACATTCCTAGTATCCAGGTCTGAGACATTCATTCTTGTATATCAGGTATCAGTTCTTCTTTACCTTTAAAATAAATTTGCTTTTCTAATATTCTTTTTAGTTAATTGCTTTGCATGGGCCTGAAGAAGAGGGCTTTTAGGCCTTCAAACGCATTGCACACCCCCCAACCCCACCCCCATTGAAAAGGTCAAGTGTTATTATAAATCTAAGGAAGGGATATTCACTCTTCAGAAGATGCAAAGGACACCTACTACGTATATATTGAATGACTCAGGTGCCATCGCGAGTGGCAGCCTTTCCAGCAGCTCCGTGTATGACTTTATCTTTCTACCCTTTTCTCTATTTTTCTCTATTTCACTGATCACTCCTACCACTTTCTTTTATGTGGACTCGTTCCCTGAACACTTTTTACTACTTTTTTACTACTTGGACATGGATTTTTACATGCTGAGACTCATCTATTCAGGTAGTCAACTTCAAGAGCTGAGAACAAAGGCCCATGCTGCTGTGGTTCCCTATTTACCCGACGAGGTAAGATGGTCGTATCATGGCAGCAGAGCCGGCGCTAACCTAAAAGCTAAGAGGCTAGCGAGAAAGTGGCGATACAAGCCTTTGGTGCCTTCTGTGATCCTGGGAAATGTGAACTTACTACCAAATAAGATCGACGAGCTGGCTGCGCTTTTGGCAAATGTCAGGACCTATAGAAAATGCAGTTTGTTGTGTTTTTGTGAAACGTGGCTAACAACTAACATCCCAGATGCTAACATGGAGCTACCCGGGTTTAGCACAGTTAGAGCGAACAGAGATGCAAATACCTGCGGGAAGCAGAAAGGAGGAGGACTCGCTCTCTATGTGAATACAAGGTGGTGCAACTCTGGACATGTAAATCTCCACTTGCTGCAGGGACATCGAACTGTTGGCCATAAGTCTGTGTCCGTATTACTTGCCCAGAGAGTTTGGACGCGTCATTGTTGTTATTGTTTACATCCCTCCTCTGGGGGACGTGGAGATAACGGGTGACATCATCTATTCCGCTGTTGCTATACTACAAATGAAGCACCCCGAGGCACTTGTGCTAATCGCTGGAGACTTTAACCATGTGACACTGGACAAAACATTACCTGCCTTCTCCCAGTATGTAGATTGTAACACCCGGGGAAATAGGACTATTGACCTACTGTATGCAAACGTTAAAGACACATACAGCGCCACCCCGCTGCCTGCGCTTGGTAAAGCAGATCATAACCTGGTTCTGCTTCAGCCTCACTACAAACCAAGAGTGAAGGTGCTACCTACAACCACACGCTTATTCAGGAAGTGGTCCCCTGAGGCATAGCAGGCTCTGAGAGACTGCTTTGGAACTATGGACTAGGATATCCTGCAGGTATCATATAGTAAGAACATTGAGGAGGTTGTTGACTGCACACTGACTACATCAACTTCTGTATGGACATTGTAGTTCCAGTAAAAACAGTATGCTGCTATGCTAACAACAAGCCATGGATTACAAGTGACATCAAGGGCCTTTTGAACCGGAAGAAAAAGACTTTTTAAAGGCGGTGATAAGCATGAGCTCAAGCGCTTGCAGAAGGAACTCCGAGTCCAGTTCAGGGCGGCAAAGGAGCAGTACAGAAAGCTGGAGCAGAAGTTGCAGAATAACAGCATGAAGGAAGTGTGGGATGGGATGAAGATCATCACTGGCTGCAGCTCAAAGCGGGGTGCCACCATCGAGAGAGACAAGGAGAGAGCAAACCAGATGAACAACTTCTTTAACAGGTTTGACGACCTTAACCCACTCTCACCTCGCAGTACTGCACCCTCCACCCATCCCTCTGCTGATACCAGCATAGGAGAGACATCCCCACCCACAATTACAGAAGCCCAGGTAAGCAGAGAGCTGAGGAGACTTTGTGCCAGCAAAGCACTGGGTCCAGATGGGGTTATCGCCACGACTGCTGAAGGCCTGTGCGTTGGAGCTGGGGAGTCCTCTACAGCGCATCTCCAACCTGAGCCTGGAACAGGGGAGAGTCCCAAGGCTTTGGAAAACATCTTGCATCACCCCAGTCCCAAAGGTATCACATCCTAGTGAGCTGAATGACTTCCGGCCTGTCGATCTAACGTCACATGTGATGATGTCCATGGAGCGGCTGCTGCTTCACCATCGGAGGCCACAGGTCCACCACGCCCTCGACCCTCTGCAGTTCGCATACCAGAAGAAGGTGGGAGTGGAAGATATCATCAACTATATGCTACACGCTCCCTCTCCCACTTGGACAGAGGCAGTGGTGCTGTAAGAATTATGTTTCTGGACTTCTCTAGCGCCTTCAACACCATCCAACCTCTGCTCCTTAGGGACAAGCTGACAGAGATGGGAGTAGATTCATACCTGGTGGCATGAAATCATGGACTATCTTACAGACAGACCTCAGTATGTGCATCTGTGACATTGTGGGCAGCAACACAGGAGCGCTGCAGGGGACTGTACAACTCGGAGTCCTGCCACGTGCAAAAGTTCACTGATGACACTGCTATCATGGGCTGCATCAGGAGTGGGCAGGAGGAGAAGTATAGGAACCTAATCAAAGACTTTGTTAAATGGTGCGACTCAAACCACCTACAACTGAACACCAGCAAAACCAAGGAGCTGGTGGTGGATTTTAGGAGGACCAGGCCCCTCATGGACCCCGTGATCATCAGAGGTGACTGTGTGCAGAGGGTGCAGACCTATAAATATCTGGGAGTGCAGCTAGATGATAAATTGGACTGGACTGCCAATACTGATGCTCTGTGCAAGAGAGGACAGAGCCGACTATACTTCCTTAGAAGGCTGGTGTCTTTCAACATCTGCAATAAGATGCTGCACATGTTCTATCAGATGGTTGTGGCGAGCACCCTCTTCTACGCGGTGGTGTGCTGGGGAGGCAGCATAAAGAAGAGGGATGCCTCACGCCTAGACAAACTGGTGAGGAAGGGAGGCTCTATTGTAAGCACGGAGCTGGACAGTTTGACATCCGTGGCAGAGCGATGGGCACTGAGCAGGCTCCTGTCAATCATGGAGAATCCACAGCATCAACTGAACAGTATCATCTCCAGACAGAGGAGCATTTTCAGCGACAGACTGCTGTCACTGTCCTGCTCCACTGACAGACTGAGGAGATGGTTCCTCCCCCACACTATGCGACTCTAATTCCACCTGGGGGGATAAATGTTAATATTATGCAAAATATTTTCTGTTATACCTGCATTTTTATCACTCTTTAATTTAATATTGTTTTTTATCAGTATGCTGCTGCTGGAGTATTTTCATTTATTTGTTGGTTAGTTTGTTATTTTTATACTTAAGGACATTTTGTTTTTTTCCTGTTTTTGTTATGGTTTCATAATACCTTTTTGTTGTATATATGAGCTTTATACTCGTATTTATTGATTCATTGGTATTGATAACTATTGTGTCTTAACATTCCAACCCTTCTTTGTTGCTCTCTTTATATTGTTGCATATACATTTATTTTCATTATATCTTTTTGTGGTTTCCAGTGCTTTTGCACTGTTTCTTTTGTTGCACTTACAAATTAATTTTGAAAAAACTTTTTTATTCATAAAATCTGTTGATGCGTTATCTATTTTTCAAGATTGCATTTTTATTTTAAAGATTTTAAAATGTTTCAGAATTTTTTTAGATCAATTGGTTTAGCAAAAAGGTGGAACATCAAAAGTCATCACTTATATGAAAATGGCGGCCTTTTCTCTTTAGTGGTACTTTAAGAACAAAGTCTCTAACCTTTATGGGGAGTTCTCTTTGTACCTCTTTGAGAAAGCAACAAATTTAAAAACAAGGTGATTCTCTTTTTCAGTCATGAAAGAACCGGGCTGTCAGCAAGCCCAAAACACAAGCACACAAAGTATCCCGGGTTCAAATACAGGATGGGTTTATTTACCATAATAGCTTCACTGTTGTACAAGCACAAACAGGTTTTCCTCTCCACAATATTTTCTTCTCACCACCACACTATTGTCCTCCAGTCAAGTGTTGCTCTACTTCTTTCCAGCTCCGACTCACCTGGATAATGGAGTGCTGTCCCTTTTATTAAGGACCTGGGAGTACTTCCAGTGCCAGGGCTCCTGCCCAATGAAGTACTTCTAGGTCATACAAAAGTCCCATATTTTGGGGAGTGCATCTCCCTTCAGCACCCCCTTTCTACACCCCCGGACCCTAGCAGGGTTTTGCTGCCGAACTACAACTCCTGGCATTCCCTGCTGGTTCCTGAATGGGCACAGATAGGGAGGGCTGCTGCCAGCTAGCACCTGGAGGAGTAAACATTATCCAGGGACAGTCCTTCCTTGTCCGCTTCTTTCATGGCGAGGGAAGCTGTTAAATCGAACCGGGGTGCCTTTATGTTCCCTTGGGGCCTCCCATCCAGGTAAGGGATCTTCCTAACCCCTGGCTGGGATGCCCGTCCATCCTGTGTGCTTCCTACACAGTATTTTTGTAAATATAAATAAAAGTAGACTATTGCCCTTTTTCAATAATTTACCTTTACTGAAAAAGCCTCCCTGTATATGAATAGGGATCATTTAGTGCTCATCAACATTATACCTTACCTATCACAGGTAAAGTCTATTTGTTTTTTTATAATTATAGCATATCTTTTTTCTCATCATTGTTAACTGTCATATTTTAGGTTGAGACTTCTATAGTGTTTTTTTTTTCTTTTGTTAACTCACCAAGAGTGGAGAGGTTTCTTGGTTTGATGCTTGTATTGTTGAGCCTTGAAGAGTAAACATGTTTACTGATATCGAAGCCATTCTACTTGTTTTTAAATCTGTAACAAGCTGATCCTGGGAGTCACATCATGCAGTTCATAACACCTTTTACATCAATACTCACTTACAAAATTAAAACATACTGTATTAAGATGATTTAATGTTCTATGCTCAAATCTACAGGATTAAAGCAATATCTCAAATTCATAATAAAGCTTTATAATTTAAAATTCCTTAGATATTTCTATATTACTTAAACATGTTAGTAATGGAGTAATCTGAAAACAGTTCATTCAACAAAGTATTTGCATCATTCTTTTAAATTCCATTCCAAGTAATTGTTTGTGTGGAGTTTGCATGTTCTCTCGAGCATGAGTTTCAATTCCATATCCCCTATGACTTTGGTTACCTTATTTCCTGTGCCAAAACAGGGGACACAAAAATATAAAATTTATGTGGGTGGTCTTATATAAGAGCGTTTGCCTCCTTTGCAATGTTTCTCCATTTAAGTGCAGAGGACCTGGGGATTGGTACTTCCATAAAAACCCAGACAAACTAACAGTTTTGTAAAAACCATCAGCACACACAGATAAGCATCTAAAAGATGATATTTCTGGGTGTTTCCTTTCAGGAGTAATATAGCTCCCTAGTTGGAATAAGTTATTTTGTAATTGCGGCATTTTAAGTAACCGAAAACTATATTGATATGATATTAAAAGACGATACCTCTCCTATAGTGATACGTTGGTAAAAATCACATAAGAGAAAATAACTTAGCATTCTTTAATGACAGTTTACGCGGCATTACAGATGAGGAAACCAAATGGCATGACAATACCAAGATGGGATCTTGATCTATACAGTCTGCCATTTTTTGTCACTTTTCAGGATGAATGACAATATCACCCATCCATCCGTCAGCTTCGAAGTATTTGGCTGCTGTCCAAGCCTTTTTATACTGTCTTCTCCACGTGCAGGCCCTTGCGTCAGCAAATAATCCATTTCTAAACAAGGAAAGAAGATCCCGTGCTCACTTCCAACAGTGGACAAAATAGCATACACCTGTCTTTTGGCAGACTACACATTCCTCAAGCTGTCTCCGTCCATCTTGTCCTATGCTTGGCTAAGCACTTCTAAATTCTGAGAGCCCTTTTGGCCTGGCCTGTACATGTGAATAGATTTATAAAATAATTTCTTGTACAGAGCACAGTGACATTAAACTTACATTCTTGTTACACTGGGGAAACCTGGACGTCTGGTAATCCTACCTATGACATGCAGGATAGGATAACTGGTGACTAAATTCCTGGGCATGCAATTGACTGGCACCCTGTTCTGGGTTGTTTCCTGTCTTGTATCCAGTGCTGCTGGGATACACTTTAATGAATATTCCACTGAAAAATTATATATTTTTATATATTACTTACCTCATGTGGTTTGTAGTGATGATTGAGAAACATGTTTAATGTCATGTTTTCATGGAGAATGGAGACTTGTGTTGCATAATCCACATGTCAGTTTGAAGATAGGACACTTGACTAATGAATTTAGGGGAAGAGACTTGTCTTCAATTCAAAGGCACAATTTCTTTTAAACGGGCTTCCGGTTTGTGGACAATTACCATTGTCCAGAGGGATTTATTTAACAGTTTGTTAGGAAAAAAGTCTTTTTGTTTTGCATGTTGTGTGCACACAAATGGAAGACTCGACATGTGAATTATTCAACACAAGTAGTGGGAGATTGTGTCATGGACATTTTTGGTATTGTTTGTTGTTGTGTTCAGTGTTAGTCTCCATAGGCTCCCATTCAGAAATGTTAATGCTGTTCTTTATAAAAACTTGATATTAAAGTTTTTCTCAGCTATTACTTCAAACCACATGTGGTACATAAAATATTAAAAACTATGAATTGGATTAAGTGGGTTTGATTGGGTTGCAAAGTTCTTGAAAGTGTGTCTCTCCTAAACTATGGTTTTAATTAGTAAGAGGTTGTATAACACAGTGTGATTTTTTATTACTAATTAGCTCTGTGTTGTGGATTAGTGTGGGGGTTTTATTTATTTATTTATTTTTAATTTTATTGAAATCACACAACATTCCATACAAACAGATCTATTTTTACAAAAATAGGATTGAAAACAAATCAACCCCCACCCCTGAGAAAGAGAGCATGGCCAGGAGAGTAAAACTTAAAGCTAGTAAAAATGAGTAAATAGATTAATGAATAAGTGAATAAAAATAAATGGAGAAGAAAAAGAAATGGGAAGAGAATCTGCTTCCTCAGTGCTTTAAAAGCTTATTCTAAAATGTTATTGATTAGATCCTGCCAGGTTTCCAAAAAAGTTCTGCACAGATCCTCTAAGTGATTTTTGATTTTTTCCAATTTCAAATAGTATAAAACATTAGTTACCCACTGACTTAAAAGAGGAGAGTTAGGATTCTTCCAGTTGAGCAAGATAAGTCTACGTGCTAATAGTGTAGTAAAGGCAATTACAGTTTGTTTGTCCTTCTCCACTTTAAGCCTATCTGGGAGTACACCAAACACAGCTGTTAATGGGTTAGGAGAGACTGTGACACCAAGGCTGTCTGAAAGGCATTTAAAAATTTTGGTCCAGAATGATGTTAATTTGGTGCAGGCCAAAAACATGTGACCCAGTGAGGCTGGAACTTGATTGCAACGTTTGCAGGTTGGATCTTGCTCTGGAACCATTTTGGACAATTTTAAAAGAGACAGATGTGCTTGATATATAATTTTGAGTTGAATAATTGTATGCTCTGCACATATGGAGCTGGAGTGAATTCTCTGCATTGCTACCTTCCACTCCTTTATATTGAGCGAGAGATCCTTTTCCCACTGTCCTACTGGATCTTTGAAAGGGAGGGACTGTAAAATGGTTTTATATATTGCAGAAATGCTGTCTGAGTCCTCGAGACTGATCAATATTTTTTCCAGCATAGAGGTAGGTGGGAGGTGAAGAAAAGTGGGCAGGTTCTGTTTAACAAAATTTCTAATTTGGAGGTAGTGAAAGAAATGTGTTGCTGGAAAGTTAAATTTGGAATGTAATTGTTTGTAGGATGCAAATACGTTGTCTATGTACAGATCTCTTAAGTGATTTAATCCCAAATGTTTTCCAGATATTAAAATCTGCATATGTTTGCGAGGGTGGAAAAAGCTGGTTCTCATGCAGAGGTGCCACAAATAAAAGCTTCTCTATCTTAAAATACTTCCTAAATTGGTTCCATATTCTGATTGAGGGAAGCACAATTGGATTGTTAGTATATTGGCAATAACTTGCACTTATTAGGGCACAAAGCAAGGAATATAAAGAAGTACCGCAGGATTTTATTTCTATTGCATACCAATACTTTGTATGTTCATCTATCGTGTCTATGTCCAGGTTTTTATAGCTTCTACAGTGGGAGCCACGTCAAACAGCTGCCTGGAGCATGACAGGTCCATGACAGGACCATGCACGATCCGTGCACGGAATGTGATCCCCCGCGATGACACAGTTAACGATGCCCCGCCCCATAAACGCCCCCATGCGCTTTCTAAA
>JANRMT010062837.1:5528392-5569461 GCA_026402145.1 Polypterus bichir lapradei
TATATATATATATATATATACACACAACAATTACATTAACAATCATGTTACGTTATTTTAAAAAATTTTCCTTTTCTTTTTCATACCTTCTTTAACACACTACTTCTCCGCTGCGAAGCGCGGGTATTCTGCTAGTTTTCAATTAATCTTAAGTGTTGAACACACCTTGCACCAATAGAGTTTTTTGTTTCACCTATATAAATCTTCCTACATTTTCTGCACTGTATCCCATATATACAATTCACCGAGGTCTTTTGAAGGTCCTGAAAAATGGGCAATTTTACACCCGTATAGGGATTCTTAATGATTTTTTTATTTTCAAATGGAATCACCCAAGCACATTTATTCCTCCGTTTCTTTTTAGTGCATGAGGCCCTCACTAATAAATCCCTAAGTGTTTTGTTCTACCGAAACGCAGCCACTATTTTCCACTCCCTCCACTCCTCCTCCTGTATCTGAAATCTCAGAAAATTCTCCCTCTATCTTTCCACCACTATCCTGGCCTGTCCAGAAAATGTAAAAACCATAGGCAAGATTTTATCACATTTCCCACTCCTCTCCCTTGCCAATCCCTGTTGTTCCAGATGTTCACTTCCATGTAACTCCTCATCTCTATTCCACTCCCCCTCTACTCTCCTTCTATTTCCCTCTTCCACAAACCCCTCAACCCTTTCATCTCCATCCCCCAATAATTCCTCCAATTCACCATAATCTCCCACTGCCAACCTACGTCATATCCTCCATTCCTGTATTATTTCCCACCTCTGCTGTATATCTGGGCTTTCAAAGTATCCAACCATTCTGTTCACACCCTCCACTCCTATCTCACTTCCAATCCCTCCATCACCCAAAAGGAAGATTTTATTAACCTCAGGGACCCTCCCACTAACATTAAGTTTAGGCTTATACAAGGGGTATCCCCCATTCTCAATGCTAGAATTAATACACTTCCCGGGGATATTATTAACCTTAGGGACCCTCCCACTAACATTAAGTTTAGGGTTGGGCGAGGGGTAGGCCCTATCCCCCATACCAAAAATGGAGATCTTATTAACCTCAGGGCCCCTCCTACTAATATTAAGTTTAGGGTTGGACGAGGGGTTCCCCCTATCCTCAATGCTAAAATCCCCATAGCTATGGGTTCCATAAACATCAATAAGAGGAATATTACCATCTCCCTTGGAGGGATCAATCAAATCATCATAGTCCGAGATAAAGTATTTCTCAATACAATAATCCTAAACTAAATCCAAGAATTCCCCATCTCCCTGTCCAACAAAACACACTCCTTCCCTTGCAGTTTTTCGTATATTTTTAGGAGAAGAGTATGCAGATGTGATTACATTATTCTCAATACCCTCCAAAACCGTCTAACTATTCCGTTGACTATACAGCATAGGTCCGACCATCCAGATTGGCAAGGCTCCAGAAAAGAAGAGAGAAAGAAAAGTTTCAAAGGAGATGCTGTTTCCATAATAACAAAGAAACCAATTCCCCATTATCGACCACAACGAGATATTCTTTTTTATGTCTCCCCAAATTCTACCTAATACTACATACAGGCTCCATCTATATCCCGGATATACCTGATCACCCCAACATTCCTCCTCCTCACCCCAATATGTCAACCAGGAACACCCTGATACACCCGAACCATCCTCCACCCCCTCCGGAAGCTCCGGCACTCCTGTACACTTATTCAGAGAAACAAATCGATTCCCTAAATAGTTTTTATACACCAATCTGACCTCATTATTTATTTCCCTTAAAAATGTCCTCAAGTACCCCCTCTTTCTAAGAGCTGAAAATAACGTATGAATCAACTGTGATTTAATGATACCCCTAAAGGTATGTTTCGGGTGGTAGCTCTTTTTGTGTAAAAGGGCATGGGAATCTGTTGTTTTAAAATATACTTTAGATTTTAATTTTTTAGACAATTCTGCAAACTGATCAAAATATAATTGGGTATCTAGAAATGTTATTGATGTATCACTCACTTCAGCTGTTAACTTAATCATTGGATGAATTCCATTCAAGGTCTCAACAAATATCTTGAATTCAAAAAGCGAATGCGTCCAAACTCCAAAGATGTCATCAAGATACCTTAAATACAATATCGGTAGTTTATGGCATTTCCCAAAAGCTGTTCACTCCCACTCCGCCATATAAATATTGGCATATGCCGGCGCATATCGCTTCCCCATAGCTGTCCCGTGAGTTTGTAGATAAAATTTCCCATTGAACTCGAACTAATTCGTTCTTAAACTGAGATCCAACAAGTCCAATAAATATTTATCCGGTCTAGTGGGATCTGGGAACCTCCCAAAAACATTTTTGACCGCCTCCATTCCCATCCCTATATCTATGTTAGTGTATAATGATTCCACGTCCATAGCAAACAAAAAGGCCTGGTTCGGAAATACTTTATTTTTAATCCAATTCCAAGAAATGGTAAGTATCCCTAACATAACTATTGTGCATTTGGGACAAAGGGTTTAAATAAAAATTCAGAAACCGCATAGGATTCTGAAGAGCAGTCCGACACTATCGGTCTCCTCGCTGGCACCTGAAAAGGGATTGTCCACTTCTCTGGTACTTTGTGGACTTTAGGAAGTAAATAGAATTTCCTGGTAACTGGTTCAGACAGCCCCATGAGATATTTCTTTTGTTTCCCAGTAATAAATCCATCGGCATACAGCCCATTCAGTATCTTAATAATCTTATGTTTGGTCTGTGATTGTATTAATTTCTTTAAGGGCCGATAGTGCAACCTGTTGTTTAATTGTCTTTCGGCCTCCAAAATATATTGGGACCTATCCATTATAATGCACATTGACCCTTTATCTGCCGGTTTAATTATAATTTCTTTATTCTTACTGAGACTAACGCATACCTCTCATCTGTTGACAAATTATCCAAAAATGAGGACATGACAGATCCACGGGCCAAATCCTTCTGATCTTTTTTAATTAATTTCAAGACCTCTCCATCAATGTCATCCTCATTCGGAACCCAATGAGAAGGCTTAATAAAGCGTCTGGGTTTGTCCTCTATCTCGCCACCAAAAAAATCTAATAATTTTAATCTCCTATGATATCTATAAATGTCCCTTTTAATTTCATCCATATCAACCACCATAGGGGTTGGGATAAATGTTAATCCCTTTTGCAACAATGTCATTTCACACTCCGATAGTCTAAACCAATCACTTAAATTCATCACATTCGCTTGTAGGCAGGGTACAAATCGTGTTGACCCTTCTAATAGTTTAAATTATCTAGCCAGTCATCCATAATCAAATATGCCTGATGACGTTCCCAGTGGACCAGGTCATCCTCCAACTCTAAATCCCCCAGACCCTGGGTTTCCAACACATTATACCTTGGCTCCTCCTCCAAAATTTTATTTAGCATACAGATCGCCTCACACAATTCCTTATTTTGTTTTTCCCGGGAATACAGAATTTTAGCAAACCAAATCTGAGCCTCCAAAAACTTGCTTTTAGCTGCCACATACAAACGTTCCAGGCCCTTTCTTATTTTATCCTCCCTAGGTCGCACTGTCTGTAAGTAATTATTCAGACCAACGCAAAATATTACATTGCAAACATTTGTTCTAGGGGTTTTAATACCTAAAATTATTGACTTAATCTGCTCAATATTCGCTCCCGGGAAACTATGGTTAGGGTTAGGGTTATACAAACTACTCAGGATTAGTTCACATCACCATTAGAGGTAATTTTAGGGACCCTTTTACCTTAAACTTTGGACCTAAGAATATAAGCTGAGCAAATATGGGGAGACCAATCCATCAAGATCTTTTGGATAGATAATAACTGAGTTGTCCCAACATCTCAATTTTGCTCTTGATTCAATGTCACTCGATGATATGCACTATGAAAAGAAATAAATATACCCCTTGGACTTTTCAGGTATATACTTACAGAAAAAACACTGCAGCCTTTTGTGTTTTAAACTAAGCTCTAATGGTATTCCTAAAAGGGAAAAGCCAGAAGAAGTTCTGTTAAGTAGTCTGCAATGACTTTTTTTGCTTCTCTAGTCTTAAGAAATAATTGTAAACTCTAATATGAATTTGGGCTCAACAATATATATCATCACATGAGATAAACACCAGACTAACATGAGAAAAAACAAACTGTAAAGGAAATAAAATCAGTAAAGTAAATTAATACAGCACAAGAAAAACACAACAGGAAACTGCAACAAATGCTTATCGAAATTTAAAGAGCAGCATCAGGTTATTTAGAAATAGGATCAGTAAAAATCTATTCTACCTTCCACTCTCCAGCTTGTTTTTAGAGAAAAGGTGTCTGCAAAAATATCAGAAACCAAAAACATTCAAGCAGAAAACAACCAGCCAGATGTGCATCAACACACAACAATGCATAAAATTCAAATCCAATACAGTAATGTCACATCACACTGACTAACACAGAAAGACAGAAACAACAAAAATGATGAGCACAGAAGCAACAGTGAAGCCTCACACTCAGACTCTACTGGAAATGTACAAGTGCCATACTAATTTGAAAACTTAATAGACACTCATCCACTAACTGGCCTTTTTGGTATCATCTTAGATGTGAAACCAGTCTATAATTCTTACATTCCAAAATCACCAACTAATCTTGCTCAGTCAGGAGTGCCCTTTGCTATAATCTACTCTACAGTTCATGCCAAATGGATGTGTTATACTCTCAGAAACTGGAAAATATCCATTTTGAAAAAAAAAACAAAACAAAACTTTTGGGTGATCCCTAAACACTGCAAAATATTTCCACCTAAATGCACACTGTATTTTAAATAGCTCAATGCTTGTCAATGTATGAAAAGGATTCCAGGCTTGTATAATGTGTGTTATAAAATATAAACAATAAAAATAGTCTTTTTAATGGATATGATCAATTATTGGGCATCCAAATAGTCTAAAGCCTTGATTTGAGGAAATGCAGCATAAAAAACACTATCATAGAATTACATACAAAGCAGAACATTTAAACTGACAAGTGGCTATTGTTTTTTGACAGTTTCAATTCTTAGACAGAGAAAGCTGTTTGAATAGCTCTGCTTGAAATGGTGAGCTTTCTAAAGAGGATAATGCTTTCAGACATATACAAAACAAGAGGGAGAGCAATTCTTTAAACATGCTTGTTTACGGCAGTGATAGAAAATCAATCAAGGATCATGTTTGGCCCCATCTAGAATATGAAGTTGCCTACATTCATTAAAAACTGCAAGTCACATTAACACCAGTCAATAAACAACTGTCTCTTGTAATTAGTGGGTTCCAAATCAATTGAAAACACATTCTAAGATCGAAATGAAAAGAGATTTGTTGATTTTTATTTCAAGCAGTTTACTACATTGTTTTACCCCTAGGAAAGTGGAGCAACACTTCACCAACACTCTACTTGTCAAGTTATTATCACTATGTGAATAGGAATGTGTTGTAAAAGTTTACTGTACTTGAAAAATCTATAACATGGGTTAATATTTCTTGTATCTGAATACATAGCTGAGAAAGTGAAGAATTTGCATATAAAACAAGCCTGCAGGTCCTCCCATCCCATCCTAACACTCTTTTTCTCTCATATTTTCCAATTTTGCAAACTGATCTTCCACAGGAGCTGAATTATCCTGACCCTCTTATGATCTCCTTCTGTCAACAACCTTACCTACACAAACTTCCCAGCTGCAGCGCACTTTACAGATGACATCCACATTCCTTGCCGAGAAGTTTGACCTATAACAGGAGCCACTGTGTCACTTGCAAATATGTTGCCAACAATAAATTTAAAGTGCATTTAACACTGAAGCCAGGAAGCACTTCTTTACGCAAAGAATTACAGGACTCTGGAACAAACTCCCAAGACATGAAGTTGAAGCAGAAACCTTGAAAACCTTTATGAAGAAACTGGATGAGACATTGCGACAGATTAGCTATTAGCTTAACAAATGGGCATGGTGGTCTGAATGATCAAATTTCTCATGTATCTTATGTATATTATTATATCTGGTCCCTGTGGTAAATTCAGTATTAAAAAATAGGTGTCTTACCTGTCTTAAAATCTTAAGTACTGCATTTCTTGTACAAAGTGTCCATAGGTGAAACAGGGAGTATGTTCGAGTCATTACAAGCAAGGACTTTACAAAACTTATTGTGTAAGCCTTCCCACCTCTTGCTCATAGCCACACTGATCTCTCTATTTATGTTATTTCATGGTGCTTTAAAGACACTTTTCAAAGAAAAACAGAAGAAGCTAAACCCATTCTCACCCAGGATCTTTCCCTTCATCTCCTCTAATGGTAGTGTTTTCACACCTACTCTCCTTTTCTCTTTTCATCCGCCCTGACTTCCTGACTTTCTTCCCTCCTTCCTCTCCTATACTCTAAACTATACAACTATACACATTAAATTACTAATAATACTCAATCTCCACAAAATATTTTATTTATATATATATATATATATATATATATAATGAAAAAACTATGGTTTGTGAGCCATTTCAGCACTCAGGTATGCAGGCCTCTGGATAATGTCAACAAACACCACAATGACAGGACCAGTTTATTTGAAAATATTGAAGAACAAACTTCCAAAATTTTTGGCAATAAATGGTACAACTTATTTTCAGCAGGATGGGGTGCCATGTCACACAAACAAGACAATGAAGTCATGGTTCACATCAGCTAGGTATCAGTTGTTAGATCAATTCACCAGGCCTCAATCCAATCGAAAATGCATGCATGTGTGATGGTATGGGTCGGCACCACACTCCCACTTGATCTAGGAAGCCTCTTGAACCCACTATCGCCAACAACATGATCCAACGAATGAGGACACAACACATATACATAGCAAGGGGTAAGTGCATAAAAATACCAAAGTGCTTTGGTGCTTTTATTGAAACAAATCAAAAACAGTGTCCAAATAAATAGTGCAGTGCTCAAAATGTTCATTCAAGAAACAATCCGATAAAAAGAAGTGAACTCTGGAGGTTAAAAACAATCCATTAAATAATCCAATAAAATGAGGTTAAAATCTCACAGGCAGGGAAAACTGTTTTTTAATACTCAGTCCTCGATGCAACTCAATTACCCTGGAATTCCACGGATCCAAATCCTTGCTGTGCCATGGCAGCCAGAAGGGCTCCCCAATCCCAACCCAGGCACGGGTCCTTACTGTCCATGGCTCCATCAGCAAGACTCCCACTCTTAGCCTATCTGACTCCTGCTGCCTTCTTGTACTTCTGCAGTGAGCCACCAGCACTACCAGGTCCCTCCATCTCCCTGAGTCATTTAGCTGGAGCGATCCTGTACGACAGCTTCTGAGCAGTGACCTCTCACTGTCTGGAGCAGCTCTCCTCATAGCTTCATGCCTCCTTGTCTGCTCAGTTTTTCTTGCTTGCTCCTGCACCGGCTTTCCCTCCCATCTTCTTGCCTGCTTTTCTTTCCTTCCTTTAACCTCCGCTCAATGGAAATTCCCCTTTTGTTTCTTGTCCTTTTCTCGTGCCATATCTCCCTTATATGCCTCTGTGGGTGCAGTGCCTCAATCACACACCGCAGAAAGCTGATGAAGCAATTGAGACTAACTGCACCATCACGCGCTGGTGCATCTCGCCCCAATTACTTCACCAACCTCCCACTGCTGCATCTGCGTGAGCACGCACACCCACAGAGATCGAGCCAGCCAATTAATTATTTATTTAAAAATCTGCAGGCCTTTTCCTAAGCCGCAGACCTGCTATACCACACAGTGACAATGAAGAAAGCCATTTCTGAAATGCACCCAACAACAATAGAACACCTGAAACAAAAGATCAAACAAGAGCAAATTTTAATAATTACCTTTGGCTGCATTTATTCTACTTTCTTTTATGTTTTGCTATTGAATACTTCCATATATGTCAACCTCAATGTTGTGTTCACAAACATTTGCACCTGACCATATATGTTACCTGCATTTTCCTTCTCACTTGCACTCCTGATGAAGTCTATACAGCCGAAACATTGTGTCGCTAACCTTTTTTCCTTTTCAGTCATGGATAACCTTTAACCTTTTTCTAATATAGACTAATATGCATCTATTAAAAAGAAATATAAGAACATCTTGCAGATAGAAATTACTGGATAACCTTTTTTCATAGTTCCTTTGGAGTCATAACAATTGAAAATTATTTTTTTTTCTAAATTGAATTTTTCCAAACTGAACATTAAAGTTTTTAAAATGTAGGCACCATTTCTGATGACTTTGCAATTGATTTGACACATAATACAAACATTTACCACTAAAGTGTGCCATGAACCAACACAACTTTTGACTTAGCTTGAATTAGAACTAAATAACTCAAGACTCCCACAAGGTCTGTGTTCCTGAGCACCACACACAAAAGTACTAGCTGGTTTTCAAAGTATTTTAGTACCCAACAATATGTGGTGGCCAATTGTTTTAGTCTATAAATCATCACTAGAGACACATATGTGGATGGCAAATAACACAACTCTGACATTGATTAAAATGAGGATTAATTTCTTTTCTCTCTATCAGCACATTCAAACAGATGGAGGGAGAGCATTCACATTTCTATTGGGACTTCAAGTCTGATTCTTTTGTATGTACAGTGCATTTAATTTTTCTTTTAGTCAGAGTCTTAAATTGGCTTAAATGAGTTCAGGAAATGTAAGGAGATATTTATTTTTGACAGTTTTTAATGTATCACTACTTACAAACATGACAAAAATATGCTAGCAGATTGCCAGCACTGAAAAAAGTTGCATTGTTAATTATAAAAATATAAACAGTTTATCAATCTGCAAATTGTAAGCTTGCTCTTCTGCAATAACTAAAGCCTGGATGGATGGTCAAAGTTAATAAATGCTTTAAGGAAATTCACACGTGAAAGTAGTTGCAAAGCAGAAAATGTTTTCGGCAGACAGTAAAAAGCCCCTCAGAGAGTTGATCTTAGTGCTTAATGTAACACACAGTATTTAAGCTAATCTCACATGGTTATTAAAAATGTTTGGTAAATAAAATATTCAGATTAACCTAGAGTGAAAAATGTTTCTGCTTTTCATATCAGAATCTTGGGCAGAGAAGATTACAAAGCAGAACGCTGCTTGCTGTTTTGTAAATTTAAAGTGCTATGTCCCACAATGCGGCATATTACATGCATGTATAAGCCCTGTGAAGAGATGCCTGGCATGCAAAAGATTGTTGGGGGTTAGGGCACAGGTGGAAAACAGGAGAGAGCCATCTTGCAATAGGCCTCTATAAAAGAGAGAGACAGAGCGAGAATGAGATATGCTGGCTGAGAAATAAGTTACTTAACATATCCCTCTGGGAAGGCAGCAGTCATTAGGCTGCTCAATAGAGGGGAAAGGAAGTCAAATAGCTGTTGGAAGGCTCTGAGGTGACAGCTGCTAGTGGGCAGAATATAGTTGTCCCTTTAAGGAAATGGGCAGCTGAACATCTGTATTCGAAATTGGCAACTGAAGGCTAATTGATGCAGCAACACAAGGAGACAAAAGACATAAGCAAAACATAACTTGGAGAAAGGTTCAGGTTTGTAAGAGAGAAAGTGAGATCCAACATGATAAAGGAAGTGTTAGGTTGTACATTGTAGGTTTGCAAGAGAGTGAGTAACCCCACTCAGTATACAGGGGTTCAACGCAGAATAGACAGACTCAGAATAGGATAATTCAGAATTGTTTATTTGCTGTGTTTTTTTTTTGTTTTTTTTTTGAGAACCATAACACTTTTTAATATAAAGGAATGGAATTTTCCAAGTGAACCTTCCACCACTGAGAGTTATTCACAGCTGCAAGGATGAAGTAACTTGAAAGTTGAAAGGCAGCCGCCTAAGTATGTTGTGCCCTGAAGGGGAAAATGCATGGCAAATCAGTATAGCAAAGAGATGATGATTCAGGAGTAAGAGTAAAAGGTTAAAAAAAATAAACATGAGGTAAAAAAGGGAGAAACCCAAACAACATAAGCAGGATAGCTAATGCCTCCATCTGAGGCATCTATTATGAAGTGGACACTTATCATTTTGGGACTGCAGGCACTATATTGAAAGCAAGCTGCAGTCTGCTTAAATAACTAGACTGTGCGCAAATGGACTGTAATGACCTGTAAATGAACTCTCTGGATACAGAGCAGCGCTGTGAAACTCTGTGAACAGCAATGCTTTGTGTAACACAGCACTGGAAATCTGACGATGATTTTTGCTTTTGTTTTAATCCAATATGTTTCATGTATTTACCTTTGTCTTATATATCTATGCGTGGAAGTGTGTGTGTCTGTCTGGCCCAGAAGTGACAGGTGAAGTCGGGGTAAGGGCTCCACCTATGAGGAAACAAAAAACTCGCTTAACCGCTAATAACACAAGCGAGGCCAGCATGTCAGCGAAACAAAACCTCAGAAGAAAGACAAAGTCGCTTACCTGCTAACATCGGCAGAACGGTATGCCTTTTACTTTTCCTCCCACCGCTAATGCACAAGTGATGCAAACACATCGGCAAAACAAAACCTCCTAGGGGAGAGATGCCCAGAGTAGTTCCTTTCAATTACCTGACATCTTGACGTTTCATTTTTTTTTCTGACAATTTCAATAGTTTCTAGGACCCAGGGCTTTTTACAGCATGGGCTTACACTGCTAGTATGTTATATAAGTCTTTGCACACTTTCTTTCATTGTTATCTAAATTTATAACTCATATTATGGTCTTAGGTTAGAAAGACCAAATGTGGGAGTGCTATTTTTGTAAAAGGAACTGGAAGAAAATCAGATGAAGCAATCTTGACAAGATATAGTTATCTTCACATACTTTGTGATCGAAGCGTCTTGCCAGAGCTGTCCATCACTAGAGTAGCTAGTCAATTAGAGTTGTGGTCAATATTACTGACATCCTTGCATTTTAGGTATACAAGGTGTGACAATTTAATTCCAGGAATGAACCTGTAGACAAAATGTGTGCATATCTAGAGGCTACTGTCAACTTCAAAGTAATCTCCTTCAGCAGCTATGCACTTAGTTATATGACATTGCCATTGGCAGAAACACACCTGGAACTTTTTGGAATAGCCATGAGTTTCTTTGTCACGTTAAGCTGGATGTCAGAAATGTCTGAACATCTGTGTTCTTTTAGTAAGAGGTTTTATTTTTCGGAAGAGCCTGAAATCACAAGGGATATTTCAGAAGTCAGGTGAATAAGGTGTATGATCCAATTGGTATTTGATTTCTTAGCTAGGAAGTCACAAACATGGAGCACCTCATGGATGGGGCATTGCAATAATGGATGGTCCTTTTCTAGTGTTGTCATTCACATGTTCTCTTGGACCTCTTATGCCACTCAAAGACCTCACCATATGTCACCTTTAACAGCTCCAACATTTCAGTAGCACTTTGTAACACAGGTGACACTACAAAGCCTTTCTAGGAAATAAATTACAACACTTAGTATAATGTATTGTATGATATCTTCAGAATTAATTGCACATGTACCAACTTTTGATGATTAGAATATTTCAATAGGAAATCCAAAGATATACAAAAAATACTTATACCTGAAAATGAGAACAAGACCAGAGGCCTCATGTATAAACGGTGCATATGCACAGAGATGTTGCGTAAGAACGTTTCCACATTCAAATCATGATGTATAAAACCTAAACTTGGTGTAAAGCCACGCACTTTTCCACGGTACCTCATACCCTGTCGTACGCTTGGTTTTGCAGACTGGTGGCACCCAGTGTCAAAGCAGTGCTACTGTTCCTGTGTGGTTACCCATTCTTTTTCAGATCCACATCCCTGACGCGGCTTTATAAATACACTGAAATTAACCGCATATTGTTTATTAGTTTAATGCATCTGGTTGTAACTAACCAGTAACAATATAATGGTCCATAGAATGGTCAAACTATTCTAAATACCATAGCTGCTTTAGTGTCGTTACTCTCACTGCACCTTCTTCTTCTTTCAGCTGCTCCCGTTAGGGGTTTTCCATATTACTCTCACTGCACCACTCGGAGTGTTTATATCACTGTATCTGAGTGGGGAATCAAAGATCTACAGAAGCTGAGAAAGAGAATTATCGGTATACAGCATCAAGCACACGCTGCCTCAGCCATGCTGTCTATTGAACTGCTTTCACATGGCAAATGTTTCAAAGCCTTTCCTGTGCAGACCTCTTGGTTCAGAAAGAGTTTAATCCCCAGAACTATAAAGTGCTCCTTGCAGAACTGTTTGTATTTATAAGTAGAATTACCTCACTGTAAACTTGCACTACAGTTATAATATTGCACAACCTGAGCCACTTTATAAAGTATGTATTTACATATGATGACGATATCATTTTTAAGATGAAACGCAGCAAAATATGTTTATTATATTATACAGATAAAACTTCATTTAAATAATCTATATTGTTAATAATTAAACATGTGAGGACACGGTGCGGCAGCGCTAGCTAAGAGCTTGCACTCTGTTCATGGATTGTTCCTGCCTTGCGCTGTATTCTTACTGGGACTGGCGCGACACTGGAAGGATAGATGGATAGAATAATTAAACACGTACTACGAAGATATTTCAATATTCCTTAAAAGATTTGAAGAATCGGCATTCTAAGCTTACAGATGGCTTAATGTCTGTTACAGAGCTGACTGTGTGGTGAATGGTTATTTGGGGAAAGAAAAGTAAGGACAGGAATTGGGGGTTAGTATGTTTTAAAGAGACAGTACTGCTGCAATAAATTATTTCATCGAAGGTCTCGCACGGCGCAGTAAGCATCTTGCGTGAGACATGAACAATCACTGTGCCACTGTGTTCCTATTTCATCATGAAAATTATATCACGTATACATCTCAGTATTTTAATTATTCCGAAAGCTGTAATATCACAAATGTAATGGATCCTGTGTCCTGTTGGGGGAAGAGAAAGCCGGTTTAAGAAGCACGTAGTGATTCACACACATAGAGCACATAGAAGATCAAATAAAAAACAAAGCATTTAATGTGCTACTTTAGTTACGATGGGATTTGAGAAACTAATAAATTGAACAATTTTAAGATGAAGTTTATGATGTTCTACTTTAATGACAAAATAAACTATGTGACTAAAGTGGAAATTTCGAGATTAAAGTTGACATTTCATGTTTTTTTCCCACTGTGTGCCTATTTTTTTTTTGTCTGTACCCTAATAAGCTTTTATATGACACTCAGACGGTGGGCTATGACTCGCCTTTTCATGGCGACTGATATCTGACAACTTTTTTATTTCGGGTGCTGTGCGACTTTGTGAACTTGAGCTTTCAAGTTTCTCTGACACTCTGTCACTCAATCAACTTCCTTTTGTTGTTTATATCACTGTTTATACCAACAAATAGTATGTTTTTCCTTGCCTCCACTTGGTATTTGCTGAAATTCTTATATTTTCCCCCATGCTTTTCCCATTGTCTTTTCACAGAACGCTGAGCCTAAGGGCTATTTATATTGATTTGCTTATTCAAAGAGGCGTAATTCTGGGAGGAGTTGGGGCGGGACAGCAGGCGCGTGCACGAGCGTTACTTTTCGGGATTTATGTAGTGGAAGAATGTGGAAGTTGCCGAACGCACGGATTTATGCATCTGGATTTTTTTGTGCGCAAGCACAGTTTGGCTTTTTTGCTTACGTCATGTTATAGTGCAAATTCTACGCATGCCGTTATGCATGAGGCCCCTGGACAGAATTGAAGACCTCTTGCTAAATCAAGTTTGCACAACATTTTACAATGGTGACAATCTCTAAACATTTATTATATCTTTATGCTGTTTTTATTCTCCCAGTATTCAACAGAAATTTGTTTTAGCTCTCAAGGGTTTAATTTTCCCAATAGCAGATTTCAGCTCTTTCCGAAGGATTTCAATCAGATTTAGGTCTGAAATCATGTCTAGTTAGTTTATCTCAGTCCATTTGCCCTTTTAACTCTTCTTTTGTGCTTTTGGATTTGTGTTTTTTTGTCATTGTACTGCTGGAAGACCCCTGATCTTCAAGACATGCATACGTTTCTGACACTGGGTAACATTCTCTAATAAAATGCTTTGGTAATCCTATAATTTCATATTTTCCATAATACATTCAAGATCATCTGCACCAGAGGCAGCAAAGCATTTACATAATGTTATGGCGCTTCCACCATATATGATTGTAGCTAAAGTGTATTTTTCTTTTAAAGTATAATTTCATAGCTTATAAACAAATCACTGATCAGCATTGCCAAAGAGTTCCACATTCGCTTCATAATTCCACAGAACATTTCCCATAAGGGATTTTGGTTTCACTTGGTAGATTCAGTAACGATCAGTTGTGCCTTTCTATTTTTACCTTTCAAAAATGTGTTCTTCCTTTGCATTCACCCATATAGTCTATCTCAGTTTAATGTTCAGCATGTGGTGCAGGGTGAAGCCATCATTCCAGATGGCTCCATTCCATTCCAGATCACTCCGGGTGAGCTTTAAGCTCTTTGGATGTTTTATGTGGTGTTTTTTTTTAACAGTGTGCACTACCCTTCAAAGACTTTATCTCTTTCCACCACATCCTAGGAGGCTTTTGACAAATTAATGAGCGGCACACTTAATAGTTGTTATTTCATCCTTTCTTGGTTTCCTGACTAAGTTGTACATTTTTTAGCATCTTATTGCAGCACCATTTTCAATATTGACAGACTGTGCCTCAGCAACATTGGCCATTGCTGAGGCAACCTCCCAGAAGTCCCCTGGAGCGTGCTCACATGACATCATCATAGTGAACCTTTACAAAGAAATTAATGCATTATTTAGGTGTCTGTGTTTTGGATAAAACTAAAGTATTTTCTTGGTATTTTCTTTCTCGGTTTTCTGACTTACATTCCAGTTTACAATTCAGATTCTTGTCTCATGTTTCTGGCTTGGTAAAATATCAGTGTTAGAATTTGGTTTTGAACCCAGCGCATACTGTTGCTTTGTTCTCGTTTCATCTTCCAGTCACAAAATAAAAAATCATTCCGCTTCAGCAGAACATTGAGCAATTGCAAGATAAAGATTGCCATTTCCTAATTAAGACTTCTTCTACAAGAGATCTGAACCTCTACCTCTGTAAACAAATACTGCAACTTCAATATGCCTTACTGCAGGAATGTGATGACATCACACACCTGCATGTTCAGAAGCTAATAAGCATTATATGTCGCAGGTTTCAAGCAGAATATATTTATTAATATATACGGTGTATTTATTTATATTGTCAAGCACATTAACTTAGTAGACAACTTCTGGGCTCCAATAAGGTAAACAATAACATTCTAAGCACAGAGTGGTACTGTTGGTAACGTCCTCTCATTTTTCACCTACATTTCAGAGCCTCACCAGGTGGCTGAAATGTCACCTCAGTTCTGATTCCACCAATGTAGCCCCTCCCCTTCTGGGCTGGCACTATAAGAATCACGAAGCCATACATTTCAAAGAATCATCATTCCATAGCCCTCTCTTAAAGGAGGCTGTCAGTTGTTTAAAAGAATCCTGCAACTGTGCTAGAGGATTGGGATTGACTAGAGCAGAGGTTACCTCCCGTGATGGCACTTCAGATGAAGGTGATGCCAGGAGATCCTCAGCTTCACACAGAGTGGCCATTCCCTTGGCTCCTCTTTTTTTGTGGTAAGCATAATGTGGAGGTATTCTGAGACCAGGTTTCCCCCATCTGTCACTAGGCCTACGTCTTCCTAGGCTAAAAGTGGATTTCTTCCAGCACTGCTGTTAGCCCTGTCCCACCTCAGTACTACAAGATACCGAGGGCTGTGATTCACAGCCACCTTAATTCTGCAGGTTTCCCTCAAGTAAATAATGACACAGGAGGCAGACCTATACCATCAGGTTTCCTCATAGATACAGGTAAGACTGGTCTTTCCTCGAATCTGTTGTTGCAGAAAAATGTTTCAACACTCAACAATTAAAATGCTGCGCTGAAGTCTGTTAAATCAGCGACAGTAGCCATTGATCAGCACCTTACCCATAAAAGGCAATGTGAGAGGGCTAGCAACTATTAAAGCACAATACCTTAATATCTTAGTTCATCCAAATTACATTGGCTAATTCTGTGGAGGGCAGACTGGAGTGATGTTTTTGGGTTCATCACACATGTAACAGAGAATGGGAGGCAACAATCTTTCTTTCAGTCAAGCCCCAATCTCAGGGGTTTTGTTTTTTTATGTCTTTTGTTCAGTTTTCTCCTTGTTGTTCTCACAGAGCATCGCCGTTCAATGTCTTTCAAGGGCCTCAATAAGACCGTCCATGTTTGTCCACTTCTGCTGGCATTCCTGCCCTGCAAGATTCTCTGGGTGTGTATTAATGAAATTATTGCATGACGTGACCTCTACTGCCTTTTCAGTCAAATTCTCCCATTGCCGCAACCATTAGGTTAACTTACCCCAGATGTCAAAGGTTTGATCCTAGCCAGGATGTTTGATTCTGAAACGCTACTCTCTGAAAGATTGTGCCAGTTGATTGCCCATCAATCCATATCTTGCCAATACAGATTTCAGTTACATGGATGTGTTTTGTTCATCTAGATAATAATAGGCTTTCTGCACCATCCCCGCTAGAGTCCTGGGCATCATGCATGATGCCGTGCATAGAATCCACACTAACACATGGAATAGGGACAAAAATGGAAATGTGCATACAGACAAAAAAATTCAGATGCACAAAACCATGCGTAAACCAACTTCCATGTACTTCATCTCCATAAATCCCAGCCAGCATGAAAAGTAATGAATGTGCACACACCTGCCATCCCTTCCCAACTCCCCCCAGAATTTTACATATTTTAATATGCAAATCATTATAAATATCACCTTCTGTTCAGTGTTTGGTTAAAAGACAATGGCAAAACCATCTGGAAAAACTTTTCAGTGAATGCGAACCGGAGGCAAGGAAAAACTTACTATTTGTTAGCTTAAGCAATGGTATAAACAATAAAAGGAAGTTGATCAAGTGATACAGAGGGGCGGAGAAAATCAAAAGTTCAAATTCAGAAAGTCGCTCAGAAGTGGTCAGATATCAAAGTCTCTGCGAAAAGGCGAGTTGCAGCCCACCTTCTGAGTGTCACACGGAAGGGTATTAGGGTACAGAGAAATGAAAAAAATAAGGACACAATGAAAAAATAAGGTAGAAGTTTATTTTGTCATTAAAATAGAATTTCGTAAACTTCATTTTAAAATCAATGTTTAATTTAGTAGAGTTTCTCAGATTCCATTGTAACTAAAGTAGCACGTTAAATGCTTCATAATCTATGTGTTGTGAACATTGCCCCGGACGCAGACAGGCTGACACGCTCATGTCACCAAGCACACTTTTATTTTTCATTGTATTTTCACAGTTCCGTGCACACCAATCCCCAATACTCCTCAGTCCAGGCCAATCCAATGCCTTTTCTCTCTCTTCTTCTCTTCTTCAGGCCACCTCTTGCCTCCTCCAAAGACCTTGTCACTCTTCAACCCGACTCTTGTCCCCTTCTAAAGGGAGGCGGCCCCTTTAAATAGGAACCCGGATGTGCTCCAGGTGTGTTTTCGGCAATCTCCCAGAGACACGCCCCAGTGTGGCGGAAGTGCCGGTTGTCTCCCCGGAAGCACTCCGGGTGTCCCTGTTTCTCTTCCCCCCAGCACTTGAGGTCCAGGGTCTTCCTGGCATTGGGGTCCCCCTGGCGGTAATCCCGGGTCCCTACAGGGTCGAGCTTCCCAGCTCTTTACCCGCGGCCCCCAGGGCGGTCTCCCCCTCGAGGTCTGGAGGAGGCACCAGCCCTCCTCCTGCCTTCTCGGGCGTCCCGGCTGGGTACCACCTCCATCCGGGTATGACAGTGTTCTGCTATGTGCTCTATGATTGTGAACCACTACATGTTCCATAAACAGGCTTTTACTTATCCCAACAGCACGCCGAATACATTACATTCATGATATTACAGCTCTTTGAACAATTTAAATACTAAGATGTATACTTGATATCATTGTCATGATGAAATTAATTAAACCATACATTAAACATAGGGAACAGTGGTGCAGTGGTAGCAATGAGCTGATGCCCTGTCCAGAGATTGTTCCTGTCTCCCGCATGATGCTTGCTGGGACATGTGTGACCCTCGATGAAATAATTTATTGTAGCAGTACTACTCTTTCAAACATACCAACCCCCAATTCCTGTCTTTCCTGTTCTTTCTCCACATAACCAATCACCACACAATAAGCTCTGTAATAAATGTCAAACCATCTGTAAGCTTACAACACCGATTCCTCAAAACATTTAAGGAACATTGAAATATGTTCATAGTAGGAGAAGACAGGGCAAGTTGTCTCAAGTTTTACTTGGTCAGCTGTGGATGGGTCAAATATAAAGTTATTGCCAAGCAAAGGCCTGTATTGATTAGGTAAATTACCATTAAACAGATACAAAATAACAAGCATTATCAAAAGAGATACTTAGTATGTAATAAACTAATGGATAGTTAAAGCTGTCATCAAGTAGGCCTTTAGAATACCAACTACTACAGACTAACTCAGTTGCAACAGCATCATGTTCCTGTAATAAAACACAATTTTACAGTCATAGGCTGCTCACTGTTACAGGTCTAGTCCAGGCCTATGTCAGCGCCACAGTTGCACAGCATTCCATAACGAAACTTAAACTGCTTGCTGCTTCTGGCAGTTCCTTCAGCGCGAATGGGGGCAGGCAACTTCATGATGATATCAGTGGTATCATGCTCCCATATTTCATCCTTTTACGGGAAGATGAAAATGAAGTTTTGTTTTGATGGAATTCAACGCATGAAGATGGTCTTGACCTCCTCCTCCTCCTCACTATAGATTTCCATGATTCTGCTGACATACAGCTTCTGACTTTTCTTTCCTGCCACAGAAAATGAAATTGTTGTTACTAGGCAACATTGCCGCAGGCAGTTTCACATATTGTAACACATGGCACCATGGGGTGGACAGTCTGTGTCTGTCAAACTACTTTGGCCCTTTACGCCTATCATCTAGCTCTAATGTTAACAAGATTACAAAGGCAAAGTTCTTAAAATGCTGTAGTTAGTCACTTTTCAAAAAATATCAAAAGGTAACAGCAAATTGGAATTAAGACACTTGCAGAATTTTAGATTAACTGAATGTAAAACTTGCCTGTGAATTTTACCAGGATATGATCATCAATATGAAGGCTACCAATGTCTGGGCAGAGATTTTCTTCAGATTCCACATAACAGACATTGTCGTTAGACTGTTCCATATCCTTTTCCATCTGTTGCGATAGGCCTACTTCCTTGTCTGAGTCATCACTTGAGTCTTCATCACTGTTTGCTGCTTTTTTCACATCATCAGATTTCTTCATTAGTTTTAGACTTCTTTTTGCTCCTTTGCCAGCGTTTTCAGTCTTACCAGCGGACTTTCTACTTTTCTTTACTGTAGACTGTTAATTGCGATCTGATTCTTGACAGGTGCATCTTTTCTTCTCTTCCTTGAATTGTCTCTGGACACTGCCTTTGCAAATGAGCGGACATCTTCAGGTAATACAATAAGTGGCTGGACAGCGTTGGATGTTCCTGGAGTCAGATTGTTTCTCAGTTCACGGTGTGCTTCGCCAACACTGACGGGAGTTGCTGTCGGATCACCTATTCAGGTTAGTGGGCGGTCACTGACAATAGATGGCATGAAGTCTAAATTCGTAAAGACATTTCGGTCAAATGGGTATATTCCAGTGCAATGAAATCCGGCTGTAACGTTGTCACATGAGCGGGGTATGTTGTCTCACACATGTGACAACATGCCGCAATAGAGGTCAGTACATTTCGGTTTTCAGCAGCACCAATGAAGTTAACGTAAACAACTAGCACATTGCACAATAAATTCAGGATTCAAAGATCTTCAAATCAGTGCTTGAAAAAGTTGCCTGTGTTGAAATACTCTCCGGACTTATGAAACTCTCTGATACACGAAAAGATGCTTTTTCATTGACAAAAATACAAGTTTTAATCTGTGATGTAACTAACAGTCCTACTGTTTACCCGACTGTCTGCTACTCAACTCTGTATTGTTTACACACTATCCAGTGATGTCAGCACACCATAGATATAAAAACCTTTGCTAGACAACCCTTGAGACAACCTTCCCCGTCTTCCCCTACATATGTAATTACTAGCAAAATACCTGCGCTTCGCAGCGGTGAAGTACTGCCTTAAAATTTTTATTAAGAAGAAAATTAAACCTTTTTAAACTGAGGGAAAATATACCAATAATTATTTGTTAAGGATCTCTTTGTATAAAACATTGTCATTTCGGCCCTCCGGTTGTAATATGACCAAGCAGTGCGCTGAGCTTACTCATGAGCATGCAACGTACAGTTGGCCATGTGAAAAGTAATCTTGTTTCAAATCTCACAGCTTGGATTGCTGCTGTCACAATCAGTTTGAGTTTCATGGTTTGTTTCAATTACGACAGTATTTGCAGGACTTGTGTTGAAGTGACATTCAGCATCTGCCAAGTGTTGTAAGAATACAACCGGTTTTATCGATAATGTCACATCCAGCTTTTGAGAGTTTAAACATTCATAAACATCAAAGTGTCCATTACTGAAATCATCACCTGTGAATCTAAGATGTTTAAGAGACATTGGCGGTTGTCGAAAGGTGTAAAATATTTGGCCATTTCGGTACATTAGAAAGCAACAACCGAACAATTCAGCGGCAGCCATCAACTCACATGCAGAACCATAGGTGAAGGGCTTAAGCATTTCACTCTTATAGTGCTCCTGTGTAGTAAAATTATCTCCTGTACCATCATCAGTCCACACCTTGAACCTGTCCCAGTCATTCAATACATAAGACACAATGTTCCTCCGGATATCAAGAGTGAGCCTGATATGGCCGTGCAATATGTAACAAAGAGAATGGAAAAGGTAGGTGCCATCTCTGGGCATGGAAACCACTCAGTAAGTGACAGTTCTTTGATCGATGGTGATCACCTCGACAGACATGTTAATAGGGGTATGGTTGGAACAATAAAGGAAATGGGTACCTGAACAATGTAAACTAAGTCTAAAATACCTACACAATAACTATAATTGTAATAAATGAACAATAAAACAGCGGAGAAGCCGTGGATTAAATAAAAAGGCCGTAGTTATCAGCAGGGAGACGTGAATCCCGTGGCGAAGCAAGGAAGGGAATGTAGAGACCGGAGCAACAGACGGCCCTATACAGGCAGGCTGCGAACAACGTGGGAGGCGTTGGGATGGGGGACACAACGCCGCCTCACACGGTGACCGAGCTGCAGGCTATGGACGTATATATGTACGTAAGTAGGATTCAGTTAGCGATGGGAACCCGCGTACCAAATTTCTTGAAGATGGGCCCATAAGTAACAAAGACCGTTGGAAAGTTCAATATGGCTGCTGACAGTGGCGTCATACCACCAAAATAAGTACGTACATTGGTTTCGGTTAGTGCAGGCAAGCTGCCTACCAAATTTTGTGAAGATGGGGCCATAAATAAGAAAGTTAAACATGGTGGACGTTGTTGACTGTTATGACCATTACGCGTAGAATTTCAAAATGAACCCTGCTTAACTTTTGCAAGTAAGCTGTAAGGAATGAGCCTGCCAAATTTCAGCCTTCTACCTACATGGGAAGTTGGAGAATTAGTGATGTTGGAAAGTTCAATATGGCGGCCGACAGTGGCGTCATACCACCGAAATAAGTACGTACATCAGTTTCGGTTAGCGCAGGGAAGCCGCCTACCAAATTTCGTGAGGATGGGGCTATAAATAAGAAAGTTCAAAATGGCGGATGCTGTCGACCGTTATTACCGTTACACGTAGAATTTCGAAACAAAACCTGCTTAACTTTTGTAAGTAAGCTGTAAGGAATGAGCCTGCCAAATTTCAGCCTTCTACCTACATGGGAAGTTGGAGAATTAGTGATGAGTGAGTGAGGGCTTTGCCTTTTATTATTATAGACTAGCAGAATACCCACGCTTCGCAGCGGAGAAGTAGTGTGTTAAAGAAGTTATGAAAAAGAGAAGGAAAAATTTTGAAAATAACATAACATGATTGTTAATGTAATTGTTTTGTCATTGATATGAGTGTTGCTGTCATATCTATATATATATATATATATATATATATATATATATATATATATAAAACGTAACATGATTGAGAATGTAATTGTTTTGTCATTGTCATGAGTGTTGCTGGCATATATATATATACACATACATGTGTACATACAGCACATATACTATGGGGTGCCAAACAGGCAAATACATTGATTTTCTGAATATATAAAGTCGGTGTCAGAATATATAAAGTCAAAACTTGAATATATAAAGTCACTGTCGGAATATATAAAGTCAGCGTCGGTATATATAAAGTCAAAACTTTTTTCTGAATATATAAAGTCAAAACTTGAATATATAAAGTCAGCGCTGGAATATATAAATTCAAAACTTGAATATATAAAGTCATCGCTGGAATATATAAAGTCAAAACTTGAATATATAAAGTCAGCGTCAGAATATATAAAGTCAGTGCTGGAATATATAAAGTCAAAACTTGAATATATAAAGTCATTCCTGAATATATAAACTCAAACTTGAATATATAAAGTCAGCGTCGGTATATATAAAGTCAAACTTGTTTCTGAATATATAAAGTCCAAAGTTGAATATATAAAGTCATCAGTGGAATATATAAAGTCAAAACCTGAATATATAAAGTCAGCGTCGGAATATATAAAGTCAGCGCTGGAATATATAAAGTCAAAACCTGAATATATAAAGTCAGCGTCGGAATTTATAAAGTCATTCCTGATTATATAAAGTCAACATCGGAGTATATAAACTCATTCCTGAATATATAAAGTCAAAGTCAAAATATACAGGTATTGATTGAAACGACTCTGAACTGAACTAAGTTAACAAAAACGTATTCAGAAAAATAAATTAAAAAAACACTGTTCGGTTAATGTTTTGAAAATGATACATGTGCCCTGCCCAGGATTGGTTCCTGCCTTGCGCCCAGTGTTGGCTGGGATTGGCTCCAGCAGACCCCTGTCACCCTGTGGTCGGATTCAACGGGTTGGGAAATGGATGGATATTCCAGCGCTGACTTTGTATATTCTGACGCTGACTTTATATATTGAAGTTTTGACTTTATATATTCCAGCGCTTACTTTATATATTCCGACGCTGACTTTATATATTCAAGATTTGACTTTATATATTCCAGCGCTTACTTTATATATTCCGAAATATTCCAACACCGTCTTTATATACTCAGATTTTGACTTTATGTATTTGGGAATGACTTTATATATTCAAGTTTTGACTTTATATATTCCAGCCCTGACTTTATATATTGGAGTTTTGACTTTATATATTCAGAAACAAGTTTTGACTTTATATATACCGACGCTGACTTTATATATTCATGTTTTGACTTTATTTATTCCGACTGTGACTTTATATAATCAAGTTTTGACTTTATATATTCAGGAATGACTTTATATATACAAGTTTTGACTTTATATAGTTGAATTTAGTCATCATTGCATACCTTTTTCTTTACCATAGAAATTTAAAGACTAAATTCAACTTCCATTCCTACCAAAGATATTTCTGGCGACTAAATAGAACCTATTTATATCCAAATTTGAGCTATTGAGCTGTCGCCTGCCTGCCTGAATAAGTCACCCTCGCTTCGCTCTTACTTTTTTACCGTTCATTTAATCATGGCTAGTGGCGGAAAAATTATAAAATGGAAGGAGGATTACACTGAGTATAGCTTTACCAAAACAATTATTTATGGCGAATCGATTATTCATAAAGCTTCAATTGGTGATCTGTTTTTCTGTGTTAACCTCATATTTTTTCATACTTCTTCTCAAATCAAGGGGGTGCGAGGGTAAAATGAATCGGGAAGTGCTGATCAATGTAATCGGTGTACCAGGAAATCATGCATTGACAGAAGTTCCCCTTTGCTTGGAATGCAAAGTATGATTAAATGCATTATTTTTTAACGCATTATGGAGCACATGCATCGAAGCTTCTCGGCTGTGCTTGTGCTAAGAAAAGGAAACATTTTAAAAATAACGTAACACGATTGTCAATGTAACCTTTTGTAAGTAGTGCCTGGAGGATTTAGTGTGGAGAAACTCTAGAGACAGCGTGTGTATTAACTTGTGGATTTTTCTGTGAGTATTTGGTGGCAGCGTCACAAAGTCGCTTCCGTAAGACTGCGTTAGCTGCGGAGCTCAGCTCAGAGCGAAATGAGGTGAATGGGAGGGGAGATGATGACGTGACTCCCTCACCCACCTTAACTGTCAATCACCCACAAACACAGTCTCTTGGAATTTGCATAAGCACAGCTCTTCACCTGCAATTTTAACTTAGTTACAAAGTGATCAAAACTCTCGTTTATATCCTGCGTCCTCTCATTAAACTTGTATCCCGCATTACCCGTGGGCATGACAAACGCCAGCGGCAGCCTGTCTATGAACTTAATTTAAACTTTAGGTTTACACCGTGCTTTGTTTCCGAAGTAGCAGCACTCATGAATATGGTTGTTTATGTCACTCGCTCGCTTCTTATTGTTTCGCGGCCTTCTCAATTATATAATGCATGTTTTCTTCAGCGCTTTTTGGAGCTCTTCCTGGTTTTCTACGTACTGCGTTGACAGTCAGTTCACGTGATTACATGGGAGGCGTGATGATGTCACACGAAACTCCGTCCCCCACGGCTTTCAAGCTCAACTCCATTACAGTATATGGAGAAAAATAGCTTCCAGTTATGACCATTACGCGTAGAATTTCGAAATGAAACCTGCCCAACTTTTGTAAGGAAGCTGTAAGGAATGAACCTGCCAAATTTCAGCCTTCCACCCACACGGGAAGTTGGAGAATTAGTGATGAGTCAGTCAGTGAGTGAGTCAGTGAGGGCTTTGCCTTTTATTAATATAGATTCCATCCATCTATTCATCCAGGGTCACGCCAGTCCCATCAAGTATACAGCGTGATGCAGGAACAATCCCTGGACAGAGAACAGCACATTGCTACTACTGCACCATCGTGCCCACACATTTAATTATTAACAGTATATATTATTTAAATGAAGTTAAAAATGCATCTGCATGATGTAATATACATACTTTAATGCATTTCATCTTCAAAATATCAACAGCTGTGATTCCACACTCAGATACAGTGGGTTAAAATACTCTGAGTGGTAAACTGACAGTAACAACACTAAAGCAGCTATGGTATTTGGAATAGTTTGGCCATTCCGTGGACCATTATATTGTTACAGGTTGGTTACAATCAGATGTCTTAAATTTATAAATGATATGTGGTTAATTTCAGTGCATTTGATAAAGCCGTGACAGGGATGTGAATCTGAAAAAACAAAAGGGAAACCACACAGGAAAAGTAGCATTGCTTTGACACTGGGTGCAGCCAGTTTGTAAAACCGAGCACAAATCGTAAATACTCAATGTGTTGTGCTGCCATGAGAATGTGCCTGGCTTTACGCCAAATTTAGTTTTTACTTATCATGATGTGAACATGGAAACAGGCATACGCACCATTTATACATGAGGCCCCTGGTTTGCAACCTGGATCCAAAGGACTTGAACCTGTACAGTTAGGGCAACTGCCAATATTTTTAGGTTGACTGGCCCTGTCATTTTCCTATCCAAATCCTGCTGATTATGCCACTGTAAACAAGAGTCAGAATAAAAAAAATTGAAGGACCAGCCGGTGATACTAACATAATTGCTGGTAAAAAAAAAAAAACAACTTTTCTCAACAATGAAAGAAAGAAGATAAAATTGATAAAACACCAGTTGCACATGCATGACAATATATATATATATATATATATATATATATTGTGGAGGACTGCCGGCTTCCCAGGCCGCTCCGCACCCCCAGGCCGCCAGGAGGAGCTCTCCCGACAGCAGGATCGTGCCCCGAGGTTCAGCAGGGCCTTATGGACTCTGTAGTGTTTATACACAGCCCTGCTGGATACCTTGGGGACCACCAGGAGTCGCTGTGGGGGGGACTTATGGGCTCTGTTGTCCCTTATGACCCGGGAGTACGTCACGGTCACGTGACGGGAAGGAATGGCGTGCTCCCGGGGTGAAATAAGACTGATTGCCCTGACCCGGAAGGAATAAGGAACTGTGGACTGCTGGGACAGGAACACCTCCGGGTCAGGGGCTATAAAAGGACTGTGGCTCAGTCCAGACACTGAGCTGTGCTGGGAGGTGGAGGAGCAAAGTTTCTGGGCGAGGAGGAGAGTTATTGTGTTTATTGTAGTTTAGTGTAATTGTATGAGTAGTGTGGAGGGTGCTTGGTGCACTGAAGAACGAAATAAAAAGTATTGGACTTTTACCTGGTATCTGGAGTTGTACCTGAGGGTTCAAGGGTGCACTACTGCCCCCTACTGCCACAAATATATATATATATATATATATATATATATGAATACACACAAAATTATTTCATCTGTAGAATATATCTATTATATATATGCTATAGTTAACGTAAAGACAGTTCCACATCTGTTATAGAACTTAATGACCTATTTGTGTGAGTTTATGTGTTTCATCCTTCATCTTTTTGGTCCCAGTGTATTTATGCAGGGTGTCATCTTTAAGCATCTAAAGGGACAGATGACTCTGTTGACAGAAGCACTTTGGGTTGACAGAAGGATTATCTCCTTGTCCATCATGAAAACCCTCAACCCTTTATCTACAACTGGGGTTGTCCATTACAAATTTTGTAATAATAATTTAATAAGACCATTTTGTAGTGTCTTATCACACTACAAAAGACATCTGGACAATATGTACTGGGACAAAGATCCTCACCAAGCCAGATTTTAGACATAATCATCATGCTAAGTGATATAAATGTTACTGTAATATAACATCAATGACAAGTTATACATGACAAGAACCAGCCCAATCCTGTGTGCACTGTGTATTTGCTTATTGTTTTGTAGGCAGACATTTGTGCCTCTAGAGTCAGTTCATGCTTTTACTCTTTTCCTTAATGGTGCAAATTAAATGAAAGCTGTAAATTTTCATTTATATTAAAATTTTCTAGCAAAGTTTTTCACAATGTTGTTTTTTATATGGAACTACACAAGGCAGTTCATTGTTTGAATAAGTGTTTTATAATGTTTTATACCTTCGAGAAAGTTTATAGCTTAAGATCCTATAAGAAGTCAAATTAAAGTATACAAGTATTTGTGGGAAGAACCACCTCTGATCTGCTCTTAGAAATGTATTGTAACGGCCGACCCCTTACCCGGCCGGCAGCTACACCTCCAAGACCTGTGGCCTGGATTAATTGCTGAGGTTGAATCTAATCAAGCCGTACCTTTAACAAATTAAACCTTCCCCCCCACAATCGACGATGTAAATAAGCACAAAAGCAAAGCAGATATGTAAACTTAAACTGATAAATTGTATTAAATGAAACAGAAGAACTAAACAAATTATAAATATCCCTCCACCAAAGCAACACCGTGACAAATCCCTATATGAATATAACAACCCCTCCCTTGCCCTTGTAACATATAACAAACAACACAAATACCAAAAAAAGAATGAATGAGACACGGAAATGAACGGTCGTGAACTTGAGTCCGAATAACAATTGTCCTGAATGCAGATGACTGGTTAACCGATATATGGAGTGTTTGTAATTCCCGGAACAAAATGGAACAGCCTCACCGTGTATCCTCGGCGGTGGTGGAAAATGATCCGACCCTGGGGTCTCTCGTGATGAGGGTGTAGGAGTAAGTCCGGCGGAATGAAAAACAAACTGGATTGAAATGCGCGATGTGGAATACAGCAGGTACAGGTGGTTCGTGGTCGTATAATGAAAGTCTCCTTCTCTCTCTCTCTCTCTCTCTCCACCTTTCTCCTTTTTTTTTCGTTCCCTCTTGATTGTTTTTATAGTCCTGTGACGAATGTAATTGATTGATTAACAACTGGTGTTTTCCAGGTTTGGGGCTGTGGTCTCCTTCCATCATCTGTCCCCCTTTACAGGGACGGCATTCACTGACACACACAAACAGTAAACGGGACGATGGAAACAAGACGCACGTGGTACGAACACAAACAACACTATTACTACTATGTAGCCCCGCTACAGTATAACTGCCATCTGAGGGAATCAAAATTGTTTTATCCAGTAAAGCTCCATAAGAAATATAAACAGTGCCACACGTCCAGTGTGTCTATATACCTCCTGGGAAGAGTGTTGAAGAAAAGTCTCAATGTCTGGAAAACACACAACAAACATGTTAGAGTTTGTGATGGGATATATAGAGCCCTTCATAATTTTAGGGACAAAGACATGTTTTCCCTTGATTTTCACTGCTGAAGACAGAAGAATCAGAAAGAGTCTTCAAGAGGCAGATGTGTATGTGTCAGAGATGACAATCTGCAGAAGATTTCATGAAGAGAAATACAGAGGCCACACTGCAAGATGCAAACCACTAGTTAGCCACAAAAACAGAACGGCCAGGTTAGTTTGCAAAAAAGTAATTAAAAGAGCCTTCAGAATTCTGGTAAAAGGTCTTGTGGACAGAAAAGATAGAGATGAACTTGTATCAGAGTGACGGCAAGAGCAAAATCTTGAGACGAAAAGGAATTGCCCAAGATACCACCTTATCTGTTAAACATGGTGGTGGGGGTGTTATGGCTTGGGCATGAATGGCTGCCACAGGTACTGGCACACTTCTCTTTATTGATGATGTAACTGCTGACAGCAGTTGCACAATGACTTCTGAGGTGTATAGAAACATCTTATCTGCTTGGGTTCTAGTAAATGCCTCCTTGGACAGCACTTCATCCTACAGCAAGATAATGATCCCAAACATAGGATTAAGGCAACACAGGAGTTTTCCAACGCTAAAAAATTGAAAATTTCCAAATGGACAAGCCAGTAATTCAATTTAAATCCAATTCAACTTGCCTTCCATATGCTGAAGAGAAAACTTCAGGGGACAAGCCACCCAAATAAGCAGGAGCTGAAGATGGCTGCATTAGAGGCTTGACTGAGCATCACCAAAGAAGTTCCTCAGCACCTGGTGATATTTACGAATCACAGACATCAAGCAGACATTACATGCAAGGAATATGTAACAAATATGTAACAAAGGACTAAATATGACTAAATATGCCATTGCAATGTCTCAAACATTATGGTGCCCTGAAATGAGGGAACCATCTACAAAAGGTGTTGTCATTTCTACACAACTGAAAAGTATGCAAATACTCTTAAATTAAAGTCTGCAACGTGCACTTTAATTATGGCTGAATTGTTTGATTTGTAAATATAAACTGTGGAGCAAAGGAGTAAATCAAACGAAAAATGTGTGTTTGTCCCAAATATTATGGAGGACACTGTAGTACTACGAAGATATTGGTGCACCTATGCAGAGTATTATAGGCCTGGATGCATTTAGTTTTTTTTTTCTGTATGTTAAATTCACCACATACATTGATTTTAAATAGAAGGAAAATACTGTCCACATAATGTATGTCTGTGGCATTTCTTAAAAGAAATTAATCTCCACCTCAATTTGAAGAATGCAATTTGCTGAATTAGATGTGCATAATTAGGTTGCTGTGATGTGGAATAAAAAGATTTTAGTTTTATGCTTATATTAAAGCCTATAATAGAAGTGTATTTCATAGCTGCCACTTTGTGTGACATTTACAGTAGAACACTCAGCAAATTTCTTTTGTTGTTTTGTTTATTGCTCTTCAGGAAATTGTCCCCACTCTGTAATGGATTTTCTACAATGCATTGCTATTTTGTCATAAGTGTAGCTTTGTGGAGTTTGTATCCAAAAAGAATTGTGACAGTTTTTCCAGTTTAATAGTGACATATGTGACAGATAGGGGCCACTATCGCTCCCTTGAACCCACGGACGATACGTCAGACACCAGATAAAAGTCCAAATTTTGACTTTGTTAATAATCAACAGTGCACAAAGCACCCTCCTCTCCACAATACTCATAAATAATAACCAGTACACTACAATAAACCAATCCATCACTCCCAGACGCGTTGCCACCCTTCCACCCAGCTCAGCTTGCCGTTTGGAAGTTCTCACAGTCCTTTCATAGTCCGTGACCCAGAAGTGCTTCTGAATCCGCAGTCCATGTGACTTCCTAGCACTTCCGGGTCAGATCAAAACTCTTCTTTTCTTCGTCAGCCCAGAAGCACTTTATTTCTTCTGTCCTCGTGACCTGTAAGTACTTCCTGGCTGTATGAAAACCAAACGTTTCTGTGTCTCCCTGCAGCATCCCCTGGCGGCCCCGACGTTATCCAGCAGGGCTGTGTATTAAAACTCCATAGTCCATAAAGCCCTGCTGGAATTCGAGGCATCTCCACATTGCAGGGAGGGCTCCATCTGGTGGCTTGGGGGTCTTGGCTGGGATGACTGGCCAGCGATAGACCTCACACAATATTTATAAATTTCACTTTAAAGCCTAAGGGTCTGGTGGTTGGATTCCTGGATTCTTTGTACCACTAATATTGAATTGATATGCTGTCTCTAAATTCATACAGTCAGTTACAGTAACTCTTACATGTATTTCGTGTTTAGTACTAGTTCACATTGAAAGTTAGCAACAAGCTCTAACCAGGAGTTTCATATTTCCCTTTCATTTACTTAATACCACAAACAAAAAAAGACATCTTCCCCAGCCAGAAGCCACTGCCATCTTCCTCACATATGAAATCAAATTCAAGAACTCAGTGGGCAGTAGGAACAAGTTAAGTGAGAGAAAGAGAAAACCTTTGCATGCTTTTGTGGCCTACTGAGGTGCAACTAATTCAAAACATTTGAACTAAAACACAACAGTAAAACTTTACTTTAGATTTCTATTAAAAGTGGCTACTATTAGTCTCTGCATATTTTATATTAAGAAATATACACTGTTACTGGAAATAATCCGACTTGAAACATGGTATTGTCATTTTGCATGGTTTACAGCTCTAACACTAGAATCCCTGAAGCCTACAGAAAAGTCACAAAGCCGTGCCACCTTAAATTCCTTTGCACCTCAGCGTCTTTGTTTTGCAAATGTGTCAATCAGCACTGGAAGCAAGCAGTCTGCTCACTCATATGCCACCGACGCAGCAGAAGTCAGATGCAAAAGTCTGTTTATCTGGGTGTGAGGTGTCTGAAATTGTATAGGATAAATAATATATTGTTATTTTCAATACATTGTCATGCACAAGCGCATGGGGAGAAGCTTAAAGACCCGTCGGGTGCCACGATCAGCCGTGCCAGGGGACAGAGGCGAAGTACTGACCTTTCTTCTTTTGTTTTCCTAGAAGGACCGAAACGCCACTGCCATAGACGTACCCGGAAGTCTACAACTCCCTCAAGCTTCTGGGGTCCTTTCTAACTTCCAATCCCGCAAAGATGACATCATTCTTCCCATCATTCAACACTGTTCCCCCCATCATTTCCTGTGCACCCTTATAAAATGTCCGACGTACTTTATTTTGACTGTCTGTTGTACTGGGTAGAAAACACTGACCTAAATGAACCTTTTCTTTTGCAGTATATGGGGCTTAAACCACCCCAAACCTTTATACTTGTCTGTGCATTTATTACAGTGGCGTAGTTGGCAGGATTGGAACGCCCGAAAATGTCAGAAGGGCAAAATTTAAACACGGTCCTGACCACCATAGCCAACGAGCTGCAGGCCCTAAAGGTAGATCAGGCCGCAACCAAAGCAGAACTGGAGGAGACCAAGAGACGGCTTGCTGTAGTCGAGGCCGCGACACCTAAACCGGCTCGGCCTCCACCTCCCCCCATCGTGCCCCTTTCCGAGGCCGATGACATCGAATCCTACCTGTCGGTGTTTGAGAGTATCGCCTCCTGCAATCAGTGGCCGCAAGTGGAGTGGGCCTCCATTTTGGCGCCCTATCTGAAGGGACCCACGCAGCGCGCCTATCACGATCTTCCCGAGGAAGAGGCCGTCCAATACAACCTCCTTAAGACCGAGATTTTCAAACGCTACGGCATAACCACGGGCCAGCAGGCAAGGGAATGGCGGCTGTGGAAATTCGACCCTCACGGCCCGCCGAGAGCCCAGGCGTTCGAGTTCTGGGGCAAGCTCGGCCGCTGGCTACGGCCAGATGTGAACCAGTCCCGGCAGGTAGTAGAGCAAATGGCCTGTGAGGGCTTAGTAAATGCCATGCCAGACTATCTCACCCAGCAGGTCCACCGGCGTTCCGACATGAACGGTCTTTTGGAGGTCCTGAAGAGCCAACTGGCGGTTCTCCAACTCGGGGGTTCAGAGAAGCCTGCTCGTGGGGCCCAACAGGGATAGATGGTCACCCCGGAGCCCATCCGCCGAGCGGTGGAACCTCCACCAAAACAGAGAGAAGGGCCTCCGCGCCATTACAAGTGTGGTGAGTTCAGACACCTCCTACCCACATGTCCTCTCAACACCGCAGAACCAATGGATTGCAGCTGGGCCCGAGGAGAAAGGTATTGTGCTTTGTCCTATCCCCTGGCGGTCCCTAATATGGGAGTGGTGTTGGCGAATGGGTACTTGGTGGTGGCACTGTTTGACTCCGAGAGTAACATCTCCATCATTGCATCCTGTCATGTAACTTGTATACAAGGGGAGACCAGGGCGTATAGGTCTGCAAAGTGCTTTATCTCCTGGAAGGGGACATTGAAACGAATGCTTGTTGCTGTTTGCCCGAGCTCCCCTTCCAGCTGATTCTGGGACAAGACTGGTCAGAGAATAATTGTGGTAGAACATTAGCCACTCCCGCACCTAGCCTGGGTCTGCTTATGGAGGGTCAAGGGGCTCTCCGGGCCGCTCCCACGCCGTGCAGTTCGGCGACTTTTGATGACGTAGGTGGCCACCCAGACACCTCTTCGATGAGGGACCCCATTCCGGAAGTGCAACCGGGTAGGACTCCAAGTCGGACGGAGATTTCCGCTGACCATCCACCTGACCCACTTGCCGACGTGAAACATCAGTTTCGCCTCACGCCAGCGTGCTTTAAGAGAAAACAGTGGAATGATGATTCCCTGAAGTTCGCCAGGAATGCTATTTTTCCGTAGATGACATACCGTCCGCGGACTCCACCACTGGTGCCCTACTTTGTTCTAGATAATGATCTGTTGTACCGGGTGGACGAACACGAAGATGAGAGGCGGAAGCTGTTGCTTGTCCTGCGGTCCTACCGGCGGGAGGTTTGCGAGCTGGCTCATGCCCACCTCTTAGACGCCCACCTTGGGGCCGAAAAAACGTTGGAGCGAGTGAAGCCCCGATTTTATTGGCCCGGAATAAATAAGGAGGTCCGGCGTTTCTGTCAGTCTTGTCCGACTTGTCAGTTACGACAGATACCCCGGAGGGGTCGCGCTCCTCTTGTTCCCATTCTCCTCATAGACATCCCATTCAAAAGGATCGGCATCGATCTTGTTGGACCCCTGGAACCTTCGGCACGAGGCCATAAATATATTTTGGTTATGGTAGATTACGCGATCCGGTACCCAGAGGTGGTTCCCCTGCGAGCCGCTAACACGAAAAATATCACACGGGAATTAGTAGGACTTTTTTCACGAGTGGACATACCTAAAGAAGTCCTGACGGACCAAGGTACCCCCTTCACCTCGGATACGTTTAGGAAGGTTGCCAAGTTGCTCTGTATACAGCATCTCAAAACATCCGTATACCATCCTCAAACGGACGGGTTAGTGGAGAGATTTAACCAAACTCTCAAGCAGATGCTCCGCAAGGTAGTCAGCGCGGACGGTAGGAACTTGGTTCTACTGTTGCCACTCGTACTTTTCGCCTATTGGGAGGTGCCCCAAGCCTCTATGGGGTTCTCCCCTTTTGAGTTATTATACGGGCGTCAACCCCGGGGCCTTTTAGACATCCTAAAAGAAGGATGGGAAGGTGAGGCACTTCCCGCTACCAATATATTGCAGTATATCGCGCAATTACGCGATAGATTGGGAAAGATCAGGCCTTTACTAAAAGACCACAGGTCGAAAGCTCAAGCATCACAGGCGCGGTCTTACAACAGGAATACCTCCTTACGGGAGTTTCAAACGGGGGACCGTGTTATGGTGCTCGTGCCCACTTCCCACTCCAAACTCCTGGCTCATTGGCTTGGCCCTTACGAGGTAAAGGAATGGAAAGGGCTGGTGGATTATTTGGTTAGCCAACCAAACCGTTGACTGCGCGAGAGGGTGTATCACATCAACCTGCTAAAGCCGTGGAAGGTCAGGGAGGACCCTCCGCCTACCGGCCACACCCTCTCCCTTTTCTCGAAAACAACGGACCTTAACCTCGGTCATAACCTGACGCCCCTCCAATGACAGGAGCTCGAACGAGCAATCCTGTCCATCCCGGAAGTGGTCAGCGAAGCACCAGGCCGCACCTCACTGATTCATCACGACATAGTCACTGACCCGGGGTTGGTAGTCCGGGAGCGCCCCTACCGACTCCCAGAGGCGAAACGTGCCGAGGTCGAGCTGGAAGTCCAGTGGATGCTGGATCTGGACGTTATCGAGGAGAGCCATAGTCCATGGTCCAGTCCTATCGTCCTTGTTTCTAAACCTGACAGGTTCTGGAGATTTTGTAATGACTTTCGGTGTCTGAATCAAGCCTCCAAGTTTGACGCCTACCCCATGCTGCAAGTGGACAAGCTCCTCGAGCGGCTGGGGACGGCCCGTTATTTGACTACACTTGATATGACCAAAGGGTACTGGCAAATTCCCTTAGCGGCATCCGCAAGAGAAAAAACTGCATTTAGTACCCCTAGTGGACACTGGCAATACAAGGTCCTCCCATTTGGTCTGCACGGGGCACCAGCAACTTTTCAACATCTGGTAGATAGAGTGCTACGGCCCCACCAGTCCCCGTCGTAATTTATTCCGGCACCTGGGAGGAACATGTCTTGCAGGTTTATGCTGTCCTCCTGACGCTAGCGAAGGCCGGGCTTCATATCAACCCGCGGGAATGTTATTTCGGTTTGAATGAAGCCAAATATTTAGGTTACCTAGTAGGCGGAGGACTGGTGAAACCACAGAGGTCGAAAATCAAAGACATCCTGGAATGGCCCCGTTCTATAGTCAAAAGGCAGGTGCAAGCCTTCTTGGGTATAGCGAGTTACTACTGCCGGTTTGTACCTCATTTTTCCGAGAGAGCAGCACCTTTGACAGACCTGACAAAGAAACGGGCTCCTTTGCATGTGGTGTGGACCACTGATATGGAACGGGCATTCAGTGACTTGAAAAGGGCTCTGACTTCGGCACCTGTGTTGAAATCCCCTGATTTTTCTCTCCCTTTTCTCCTCCAGACCGACACTTCGGACACAGGCTTGGGTGCTGTGCTGAGCCAAAGTGTCGATGGTGTCAAACACCCCATAATCTACCTGAGCCAGAAACTGTTAGACCGGGAGACCAGGTACACAGCGGTGGAACAGGAGGCTTTAGCCATTAAGTGGGTGGTGACGTATCTGCAGTACTACCTGCTGGGCCGGGAGTTCACCCTGATGACGGACCATGCCCCTCTTCAGTGGATGGCCCTGCACAAAGAGTCGAACCCTTGGGTCACCAGGTGGTTTTTGGACCTGCAGCCCTACAAGTTCACCGTCGCTTATCTCCGTGGCTCTCTTCAGGCCAATGCTGATGCTCTCTCCCGGGTCCACGACCTCTCGGTTAGGGTCACCCGCCCCACTGGGTCTGGGCTGGTGGGGGAGTCCTGTCACGCACAAGCGCATGGGGAGCGGCTTAAAGACCCGCCAGGCGCCGCGATCAGCCGTGCCGGGGGACAGAGGCGAAGTACTGACCTTTCTTCTTTTGTTTCCCTAGAAGGACCGAAACACCACCGCCATAGATGTACCCGGAAGTCTACAACTCCCTCCAGCTTCCAGGGTCCTTTCTAACCTTCGGTTCCCCAAAGATGACATCATTCTTCCCATCATTTAACACTGCTCCCCCCATCATTTCCTGTGCACCCTTATAAAATGTCCGACGTACTTTATTTTGACTGTCTGTTGTACTGGGTAGAAAACACTGACTAAAACGAACCTTTTCTTTTACAGTATACGGGGCTTAAACCACCCCAAACCTTTATACTTGTTGTGACACCCCGTGTAGTGGGAATTAGAATCACCAGCCTACAGTCAAGGTGTCTAGTATGTGGGACCGAGCGTGACCAGGATGATGGTGTAAGACAGGGAGACATGGACACAAAAAGGGTTGGGTTTTTTTGAAAAATAAAGTGAGGTTTTATTTACAGGTGCACTTAAAGAAAAATCAAAAATAATGTCCTGCGGAATTTATATATATTAATACACAGTCCAATACCGCAAAGGACACACAAAAACAGTAATTAAATGGAGCCCAAAATGACTATATACAGTATTTACAGTGCTTCCTGAAAGTCCCAAAAGAAAAAGAATACTGCACACAAACTAGTGAAATCCATATATATATATATATATATATATACACAAAAGCAAAATATGAAGCTGTCTTCCTCCACAATGATCCAAGTCAGGAAGCTGCTCCTCCAAACAGTGTATGATACAGGATTCACCCAAAAATATACAAAATACAGAAAAAAAAAGTGTACATACAAAAATAAACAGTGCACCACTAACCACAACCCACTGCCACTGCGCCGACCAATTAAACAGCCGTACATCATCCCTCCCGGGGTACGCGATGACGTGAACGCGTTTGCGAATAGCGGCGTCTACTATCCCACATAATTACTATAAAAATCGAGCAGCTGGTGCGTGCACGTGTATAGCTGTGCCGGCTTTTCAGACGCGGACTGCACTTTATGCCTTAAGTTAAAGTAAGCACTTTCTAATTTTTTTTCCACCTTCCCCTGAGCTACAGCTCAGACAACTACGAACACGGGATCCCTATGCTAACCCGGGTTAACTAATATTGAGGCGCTTCGCACTTTCTTTTGCACTTTTTAGTGTTAATGAGGTCGCGGGAAACACGTGCAGGTGTGGAGGACCGACAATGCCATCCCGGCCGGTCAATGGCAAGTCTGTCTCTCCAGGCTACATGAGACACACCGCGACACTCCCCAAAAGGCGCTAATATCATCAGCGAAGACGTCTGTCCGCACTTTATAAATGGAAAAGGCAAGTTTCCTTTCTTTATACCTTTTTTCCTCTAACAAAAGCCTCCCTCTTTACACGGCAGAGGACACTTAACTAATTTTATTTAATTACTGGTAATGCCAGTAAGGCACATTACCACACACCCTCCCCCTCAAGATTTCAGGTCATATGTGTGGAATAAATAATCTGCCACTAGATTCTTTTTCCCAGCAACATAACGTACCTGAAACCTGTATGGCTGGAGTGCCAAATACCAGCGGGCCACCCGAGCATTAGAATGCCTCATTCTTTGAATCCACTGCAAAGCTCGGTGGTCGTTCTCCACAATGAATTAGTTGGACAAAAGATAATACTTTAGGCTATCTACAGCCCATTTTATTGCTAATCCTACTTTCTCTAAGGTAGCGTACTTCTTCTCTCGGTCAAACAGCTTCCTACTAATAAACAAAATTGGCCTCTTCTCGTCACCCTCCCCCTGCATCAAGACTGCTCCTAAACCTTCCCCAGAGGCGTCAACCTGCAAAGTAAAAGGTTTCGCAAAGTCAGGACAATGCAATACAACATTCTTACGAAATATTTTTTTCAGAGGTTGAAAGGCATTTTCACATGACTCTGTCAATTTGACGTTTCGTGGTGCAGATCCTTTAAGCAGGTCGGTGAGGGGTGCTGCAATATCAGAAAAATTGGGGATAAATCTTCTGTACCACCCCACCAAACCAAGGAATGACCGGACCTGCTTCTTTGTTCCAGGACACGGATGATCCTTTATAGCGGCCATTTTGTCGATTTGGGGGCGGATCAAACCTCCCCCTATGGTGTACCTGAGGTATTGCACTTCCTGTTTGGCAATGACTGTTTTTTCAGGGTTAACCACAAGCCCAGCTGTTTTTAACCTTTCAAACACATCTGCCAGGTGTTGTAGATGTTCCTCCCAGGTCTTACTGTACACAACAACGTCATCTATGTATGCTCTAGCATACAACTCTGCTCCTTGCAGCACTTTGTCCATGAGGCACTGGAAGTTCGCCGCAGCTCCATGCAACCCAAATGGCATGACCGTAAACTGGTACAAACCTCCGGGAGCCCTGAAAGCGGTAAGTGGTTTTGTCTCTTCTGTGAGTGGGACCTGCCAATAACCTTTGCAAAGATCAATTGTTGTTAAATATTTTGCAGGACCTAGCTGCTCTACCAGCTCGTCAACTCTAGGCATTGGGTAGGTATCGAAAGCTGAGATGGCATTAAGCTTACTGTAATCCACACAGAATCTCATCTGTCCATTCTTTTTAGGAACGAATACCACAGGACTACACCAGTCACTCACTGAAGGTTCGATTATGCCTAAATCTTTCATCTGTTCCAGCTCCTCTCTGAAAACCTCTTGTAGGCGTGCAGGAATCATACAGTAGGATGTTGTCACAGGACCTGGGGAGGTATGGCGAATATCATGATGTATAAGAGGAGTCTTACCAGGCAAAGATCCAAACAGACCCTCTGGAATCAACTGTTGTACTTCTGCTCTTTTTATCTCTTCTAGATGTTCCAATGATGGTCCTTCTTGGACTTCTCTGCATGATGGCAAGTACTGCTCCTCTGATTCCTCTTCCTCCGGAACGCCACGAATTAATAGCTGACTGGAAGGGTTAGTATATTCCTGCCATGGCTTCAGCATATTAATATGAAAAGTTTGCCTTAATTTCCTAGGGTGATCAGGCATATCAATCTCATAAGTGACAGGAACTTTTTGAGCAACTACAGTGTATGGCCCGTGCCACTTGGCTAAAAGACTGCTCTCTGAAGTAGGCAATAATAACAGTACCTTCTGTCCAACTGTAAGTTTTCGGTCTCTGACTGCCTTGTCATACCACGCTTTCTGCTTGGCTTGTGAGTTTTCCATGTTTGCTTTTACAAACTGTGACAGGTTGGCAAATTTTTCCTGCAACTTAAGGACAAATGTTAGCACATTTTGGGACTCAGTTCTGTCTCTATCTCCCTCTAGGGTTTCCTTCAGCACAGAAAGGGGTCCTCGCACATGACGACCATACAATAGCTCAAACGGAGAGAATCCAATAGATGCCTGCGGAACCACCCGGTAAGCAAACAACAGGTATGGTAGCCATTGATCCCAATGTGATACAGTCATGCTAACAAATTTCCTCAACATCTGTTTTAAGGTGGCATTAAATCGTTCCACTAGCCCATCTGTCTGCGGGTGATAGGGTGTGGTCCTTAAACCCCAAATTCCTAACAAACTATTCACCTGTCTTATTAATTTTGCTGTGAGGTTGGGCCCCTGGTCAGTTAACATTTCTCTTGGGATCCCCACTCTGGCAAAAAGCTGTATTAAAGCTCTCACGATGTTACTTGCATTGGTCTTTTTCAGGGGAAAGGCTTCTGGGAACCGGGTTGCGTAGTCGCACACTACCAGAATATATTTATGTCCAGTGCGGCTACGTTCGACAGGACCCACAATGTCAACCACTATTCTGGAAAAAGGCTCTTCCACTACAGGCAAAGGTATGAGTGGAACTTTGTCTCCTCTCTTCACTGGTCCAACTTTCTGACATTCTACACATGCTTTTACATAGTTTGCTACATCTTTAGACCATCCAGGCCAATAAAAATGTTGTGCTAGCCGATCGGATGTCTTTACTTGCCCCAAATGACCTGCCCAGGGAATGCTATGGCTAATATGCAGCACTTTCTCCCTCAGACTAGAGGGCAACACCAGTCTCTGCCCATAATCATCTTGATGATACAGGAGGTCATCTTTAATAATAAATTTCTCTCCCGTCTTAGACTGCGAACCCTTTGTGGCCTTGTCAAAGCAGACACGCAGACTGGGGTCGTCCCGCTGAGCGGAAGCCACATCACTCGGTAAGTCGCTACCATTTTCTGTGAGATCCAAAGGCAATATGACCTCACCCTGATTCTGGGGAACGCCCCAGAGCTTCTCACGCCTTCTCTGACTACGGGCTTTACGGACCGTGCCTGTCTTGTCAGCTTCCCCAAACAGCAGCACGTCCCAGCCATCCTGGGCATTTTGTTTTTGCCTTGCCACTTGGGCCCTTGTGACCATCAGAGTCTCCGCCTGCAGAGTACCCTGTAAGAGATCTTCGATCCCTGGCACGTCCAACCCTAGTAGAATCGGGTAAGGCATGTTGTCTAATACGCCCATGGGCAACTCATAACCCAAACCTTGAATCTCCAGGTTCACCCGGACCAGAGGATAGGTGACTTCTTCACCACGGACACACCTCAATACTACCTGCTGATCCGACTGTACCACTTGGTCGACCAAACAGTCTTTTCTCACCAGAGAGTGGGTGCTTCCTGTGTCTATTAATGCAGGGTACAGTTTACCTGCCATAGAAACTCTTAGAATCTTCTCCCAATTCTTAAAAGGTGTCTTCATTTCCGGTAGGGGGCATGGAACAAAACAAAGTTTTGCCTCCTTACGTTTGTTTGGACAAAACTTAATTAGATGGCCTTTTTGTCCACAACCATGACACAACCAACCTCCCCTATAATCTGGCTTTGTAGGTGGGTTGACTAAACTTGTAGGATCACGACCCATTTCACCCCGAGACATACCTGTGGGCTTAGCTGTGGTTCTGGGCCTCTGAATGACTTTATCTTCCTTCCGCAAGTTCCTTGGACGATGGGCAGCCAGGAATACCTCATCCAGGTCTGCTGCTTCTTTGGAAGTCTTTGGCCGATGCTCCTCTACCCATGTACGGATTTTAATATCAAATACCTGCAAAAGTTGTTCTAGCAAAATAAAGTCAATTATCTGGTCTATTGAGTGTTTCTGGGGTTGTAACCATTTAGTGCACAATTCTTTCAA
>JANRMT010062837.1:5569471-5619163 GCA_026402145.1 Polypterus bichir lapradei
AAGAAAAAGAATACTGCACACAAACTAGTGAAATCCATATATATATACACACAAGAGCAAAATATGAAGCAGTCTTCAACCACAGTGATCCAAGTCAGGAAACTGCTCCTCCAAACAGTGTATGATACAGGATTCACCCAAAAATATACAAAATACAGAAAAAAAGTGTATATACAAAAATAAACAGTGCACCACTAACCACAACCCAATAAATACCTCCACCAAAGTTAATCGAGAGATATTTATATGAAAAAATATTTACAAAAACAAAGCACAAGCCGTAATGCTTGGTAACTTCTAAGATGCAGATCTACCAAGTACAGTACCTTCCTCCAAGACGAACTAGTCAGAAAAGACCCCCTCTAGAGGCCATGATTCCCTTTTGTATTCGGCGCCACTGTGCCGATCAATTAAACAGCCGTACATCATCCCTCCCGGGGTACGCGATGACGTGAACGCGTTTGCGAAAAGCGGCGTCTACTATCCCACATAATTACTATAAAAATCGAGCAGCCGGCGCGCGCGTATAGCTGTGCCGGCTTTTCAGACGCGGACTGCACTTCATGCCTTAAGTTAAAGTAAGCACTTTCTAATTTTTTTTTCCTCCTGCCCCTGAGCTACAGCTCAGACAACTACAAACACGGGATCCCTATGCTAACCCGGGTTAACTAATATTGAGGCGCTTCGCACTTTCTTTTGCACTTTTTAGTGTTAATGAGGTCGCGGGAAACACGTGCAGGTGTGGAGGACCGACAATGCCATCCCGGCCGGTCAATGGCAAGGCTGTCTCTCCAGGCTACATGAGACCCACCGCGACACTCCCCAAAAGGTGCTAATATCGTCAGCGAAGATGTCTGTCTACACTATATAAATGAAAAAGGCAAGTTTCCTTTCTTTATACCTTTTTTCCTCTAACAAAAGCCTCCCTCTTTACACGGCAGAGGACACTTAACTAATTTTATTTAATTACTGGTAATGCCAGTAAGGCACATTATCACACTTGTCTGTGCTTTTATTACAACATACATACAGCGGGTGTTACGGACTCAAATCAAATGAATGTTTTTATTATATAGTAGTAATAATAATAGCAGCTCACTTCTCAAAACGGTAAATGCGGTGAAGACCCAGGATCAAATCTGCAAACTCTTGATTTAGAAGCAGCCATTCTTACCTCCACCCCAGCCATGTCTATGTTGTGTCAATTGATATTAATGTTTTGGGGTTAGACATTGACAGCAACATGTAAATTGAATAATTTCTTTTTCTTTGGTTATATTCTTGAATAACAGTGCACTTGTTTTGTTATACCTTTTGTGAAAGTGTTTATTTAATATTTGGACTTCAGTCTTCACACATTATATACTTCACGTCAGCATTTTGGCAATTATTACTACAAAATGAAAAAAGTTTCTGTTTTAGTTATGTGTTCAATATTTCTTACCTCCCATTTCCTGTCATCCTACATTTATCCAGATTGTTGAAGTTACAAAACACACATGAAATGTTTGTATTCCAAATAAAGATACATTATTTATCCTATAGAATTCCAGACACCTCACACCCAGATAAACAGACTTGAGTTCTGAGAATTTTGCATCTGACTTCTGCTGCATTGGTGGAGGATGGGTTAGTAGGCTACTTGCTGCTTGTGCTGATTGATACGTATGCAAAACAAAGATGCTGATGAAGAGGTGGCCTAGCATTAAGAATATTTTCGATGGCTTCAGGGATTCTAGTGTTAAATGAATTAATTGTCTTGCTCAAAGTTCTCATATTGACTTACGATAGGGTGAGAAGATGTCCCACATTTACACTGCCTTATATTCCATATCACGGTATGCAATACCATCCCAGACCATGAGTGTGAACCATCATTAATACGTTCTTGTTCTCTTTCCTCATCAACAGTCCTGAAGCATTTAGACTACTGATGTCACTTCTGCTTCTGCCTTATCCAGAACCTGCCTCTTCCTGACCACCAAAATAAAAAGAGCTAAGCCACCGGAAGTCCCTTTTCATTCTGAACCAGAAGACTGTCCTGCACACAAGGATCCTTCATCTTTGTTTTCTATAGCTGTGGCTGTGGTTTTTCATCCTCATGTTCTATTTTATTAACTGGTTTTTCATTTGACCTACATTAAATGAGATTGTAACCTGATTCCCCAACTATTGTGATCTTGAACCACGCGACTGAAAAGTATGCAAATATTCTTAAATTAAAGTCTGCAATGTGCACTTTAATTATAGCTGAATTGTTTGATTTGTAAATAAAAAATGTGGAGCAAAGGAGTAAATAAAATGAAACATGTGTTTGTCCCAAATATTATGGCGGACGCTGTAGTACTACGCAGATATTGGTGCACCTATGCAGAGTATTATAGGCCAGGTTACATTTAGTTTTTTTTTTGTTTATGTTAAATTCACCACATACATTGATTTTAAATGGAAGGGAAATACTGTCCACATAATGTATGTCTGTGGCATTTCTTAAAAGAAATTAATCTCCACCTCAAATTGAAGAATGCAATTTGCTGAATTAGTGCATAATTAGGTGTCTCAATTTCAGAAAAAAATGTATTTGTTCTGTATTTTAGGCTTGACTAATTTCACAATCAATTAATATATGTGAACACTGCATTATACACATTGCTGCTTATTTTGTTTACTTTAAAGCAGTACACTGTATGTAATCACCAATTATATTACCTTTATTCAAAATAAACACACAATCATACCAGTCAAAGGTCCTGTGTGTAACTCTTGTCTATGTCTTTGAATTCACTGGCAAGATATGTTGGTTTAACCATGTATATATTGTAGCCAGGTGAAAATTAGACGTGTCCAAAGCATAGTTAGAAAGATTGGCAAAAGAGCAGGCGATAAAGAGATGCTTTAGGGAAAAACCAAAAGGATGGCCAGCAAAAACCAAAACAGAAGGTCATAGCCACTTAGAACAGAAGTACTAGCAAACAAAGCCAAGAGAGAATTTTATTATTTCAAAAGTTCTAAATATATAATGAAATATCCTTTCTCTAAACTAACACCATTGAAAGTATTTTATTGCTTTTAATGCAATTAGAAGTGAAGTAAAATGACACTTTTTATTGGTTAACTGAACAAATTACAATATGAAAACTTTTTTTAAAATTTTATTGTAAGCATTCCTTACAAATAGATCAATTTTTACAAAAAATAGGATTGAAAACAAATCAACCCCTACCCCTGAGAAAGAGATCATGGCCAATGGAATAAAACTTAAAGTTAGTAAAAATAACTAAATTGATGATTTTAATAAGCAGATAAAGATAAATGGAGAAGAAAAAGAAATGGGAAGAGAACCTGCTTCCTCAGTGCTTTAAGAGCTTATTCTAAAATATGATTGATTAGATCCTGCCAGGTTTTGAAAAGGTTCTGCACATATCCTCTAACTAAGAATTTGATTTTTTCAAATAATATAAAACATCAGTTACCCACTATCTTAAAAGAGGAGAGTTAGGATTCTTCCAGTTTAACAAAATAAGTCTGCGTGCCAATAGTGTAGTGAAGGCAATCACAGTTTGTTTGTCCTTCTCCACTTTAAGCCCATCTGGAAGAAAACCAATCACTGTTAATGGGTTAGGATGGATTATGACACCAATGCTGTCTGAAAGGCACTTAAAAAGTTTTGTCTAGAATGATGTTAATTTGGTGCAGGCCCAAAACATGTGACCCAGTGAGGCTGGAACTTGATTGCAGCATTTGCAGGTTGGATTTTGCCCCAGAAACATTTTGGACAGTTTTAAGCGAGACAGATGTGCTTGATATATAAGTTTGAGTTGAATAATTTTATGTTTTGCACATTTGGAGCTCAAGTAAATTCTCTGCATTGCTACCTTCCAGTCCTTTTCTGATATGTTGAGTGAGAGATTCTTTTCCCAGTGTCCTCTTGGATCTTTGAAAGGGAGGGACTGTAAAATGGTTTTATATATTGCAGAAATGCTGTCTGAGTCCTCAAAACTGAGCAATATTTTTCCAGCATAGAGGAAGGTGGGAGATGAGGAAAATTGGGCAGGTTTTGTTTAACAAAGTTTCTAATTTGAAGATAGTTTAAAAAATGTGTTGCTGGAAAGTTAAATTTGGAATGTAATTGTGCACAGGATGCAAAGATGTCTATATGAAGATCTCTAAGCAATTTAATCCCAAATGTTTTCCAGATATTAAAAACTGCATACGTTTGCAAGGGTTGAAAAAGGTGGTTCTCATGCAGAGGTGCCACAGATAATAGATTCTCCATCTTAAAATGCTTTCTACATTGGTTCCATATTCTGAGTGAGTGAAGCACAATCGGGTTATTAGTATATTGGCGATAACCTTCATTTATTGGGGCACAATGCTGGGAATATAAAGAAGTACTGCAGGATTTTATTTCTATTGAGGACCAAGCCTATGTATGTTCATCTATTTGTGTTCATGTCCAGGATTTATAGCTTGTATGTTTGCTACCCAGTAATAAAACTGAAAGTTAGGTAGAGCCATGCCACATTCTGCCTTATGTCTTTGTGGGGTCACTCTTTGGATACGTGGATGTTTTAAGTTCCAAATAAATGAGGTTAAGGTTGAATCTAATTGCTTAAAGAATGATTTATTGATGTATATTGGAATGTTTTGAAATAAAAAAAGAAGCTTAGGAAGGATATTCATCTTAACAATGTTAATTCTTCCAGCTAGAGTGAGATGAAGGGTTGACCATCTATTCAAGTCTTGCTTAATTTTTTCCATACAGACGGCAAAATTTTGTTGATAAAGACCTTTATGTTTACTTGTGAAATTTACCCCTAGGTACAGTATTTAAACTGATCTGCAATAATAAAAGGGAAGGTGTCCAGTCTAATATTGTATGCTTGAGAATTCACTGGAAAGAGCACACTTTTATTCAAATTAATTCTGAGACCAGACATCTTTTGAAATTCTGTTACGGTTGTTAGGACTGCAAGCACAGTATTTTGTGGATCTGATATATACAGTACCATATCATTTGCATATAGAGAAATTTTCTGTTCAAGTCCTTCTCTGATAATCCCCTTTATCTGATAAACATTTCAACAGTGAACTGCCAGTGGTTCAATAGTGATTGCAAATAGCAGTGGTGACAAGGGGCATCCTTGTCTGGTACCACATTCTAGTTTAAAGTAGTCTGAACAAATATTGTTAATACAAACTGAAGCTTCTGGATTGGTGTACAGTAGTTTGATCCATGCACAAAGGTTCGGGCCAAACTCAAATTTCTATAATGTAGTGAAAAAGTAGATCCATTCAATCATATCAAATGCTTTTTCTGCATCCAACGATAATAATATCTCTGGGGTGTTTGACTTTGCAGGTGAATATATTACATTAAACAGGCGTCGAAGATTGGAAGCTAAGTGCCGGCCTTTAATAAATCTTGTGATATTACCGAAGGCAGCACTTTCTCAATACTTCTAGCTAGGACTTTGCAGAGTATCTTAACATAATTCTTCAGAAGTGAAATTGGTCTGTATGATGCACATTGCAATAAGTTCTTATTTTGTTGAGGAAAGATGGTGATTAATGCTTGGCATAAAGTTTGAGGTAGAATTTGATTGTCTCTAGCTTCTGTAAATGTTGCTAATAAGAGGGGAGCTAGCTGAGTGGAGAATTTCTTATAAAATTCGACAGGGTAGCTATCAGGGCCTGCTGCTTTCCCGCTCTGAAGTGAGTTTAAAACATCTAGTAATTCTGATAGCACCAGAGGTTTATCCTGTTCTTCTGCACTAAAAGTATCTACTGTATTTATGGTATCTGTAGTGTATCCAGAAATGCATTAGATTGTGTGTTGTCTTCTTTAAACTCAGTAGAATATAAGGATTTATAGTAGTCTCTAAATGTGTGCATTATATTTTTATGATCAATGATTTTATCTCTATTTGTGTTGGTGATTGCAGGGATTGCGTTGCAAACTTCTTGCTTGTGGATTTGTTGAGCTAAGAGCATATTAGCTTTCTCTCCGTGTTCATAGTAATAATGTCCTGATTTAAAAATGAGTTGTTCAGTTTAAGAGGTTGAGCTGTGAATGCAGAACCTGCCTTTTCCTATGAAAAGCCTCACTTGGACACCTGGCATGTTCTTAATCTATTCTAGTAATTTCGCTGGTTAGCTCTGATACCTTTTTGGTTCGCTGAGAAAGTATTTGTCTCAAGGAAGAAACTGATTTGTTTTGATATAATTTCTGTACAGTTCTCGTCTGCTAATAGAAGTGGGTTAAGACACCATCTGCGAGATGAGTATGTGGGGCATAATGATTTTAGCTCCAAGATCAGAGGGGCATGGTCGGAAATAACAATAGCGTCGAACTCGCAATATTTAATCGTAGGCAAGAAAATATTACCTATAAAAAAATAATCAATTCTTGAGTAGCAATGATGCACTGGTGAATAGAAGGAATATGTTCTTGAGTTTGTGTTTAGAAACCTCCAGGGGTCTGATAAGTTGTGGTCAGTTAAAAACTGTGTAATTGTCTTTGCAGTGTTAGATGTCATCCTCCCTTTGACAGGAGACCTATCTAAGAGGATTTAAAATACAATTAAAGTCCCCAGCCAATATAATTTTATGAGTGTTCACATTGGGAATGGATGCAAATACATTTTGCATGGATTCCCTATCATTGACATTGGGTGCATAAACATTTATCAAAATCAATTTACAGTTAAATAAATTGCCCATGACAATCACATATTTCCCCCTTCAGGATCAGATACTACATGTGATACCACAAATGAGACTCTTCTATGTATAAGAATTCCCACATCTCTAGTATTCTTTGTAAAGCTGGAATGGAACATTTGGCCAGTCCAGTCTGTTTGCAGCCAGAACTGATCCTTGCTTAGTCAGTAGGTCTCCTGTAAAAATACTATTTTAGTGTTTAGACCTGTTAGGTGAGAGAATACTTTCTTTCTCTTTAATTCATGATTCAGGCCTTTAACATTCCAGCTCACAAAGTTAACTGCCCCATCATGGAGACATTAATTCTGAATTTTTGATGTCATTTTGTAGTCTTAACTGGAAGTGAGACAGCTTTAACCTTAATTTCCAATTTTCCCACGAGTTATTGCCATGCAGCCTATTGTTACGTTGGAAGTTATAATTATAAGGATTAAAAGGATAGATTAGATATAGCTTGCTCTCTTTCTCCCACCCTTATCCCCCCACCCCCTCATTTTGCCTCCCCACGTGAGGCTGGACCCCACTTCACAAAGTCCCAGTCCTCTGACATACCTGGAGACAGAGCACGTCCAAAACAAAACAAGCCCCCCAGCATGCAGCGTTTGAGGATTAAAAAGTAGAGATATGTATTTCCGATAAAGTCTAAATACTATAAGCATAAAATATAATCTTCAACAGTCTTGAAATATTAAGACAGTAAACCCATGGAATAGTGTTAAAAAATGCCCATGGATAAGCATAGTAAACCCTAATGCTATAACCCTAACAATAAACCAATAGTATGATGTTAAACAGTCTCCTTCAGTTTAAAAAAAAAACTTTAATTTCTTCCACACATACGCGTGTAATTGTAATTAAAACATAAACAAAAAGTGGCCGAGAAGAGAAAAGGATGTGTAATTATGTTACCCGTATTGTTGCAAGTGGAGCAGACAGCAGGTAATATCTTCTTGCCATGCCATGACAGGATGCGACTCACTATCATATTTCAAAAAAGTGTCGGGATCAGCTTTCTTAATTCCTTTTCTGCTTCTTCCGTGGAGGAGAAGATGTAATATTTGTCTTGAATATACCCACTTTCAGTTTGGCAGGATACAAGAGGCTGTATCTGATATCGGCTTTCCGTAACCGCTGTTTAATGTTGTAATAAGCTGCACTTTAGCAGCTGTTGAGGGTGAGAAATCAAGGAAAATATGAATGTGGTTATTTTCAAATATAATCTCTTGTTTCTGTCTGAGAGGTACCATTACATTAAGCTTAAATTGTAATCTCTTGAAGCGGACAATTAGAGTCCTAGGTTTAGAGGTATTTGACCCACGTATGCGATAAGCTGCCGCTATCTCGGTATCTGATTTAAAGTCCTCTCCAATTATTTTTCAGAATAGCTCAGCTACGAGTTTCACTGGGTTTGGACTTTCACGATTGTTATTTTTTAAAGGCTGCATCAAAACGATTATATATATGTTTTTCCAAGTCTTTATTATCTTTATTTATCTTTATTATTAGCTCTTGCAGTTCCAGCTGCAGCTTCTCGTTTGTCTTGAGCAAGCCATTTATTTCTTTCTTCATATTTTTCTGAATGTCTTTCTTGAGCTCATTTATGGCCGTGGCCACTGTTGCGATCATTTCCTTTAGTTCGGACAAATCGTTTCGGCTTTCGTGCTCCGTGGGTGAAGTGGCAACCCCCGTTACAGCCGATGCTTCTGGCTCGCAAGGAATAGATGAATGCACAGACTGCAAGGCCATTTCCAGTTTCAAGTGATCTTCTGGAATCGGCGAGCTATCGTGACCTGCATCACTTGCACCTTCGCTCCCATTTCCACTCTCGACAGGAAATGATGCAGTGGAGCGGGGTCCTGGGAAGTCTGTGCTTTTGCCTGCCTGTTCCAGGTCAGTCTCTGAAAGGCCGTAGCGTGTACTTGGGCTTGATGCTTGTCTAGACTTGGGTGTAGTTTTAGGTTTCTTTCTGACCCCCTTTCTTGTTACTCATGTTTAAATGCTGTAGTAGAAACTCCTCGGGTTGGGTAAATACAGGATACCTCAGGATAATAAAAATAAGAGAAAAAATAAAGCTGCTGCAACGGAGCTCCGCTTAAAACATCCATCTCCCGTAACGGACAAGACAAAACTTTTAATGTATCTCAGACCAAGAAGGGACCTGACCTGTTTCGAAAGCTTAGGGTGACCAGATGTCCTCCAAAAGGAGGACATGTCCTCTTTTTTAACATGGTTTCCTCTGTCCTCCAAGCATTCCAAAAATTCATTAAAATGTCCTCCTTTCACAGAATCATGAACAGAGTTGGCCGTTTTTGACTAATTACATATGATATACACCGAGAATGAGCAGCCTTCGGCCATTCTCCATTCATCCGCGTCACCTTGTGACATTACGTTACGTTATCACGTTATCAATAATTGTAACATCAAGTAGCGGCAACACTGTTTTATATTCTATTTCCGCCTGACGGCGCAATGGACAGCAGTTAGCGGTTGATTGGAGTTGGAAAATATATTTGGTAATTTTTGTCCTCCTTTTTGACTGTCGGTGTCCTCTTTTATAGCCGAACCCATATGGTTTAGGGTTAGGTTTAGGTTTAGTTTATTTATATAGCACATTTACAACAGCCACACGACTGACCAAAGTGCTGTACATTTTAAAAACATCAACATAAAATAGAAATATACGATTTAGCCAAAAGAAGCACAACAGAAACACATAAAAATAATTTGTATAAATATATCTATACATATACATATATCTACACATACACACATCTAGGTAGGCAAAATAAAGCCTAGTAAGCCAGAGAAAACAGATGTGTTTTTAAAATAGATTTAAAAATAGTCAGACTAGGAGCCATTCGGATTTCAATAGGCAGATCATTCCAAAGACGAGGCCCAATTACCGAGAAAGCACGGTCACCTCTACGCTTGAGTCTGGAGTGTGGAATTAAAAGAAGGTTCTGATCACAGGATCTCAAACTTCTCAGGGGGATATATTGGTGAAGCAATTCAGATAAATAGATGGGTGCTTGTTGGTGTAATGTTTTAAAAACAAATAATAAGATTTTAAAATGTATTCTAAATTGAACAGGCAACCAATGAAGGGACTTCAGAAGCGGAGTCACATGATCCATTTTTTTTCTTTTTTAAAAGAAATTTAGCAGCTGCGTTCTGGACCAATTGAAGACGGGCAATTTGGGATTTGGAGATGCCATAATAAAGAGAGTTGCAATAGTCGAGGCGAGACGTAATAAAAGCATGTATGGCCATCTCCAGGGTCTTGTCAGTGAGATAAGGTTTAATTTTTGCAAGCGTGCGAAGCTGTTAAAAGCTAGATCCGATCACGGCAGAGACTTGTTTGTCAAGTTTTAATGAGTCATCTAACAGGACACCCAGATTCCGAACCTGTGAAGACCTGAAAGCTGATAAAGGTCCCAGGTCAAATTCCGGGGCCTTCATATGTTCAGAAGGGCCGAAGACTATCACCTCAGTCTTCTCTTCATTCAAAGATAAGAAGTTTTGGGATAGCCAAGATTTAACTTCATCTAAACAGGATAACAAGGCATTCATAGCCAGGGGATCATTTTTCTTAAAAGGTAAATAAATTTGTGTGTCATCAGCATAAAGGTGAAATGATACCCCATGTTTTCTAAAAATAGAGCCTAGAGGTAGCATATACAGAGAAAATAAAGTGGGAGACAACACAGAGCCTTGAGGAAGACCACAGGAGAGAGAGGACGTCGAGGAGGAGAAGTCTCCTTGCCTAACCACGTATTTCCTATCAGATAAAAATGACTGAAACCATTTTAAAACTGTGCCAGAAAGACCCACCCAGGACTCCAGTCTATTTAGTAATATCAAATGATTAACAGTGTCGAAAGCAGCTGATAAATCTAATAGAACAAGGACCACAGAATCCCCCGTATCAGTGGCTAAAAAGATGTCATTTAACACTCTCAAGAGGGCTGATTCGGTACTGTGGGCCGCCTTGAAACCAGACTGAAAATGCTCAAACAAATTGTTTAAAGCAAGAAAAGATTGAAGTTGGAAAAACACAATCTTTTCCAAAACCTTAGAAAGAAATGGTAGGACTGAGATAGGGCGATAGTTTTTTAAAACTGACAAATCGAGTGAAGGCTTCTTGAGGAGGGGAGTAACAGTAGCCACTTTCAAATTAGAAGGAACCACGCCTGTTGAGAGGCACTTATTAAAAAAGGACGCTAGGCCCGGTCCGATTGAATCAATGATTTGTATTGGGTCACCCTACGAAAGCTTGCATATTGTAATCTGTTCAGTTAGCAAATAAAAGGTGTAATTTTCCTTCACTTCTCATTGTATCCATAATCTTAACAGTACAACACCCTACTACTGTTGTTTTTAATGCAAATCCAGAAGTTTAGAGGGTAAGTGCTGTGTGCCAGTATCATAAAAAATGGCAGTGATGCTAAGTGTTGCAAATAACAATGACTACAGAATGGAAAAAAAAAAACGGTGGTGTGATTCTCCTACCTAAAAATAACACAGAGGTAGGTGGGAATGTATGAGATCATAAGATGGTCACTTAAACCCAAATAGAAACTATATTCATTGTCTACTGTCAAAGTTCAAGATCAGCATACTAAAACCAAAACAACTATCAAGTTTTATCTGAAATCTCAGATGCCAGGAAGTACACTGTGCTGACCTTTGTACCGTAGCACTATTGAGTCACAGGTCATGACCTCTGTGACCATTTCTTTCCCTTCGCACAATGTTGGTGCCCATAAAAAAATGTCAACAGAAAAGTTACAAAAATAATTTAACAACCTTTAAGCTAACTCAAAACAAAAAGGAAATATTGGTTCAGGTATTGCTAAGTAACCAGAGGAAAAGACATAGTCAAAAAGGATAGAAAGAGGATCAGAAAATGGTAGATCAAAAAGCCCAAGAACTAAAATCAAATGCTAGACAAGAAACAGAATTGATTCAAAGGCAAAAGGATAAAATCAAGAGAGAGAGCAGATTAGGATATTTACATTTTTTTGGAATCTGAACTCAGACGGGGAAATAAGGCAAGATGATGACATTTTATCATATCTCATAATTGGCAAGATGTCATGACCTTCAATTCAATTGATTCTGATGAAACAGCTAACATCGATTTATATTCAGATTGGTAAATGTTTGGCTATAGATGAAAATGAGCCTGAGATGAGCTACCTCTTCAGGCTAATGCCTTTACAGGCTGATGACTATCCTGAATTTAACTGATTGCTAGCAGAGAGGAAGTACATGTCTCATAACATAATTAACAAGCTGATTCACTTGATTTTGCTTGACCTTCTGAGAAAGGTTCTGTTATCCATTCAAGGTGGGGTTCATACCATATCTGCTGATGAATCTACTGATATAATAAACAAGGAATAGCTGGTGATTTTGTTTCGCTGGTTAGATGACATGTACACCATTTACAAAGATTTTCAAACTTCCCAAAACTGATGCTTCAACAACATACACTGTACTCAATGACTATTGACACACTGCAATGTATTTCCTGGTTTATAAATGAGCCAGGCATATGACTGTGCAACAAACCCACCTGGTCACTTGAGGGGTGTTGCAACAATATTTAAATTGAAGAATCCAGTGGCCATTCAGGTGGTTAATATTGCTTAACTTGTGCCTACAAGACACAGAAACAAATCTTGTACAATTTGCGATGCTCTACATTTTACGTTAGATGTGACACACTTCATCAAGTAGTCTCCAAAGTGAAATCACCCATTTCAGACATTGAAGAATGAAATTAATGCAGGTCGTCAGAACATGCAAAACCTCTGTCCAAGTCAATGGACAGGTGCACACTGCTGCAATGAAATTGGTAATCAATAACTACTCTGTGTATGCTACTCTAATGAAAGAAATCAGCGAAGTATCACGCGATGGATGTGGCAGGAAGGCTGGGGGTATTTTGGCCAAGCATAACAAATGCAACAATTTTTTTTTAGTCTGTGCCTTGCACAATGCTTATTTCCTCCAACTGAAGAATTGACGAAGACATTACAATCTGTTAGCATAACACTCCAGGAAGCACAAAAAGCAGTTTCACTGACACTGAGGTTTATTAAGCATCAGAAATCAGATCATTCATTTAAGACCTCCTTCAGGTCAGTAACTAAAGCCTCCAAGGATCTCCTAAACACTCCTAAGGTGCTCAGGTACCACAGAAATCCAAAAAGATTTGAAAATGGAGGTTAGAATCATACATTCCAAAGCCCTGTCAGTTAGCATATGACACAGTACTTTCTGTTTTTTACAGTACTGTCTTGGATTTACTGGATTGTGAACTTCCTCACCGTTTTGATCAGAAAGCCTTTAAAATAGCAACAGATTTCGAAAAACGCATAGTCACCATTTCCACTGTAACTAAAATAAAATAAAAAATGCATTCTAAAAAAAATACTCTGTTACAGTGTGAAGCTCCAAAAAGCACACAAGGCATAAAGAATATACCAGCAAAACAAGAAAATCCAAGCAAACAAAGTCCCAATACAGAATCCAAGGCATACATGTATTTCAATAAACAGAGCACGGGTTCAAAATATCCTGTAATAAAGAGTCCACACAAACATAAAGGTTTGGCGTTTTCCGGCCCCGTATACTGTAACAATATGAGTCAAAGTAGATTCGTACATTAATTGTAGGTTCTAACAGAGACTGCCCAAATGGCGGAATGGGGGAAGATTTATGATGAGGGACCGGAAATGAAGAGTGATGCATGCTGGGAAGGAACTGAGATGAATTCTGGGATTTATGACGTCATCAGGACTCGACAGAGGGAGGGCGGAAGTGGTGATGCGGAATCAGGAAATGGTAGCAGGATCATGGCTGTGGTGCGTCTTTCTTTCTGTAGGATAAAAGAGAGAGAGGTTAGAACTCTGCCAATCTCCTCTGGCATGTGTTTTCATGTTCCCGTTTAGGTCCTTCCACGGCCCCCTACTCGCACGTGCATGACAATCCAAAAAATCAAAAGCACAGAAAAAAATCACAATAACACCAAACACTCCTAGCACAGGCTTAGAAACAAATACATAAAATGGAAAAAATATTGCAAATCATAAACAAAATAAATATTAACACATACAAACAAAACAAAAATGTACAACAGTAAAACAAAGACACAAAACAAGCATTGGAACCCCAGTCAAGGAAGGAACCCTGGCTAAGATATGACAGAAGCAAACAGCTACCCAGTAAAGCCACCCAACTATAAACCATTCTCACCACTGTAAGTGCCACTTGGGATGGATGGGCACCCCAACCAGGAGAGGGGATGGTTCCTTACCCAGACGGGAGTAATAGAAGACAGACAAATATCCTGGCCAAGGGAGAGAAAGATGCCACACCTGAAAAGGACTTCTCAGGAGGATCGATGGGCATCACAACCAGGAAAAAAATTCCTTACCCAGGCAGGTGCACAGTCATCACGACCAGACATATTTCTAGGATATTCCTTGGCCAAGAGGAAAAGGAAGGATTTGGAAGAACTGTCTCTGGAGGGTGTTTCTTCCTCCCAGTCGTTAGATGGCAGCAGCAGCCCTCGATACTGGCACCAATTTGTGAACCAGCAGGGAATGCTGGGAATTGTAGTCTGGCAGTGCAGCCCTGCAGGGATGTGTGGGTGCTGCAAGAGGTCCCTGCTATGTAGTACTTCCGTGTGACTCAGAAGTGCTTCCAACAGGTCACAACCCTGTTACCAGAAGTACTCCTGGGTTCTCAATAAAAGGGACCACACTTCCACCCAGCTCTGACTCACCTGGACAAGGAAGACGAGCAACACTTGCCTGGATGAGGGCAATATGGTGGAAAGAGGAGAGATGATTTGGAGGAAAGATAACTGTGTTGTTTGCTTCATTTGTTAGGTATTGTGTAATAAAATACCATTTATTTGTACCCAGGACAGTCCTGGTGTGTTTGTGTTTGGGCTTCTCTGGCGCCCCCTAGCTTTCATACCACCTATATGCTCAGAAATATTTTATATCCTAAAGTATATTGTACCATGAATATTAAAATGCATTAATTACTAAATTAAAACAAATATGCTCAATTCTAGAAAAATAATACAGCAACAATTTATTTTTTGTACATCTCAATATCACACAAAGAATGCCATAGTGGACGCTAATAAGCTCTGTTTTTGACAGCCCCCCAGCTTTGACTGTCTAATAAGACAAGAAAAAAACTCCCAAAAAACCCTTGTAGGAAAAAAATGGAAGAAACCTTGCAAAGGGTAATTTAGGGAGAGACCCCCTTCCTGGTAGGTTGGGTGTGCAATTGGTGTCAAAAAATTGGGTAGATAAAAAACACAAAACAGAATACAGGTGATCCTCTTTACAGAACTAGATGGCCAATCCACCATTGCCACATCAGAAATTTGATACAGTTATACCAACTATTTTGTTCTTGCACATCACTCCTCACCAAGTGCAGGCATAGAGCACTGTAACAACTATCAAGGCATATAAGGATACCGATTTGGTCAAAAACATCAAAAACAAAGTAGAAACTAATTAACATAATTGAAAACTAACAATATCTGTCCATCAGTTATTTGTAGAACCATGGTCATTTAATTAATAGTAAAGTGTCCTTTGTGTCCTGTGTGGATCTGTTACCATACCACATGGTAATGCCACAATCAAAGCATGCATATATGTGCATATATAACAATTCAACTTTAATATCTCTAACATAGTAACTGCAATAAACATTTAGACAGTGTAAGACGCTAGGGGTCAATGTTGCCTCTTTCAACCCAATAGACAGACACCCAGGACAAAGGGTGAAAGCAATGAGAAGTATTTTAATGCTCTACTTCTCCTTAATAGTGCCCAAAGCACCACAGCCACAATAGACAGGTAATTCAATAATAATAATAATAATAATAATACACAACACAAATCATAACAATTCTCTTCTCCACACCTCCCAGCTGTCCTACTCCTCCCGACTCTGGCTCGCTTGCTAGGTTCACAGCAGTCCTTTAAATAGTCCTTGACCCAGAAGTGCTTCTGTCCTTCTGCCCATGTGACTTGCTAGCACTTCCAGGTCAGCTCGGAGAACTGGCTTTTGCCTATGGATGAGGCATGACTCCTCCAGTCCTCTCATAGCTCCTCCTGGCGGTACCCACAGTGCCCAACAGTGCTGAGAAACCACACTCCAAATCCCAGGATGCCCTGTGGGAATCAGGGGCACCGTTACACTCCTGGGAAGCTGCCATCTAGCATTTTGGAGAAGGCAGTGTCCTGGAAAAGCTGCCTTCCCCCATCCTTCCATCTCAGGGGCGTCCTGGCTGGGATGAGCTGCTGGCAGTCTGCCACAACAGCTAGTCAGTCTCTTGTGTGTGAGTTTATACCTACTATTGTTCTAAAATCCTGCTTGGTCACGCTTCTTGCTTCTATTTTTCTTTTCCTGTGATATACTGTTAAATCTTTGTACAGGTACAGGTTGTACTGTTGTCATATTGATACTTCTTGAAAAAAATCTTTTTATTTTTACTTAATTTTTGACACAAACACTCAGGATATCCCCTTGTACTAAAAAAAACTGACATCACAGTGTCTTCATATATTTTTTAATATAAAAATTGTATTACTGTCCACAGCATATCAGACAATATTATTAAATACATGATACCCAAAACACCAGGGGCCTCATGTATAAATGGTGCATACGCACAGAAATGTTGCGTAAGAACGTTTCCACGTTCAAATCGCGATGTATAAAACCTAAACTTGGCGTAAAGCCACGCACATTTCCACGGTACCTCATACCCTGTTGTACGCAAGTTCTCCACTTGGTTTTGCAGACTGGCGGCACCGACCGTCAAAGCAGTGCTACTGTTCCTGTGTGGTTACCCTTTTTGTCTTAGATGCACATTCCTGACGCAGCTTTATAAATACACTGAGACTAACTGCATATTGTTTATTAGTGTAATACATCTGATTGTAATTAACCTGTAACAATATAATGGTCCAGAGAATAGCCATAGTATACAAAATACCATAACTGCTTTAGCGTTGTTACTCTCACTGAACCTTTTTTTTCTGCTTTCAGCTGCTCCCGTTAGGGGATGCCACAGCGGATCATCTTTTTCCATATTACTCTCACTGCACCACTTGGAGTAATTATATCAATGTATCTGAGTGAATCACAGCAGCAGCTGATCGGAAAGAGAATTATCGGGATACAGCATCAAGCACATGCTGCCTCAGCCACGGCAAAACGCTTCAGAGTCTTTCCTGTACGGACCTCGCGGTTCAGAAACAGTTTCATCCCAAGAACTTTAAACACAGTCAATCAGTCCATCAAGTGCTCCTTGTAGAACTGTTTATACTTATAAGTACAATTACCTCACTGTAAACTTGTACTTTAGTTATAATATTGCACAATCTGCGCCACTTTATAAAGCACGTATTTACATATGATGACGATATCATTTTTAAGATGAAATGCAGCAAAATATGTTGATTATATTATACAGATAAAACTAACTTTATTTAAATAATCTGTATTGTTAATAATTAAACATGTGAGGACATGGTGCCGCAGCGCTAGCTAGTTCACAGATTGATCCTGATTAATTGCTGTATGCGGGAAGGATAGATGGATAGAATAATTAAACACGTATTACGAAGATATTTCAATGTTCCTTAAAAGTTTTGAAGAATCGTCGTTGTAAGCTTACAGGTGGCTTAACGTCTATTACAGAGCTGATTGTGTGGCGATTGGGTATTTGGAGAAAGAAAAGTAAGGACAGGAGAGGTTAGTATGTTTGAAAGAGACAGTACCGCCACCATGTTCCCATGTTTTATAACATGCTTTCATTCCTATCATCATGAAAAAGATATCACGTATACATCTCAGTATTTTAATTATTCAGACAGCTGTAATATCACGAATGTAATGGATTCTGTGTCCTGTCGGAGGAAGAGAAAGCCGGTTTAAAAACCACGTAGTGATTCACACACAGAGCACAAAGAAGATCAAATTTAAAACAAAGCATTTAACGTGTTACTTTAGTTAAGATGGGATTTGAGAAACTAGTAAATTAATCGATTTTAAGATGAAGTTTATGATGTTCTACTTTAATGACAAAATAAACTACGTGATTAAAGTGGAAATTTCGAGATTAAAGTTGATATTTCCTGCTTTTTTCCCCACTGTGTGCCTATTTTATTTTCTCTGTACCCTAACAAGCTTTTATACAACACTCAGACGTTGGGCTATGACTCACCTTTTCATGGCGACTTGGATATGTGACAACTACTTTTTTATTTCAGGTACTGTGCGACTTTGTGGACTTGAGCTTTTGAGTTTCTCCAACACTTTGTCACTCAATCAACTTCCTTTTGTTGATTATACCACTGTTTAAACCAACAAATAGTAAGTTTTTCCTTGCCTCCATTTGGTATTCGCTGAAATTCTTATATTTTCCCCCGTGCTTTTCCCATTGTCTTTTCACAGAAGGCTGAGCTTAAGGGCTATTTATATTGATTTGCATATTCATAGAGGCGTAATTCTGGGAGGAGTTTATGTAGCGGAAGAACGTGGAAGTTGGAGTACGCACTGATTCCTGCATCTAGATTTATCTGTGTGTAAGCACATTTTGTCTTTTGTGCTTACGTCATGTTATAGTGCGAATTCTATGCACGCCGTTATTTATGAGACCCCTGGACACAAAAAGAAAGAAATAACAAAGGAAAACACTTCCCACAAACAAACAAAATTACATATTTTCATGCAATTGCTCCCAGATCTGCACGCAGCTAAGAATCTCAATTGTGATTACTGATCTTAGCACACCGTGTACCCAGCGGTGCTAGGCGATAAAGCTGTCTGTGGTATTAAAGATGCACTTTTATACTCATTGCAGAGGGTGTGACTGTGTAAACTCCTAAATCACTTCAGAGAAATTTGGCATAAAGGGTGTCCAAGCCATAAAGCTGTTCTGAAAAGAAACAAAACACACTGTTTGTCCCTACCAAACCTCTAAATGTGGGCTGGTAAAGGGACATAATGAGAGGCCTTACTGGGGATTTTGTATGGGCTACCTTTGTTTATGTCATTAAGATTGAATCAGATACTTAACATAGATCAGAAAAGCAGAATTTCTGAGCTGTTATTAAAAGAAAAAATGTTGCCAATAAGACACTCCCACACATGCATTAAAATACAGTAGGTGTTATGTGCAAGGAGACCTTCACAAGCATATTACAATAAAGCAACAATGTTGGTAGCTTTGTAGGCTTAAGAGTGTTACCTGTGACAAGCAAGTAGGCACAACAAATAAATAAATGATAAAAGATGGTACAAAAATCACCTAAACAGGTAGTTTAATTAGATGCCAAACTTCTCCAAAATGCATTACACTTCAGATCACTACTAATGACCTTTAACACATAATGGCCAGGAGAGATCTTCATAAACCTACAAGTTTCTGAATTATTTGAGAAGCACACAATATTCCATAGATATTCCTTAATTTTATCTACAATTTCTCTTTGGCCTGAAATATAAATGGAAGTCATTCTAAGCAGTTTCATCATAACCTTTTCAACTTTTCTCTAATCTGCCTTTTTCCAGTCCCTCTATCTGGGTGTTTCTTACAAGGCTCATGTATTTGATTTTTGTATTTTTCCCTGCCCTATTAGTTTGCCGTTCTGGGACAACATAGAAAAAAATAGTGTGAAGCCAGTACAGTAGCAGTTTGTGGATACGTTATAAAGTTTTACATGTAACAAATGATTCTGATAACTGATTTCTTACATAAGAAATCATATCTCAATCACATCTTGTATTAGCCAATCAGAGTGAGAAAAACAACTTTTATTGAATGTGACTGACTGGTACATTTTTTATAATGCAGACTGATGGATGCCCCTCAAGCTGATGCTCCCTCTAGGATAAGGGAACTGGGGACAAGTTCACCACTTCTCTGAGTAAGAAAGGATAAAGAATTTGAAAATCAAAAGTGAAGGCCTGCTGTTGCTTGGTATAGGCATCCCTCAGCTGATGACAATCAAAACTGTTTGGTGTTCCCAGGAAAGAAGCAGGAGATACAATACAATACAATTTATTTTTGTATTGCCCAAAATCACACAAGAAGTGCTGCAAGGGGATTTAACAGGCCCTGCCTCTTGACAGCCCCCCAGCTTTGACTCTCTAAGAAGGCAAGGGAAACTCCCAAAAAACCCTTGTAGGGAAAAAAATGGAAGAAACCTTGGGAAAGGCAGTTCAAAAAGAGACCCCTTTCCAGGTAGGTTGGGCATGCAGTGGGTGTCAAAAAGAAGGCGGTCTATGCAATACAATACACAGAACAGAAAAAACCCTCAATAGAGTATAAAAATAAAAAAAATTACCAGTATGGAGCAGAAGTTAACAGTAGATGATATCACATAATATGATTTGGATTTGCCTGAGTCCTGGAGACCTCAGCCATCAAGGTGCCTCCCCCATCTGGCCATTCCACAGTTGAAACAGTGCTGGGCCAGAAAATACAATGAAAGGACCCCTCAACCCCACGATTCCTGCGATCCTCCATCAGTGATGACTTTACCTTAGGCAGGCAAAACAACTTTGTAGGTGGGCCGTGGCACCAAGTGCCACATTTAAGTACTGAGAAGAGAAACAGAATAGGTGAGGGTTAGTAACAAATTATAATTATCATGTTACTTATGTTTTAGTGCTAACGACTAACAACAGAGATGCAGTCTGTACAGTTAATCAGCAGCTCTAGTCAAGATATGCTAAACTGAAGTAGTGAGTCTTCCGCCGGGATTTAAAAACTGAGACCGAAGGGGCATCTCTTATAGAAGCAGGCAGACCATTTCACAGTTCAGGGGCCCTGTAACTAAAAGCTCAACCTCCCACTGTTATTTTATTAATTCTTGGAATCATAAGCAGACCGGCATCTTGAGATCTTAATGTGTGTTCTGGTTTGTAAGTCATGATAAATTCAGACAAGTAAGCTGGACCTTGGCCATTTAATGCTTTATATGTTACAAGGAAGATTTTGAAATCTGCCCTAAACTTAACCAGGAGCCAGTGTAAGGATTTAAGAACTGGAGTGATGTGTTCGTATTTTTCTGTTCTTGTAATAATTCTTGCAGCAGCATTTTGGATTAACTGGAGGCTGTATAAAGAACAGTTTGAACATTCAGTGAACACCGCATTGCAGTAGTCGATCCTACTAGAAATAAATGCATGAATTAATTTCTCAGAATCCTGCTTATTTAGAAAACGCCTTCATTTCCCAACATTTTTAAGATGGAAGAAACATGATTTGGACAACTTTGTAATGTGCGCTTTAAATGACATGCTAGAGTCAAAGATAACTCCTAGATTACGGGCTGATTCAGTAAAATTAATGGTGATTTCAACTAAGTTAAATGACGACAAAATATTGTTGTGATCAGCGTCATTCCCTCCAACAATTAACATCTCTGTTTTATCAGTGTGTAAAGTTAGGTAGTACTCATCCATCCACTCCTTTAATTCACTAATTCACACAACTAATTAAAGACAACATTGGAGAAACTTCATTTGATCTAAATGAAAGGTATAACTGAGATATGAAGTTTGAAGCAGGAGACATGTAGTAAAGATAAACAAGATTACGGTGCAAATGCATTACACAGCACTAGAGGAATTTTTAACAATGCCATGCAGAATGCTACAATACATGCAGCACTACTGAAAATGCCAGTCCAGACAAACACCAAGTCATATAGGGCATTAATCCGCCTGATAGCAAGTCTGTAAGTTACACTGGACAGCAATTGTTTCAGACATTTTACTTCCTGAAAAGTATTTGGTGATTATGATAGACAGCCTCAAGATGAACATAAGTATAATTTCAGATTGACTGTCATCACATGGGAATTTAGAAAAATATGAAATTAACATGAATTTAGTGTGTTTAATCGCTTAATGAGCTGGCAAACTGCATTAGTTCAATTAAGCTCAAAAGGCTTTGCTGCTGATTTTCATTTGTCCTCAGAATGTGAACCTTCTCAATTCAGTGTCCAACAGCAGTCGTTGACAGATTCCACTTGATCAGATACCACTTTTCCATTGTTGCAGTGTCCTGGTGAAATCTTTCTCCATGTTTGTTACTGAAAACCAAGATTAGCAGTTGAAGTGTGAATGCAGAAAATGAATCTTTAGCGTCATGTTACACTTCATGGTTTTGTATGCTTGAAGCATGTTGTCAACCGGCTGGATATAGTTTGGCACTCTGTAGTTGCAAAAAAAATTTTCAACAACATCCTTGAATGCCTTCCATGCGATTTTCTCCACTGATCTCCACAGGTCTTTAAACTGCTTATCACTGATGACGAGTCTGATTTATGGAAAAATGAAAATGCCTTCCTTAACCTTGACAATAGTCATTCATGGACACATCTGTCTCAAATAAGGAGATCATTCACTTTCCTTGTTCATTGCTTTCATACAATTTTTCATCAGTCCAAATTTTATATGAAGATAAGGCAAAAATATGTTTATTTGGTCAACAAGTGGTTTATATGCCACACTTTTTTGCCTGGGAACCAAATGTTTATGGAGTGTTTTGTTCTTCTTGATGTAATGAGACTCGTTAACACAGCAGTCCCTTTCGCAAATGAAACAGTGCCACTGCAGATGTTCCAGCTGAAGTAGTTGTACTGTATGTGTATACTTGTAATATGTAAAGAAACCAAAAAATAGGCAATTGCAATAAATAGGAAATTCATGATAGGAAGGTGACTTTTCAGAGCAGGCCAAAATCCACCCAAACCTATGCAGGATTGAAAACCTTCATTTTCCTATTCTATTTATAAATGTCATGAACATTTGACAAAAGAATCTAATCCTTTCATTAGTTATTTTTTACTAGAAAAAATAATAATGGCTGTTTCAGAGATTACTCCCATTATATCTAGTACTGAATACTTGAGATGCACAAAAATCTTTGTATAAGTTAACCTGGAACAGCAATTGTGGCTTCATCTTTAATTTTATTACCTCACTTATGCAAATGTGCCATTCTATAATAAAGAAGCCTCTTGTTATTGAAGAAACTTTAGAGTTTCAAGTCAAAGGTCTCCTTTATTCATAGATGCCTTTTCCATCTCAGACAGCCTTATCTGTAATCCCATTCCTAGCACCTCATGCCTTTTAAATTACAGTAATTTTAATGAAAGCAGAAAAAGATGCAGTGCCATGCACTCATTATACAGGCATTTCTCTGTAATAAAATCCTTGGTATTAGTCCTTTCTCCTTTGTTAAACCATCTTTTGTTTTTATTGCTGTAATGCATTCAAGGAGATTACCCTGGTAAATGCATCTTTACCTTTTTTCTAATAAACTGTATGAAAATAAATACAGGGTTGGAGAAAAGAAACTATGAAAGTAGAATTGCAATATTCTAATTTATAATGTAAAGAACCCTGAACTTTGAAATATTTCTGTATATTTAACAATGAGAAAATAATTGTATGAAAATAGATGTTTATTAAGATATTACCGCTAGAGATCTACATTATGCTTTGTGTAAGTTTTTTATGGCAGGTGTAAGCATTTTCAGTTTGAGGCAGTGGCGGAGACTAGTTATTGGAAGCAGTGGTTTCACTATGATGTAAATCCACATCAAAGACAGGTTGGACTAGTCTTGTAACACACAGGAACTAAATAAGAAAAGGCAGAGCAGGCTCTATTTTCTTAGCAGCCTGTGTTCTTTTAACACTGGAATTATCAAAGCCTACGAAAAAAACTCATAATCCCGGCCCACCTTAAATTCCTTCGCACCTCTCCGTCAGCATCTTTTGTGTTGTAAATGTGTCAATCAGCACAAGCAACAAGCAGCCTGCTATCCCCATCCCCATGCCCCCCCCCCAAAAAAATTCATTTGGAATACATGCATTTCATGTGTGTTCCATGTCTACAACAATCTATGCAAACACATCGCTAAAACAGAAACTTTTTCATACATACATTTCATGTGTATTCCATGTCTAGAACAATCTATGTAAACACATCGCTAAAACAGAAACGTTTTTCATGTTTTAGTAATAATTGACAAAATGTAGACATGAAGTGTATAATGTATTAAGACTGAAGTCCAAATATCAAATAAACACTTTCACAAAAGGTACAAGTATAACAAAATAAGTGCGCTTTTATGCAAGACCATAACTTGGAAGAAAAGAAGTTGCCTTAGGGTAAGTCAATGACATGACTGCTTGGGTGGCGCAGTGGTAAAAACTGCTGACTCCTATTCAAGAGGTTGCTGGTGTGATACTGGCTGCCTCCCAAATTTACCATTTTGAGTAGTGAGTTGCTCTTATTGTTAATATTATGCAATAAATACATACATTTGATTTGTGTCTGTAACAGTAGGCACAGAACACACATGAAAAGCATGTACTCCAAATGACAATAATTTATTTATCCTCACTAACCAGATAAACCACTTGTGCACTGAGAATCTTCTTTGTGACTTGAACTGCGGCGGCTGCAGCAGTGGTGGGGGTAATGGGATAGTAGGCTGCGTGCTGCTTGTGCTGATCGACACATTTGCAACACAAAAGACGCTGACAGAGAGGTGCGAAGGGATTTAAGGTGGGCCGGGATTAAAAGTTTTTTTTGTAGGCTTCTGTAATTTTTGTGTTAATGTGAGAAGTGACATCATTCATATATTCTACAAATCTCTAATGACCAGTGTAGTTTTCTATACTGTGGTGTGCTGGGTTGGTAGCATCACTTCAAGAGTAATAATAATAATAATAATAATAAGAAGAGTAATGGTGTAACTCTGGATCTCCGGTAGGTAATAACAAAGGAGAGAGTTAAAACAAAACTGAGTGCCATTATAAACGGTGATGCACATCCTCTCTCTGACACACCAATAGAGAGTACTTTCAGCCAACAACAAATTCAACAGAAGTGTGTCAAGAAATGCTAAGGGTGCTCCTTTATACCAACAGCAATATACCTGCATAATGTCCCACTGTGATAGTGACGGCCAAGTCAGAAGGTTTTCTTTCTTTTTAATATTCTTCCTTTTTTTAAGTCAGTTAGTTTAGTTAGGTGTGTATTCACACTATAGTGTGTGTGTATATGTTTATTTATTTATTTAAAGAGCCTTCGTAAAAAGTAGAATTTCCCCTGGAAACAAATAATGTTCTATCTGTATATTTATCTAGCTATATGTTAACATCTTATGTGGAACAGCTGGAACATGTGATAGATTCAACAGATGAATGGGTATCAGTCATAGAAAATAAATGTGAATCTCTTCAAAATAAAATAAAATTGAAAAGCATAGCTAAAAGGAAAACATCTTTGTCTTCTTGGTATACCAGAAGGTTTAAAAAAGGCATTTGGCAATTCAGCTAAATTTATTTCAGAATTTTTAATAAAAATCTTTGGTAATGCTATTATTGAGAGTCTGGAAATGGAATGAGCTTTCTCCATGCCACCACATTTTCATTGTCAATTTGATAAACTTCACAAAAAAAAAACTGTTACTGCATGCAAGAGAAAAGGGAGATATCCATTCTGAGGGCAAACAAATCTAAACTTTTCTGTCACAACTGCTAAAAAGAGAGCCACCTAGAAGATTAAACAGAAGCTGCATGAAGCAGGCATTAGGTATGGCATGCCTAACTGCCAAATTGAAGGTTCTTAATGCTGACCACTCATACACATTTAATGCTCCTGAAAAAGCTGGGAAAAACTTTGTAATCACTTCCTTGTTATGTTCAACCCTGAATAGGATCCGAAAATGAACTGGTTTGAAGTATAAATGAGTTCAGTGGTAAAGCTTGCAAATATTTACGTAACTTATACCTATAGATTTATAATACTAGTTCAGAAAAATACTTAATATAATTTGCAAAAGTATATACCTCTGTATTGTAAATGGAATGATGCTTTTCAGGTTTATTTATGCTTATTAATCCTACTTTAATTTTGAGTCCTATATTCTCATTTATGATATTTTATTGATATGCTGTGCTTTTTATTTGGTTATTATAATTAACTATTTTTGACTATTATGTTTATTACTTTTTTAATTGTCTTTTTCATCTTCCCCTTTAAATTTTTGCTATTTTTTATTTGTCTTTGTTTATGTAACATTTCAATATTCTTTATTTTCATTATTTATCATTTATTATTAACTTATCATTATTCATTTCTATGATGTTGTTAATTTGACCAGTACTATTACTGTTATCAATTCAGTGATTGGTATTAATATTAGTATCCATGTAGGTATTGGTATTACCATTATTGTATTATTCAGTTTTAGCATTAATATTAACATAGGGATTATTTACATTATTACTAGTTACTCTATCGTTACTCTAATCTACTGACTGTTTTATTAGGAGTTGTTCTTCCTAAGTAATCTCTATATATAATCTTCATTTGGATCTTGATATTTGTTTGTCCGCGAATGAATTAGAAGAAGAAGCACTAGATAGCAGTAGAGAGACAGCTAAAACATAGGCATTGCATTAAGAATCTCCTCCAGGCTTTTACTACTGAAGACTGTAGTACTCCAGTCACACCTCAAAACACAGACATTCAAACTAAACAAATTGTTGTGCTTTAAATTAACTAAAGAGATCTTCATTTAGATCTTGATCTTTGTTTGTCCGCGAATTCCGTGCATGCGTAGACCACCTTCCAGTTTAGTACGTTGTTGTTACTCACGGATGTCAACAATGTGCCGGAATAACGAAAGGGGTGGTGGACAGTGTTATGCTGGTTAGCTCCTGAGGTCTGGTTAGAGAATGAGATTGCCGAAGATAAAAGGTACGTGCCTACGTAACATATAAATGAAAGAGAGACAGTGGGTAAAATGAATGACAACGTAACTGCACGTTCCGGAAATTATTATTGTTACATTGTAGCGAGCGAGTGCTGCGCGTCTCACAGTTGTACCGTGCCTTGCTCACATGTCAGTGAAGTGATCCCTATTTATGCTTTAAAGAGCCTGGATACCTATGTGTCCCCCTTTTATAACCATTGCTCCGTGTATATTGCCTTACTCTTTGGATTGCCACAAAACAACCTGCAAGATTGGTGAAAGGTTGAGAAGACATTGTGAGAGGAAACGATAGCATTGTGAAAACGAGACGGACTGTAAATGCACAGAAGCAGAAATGCTCCTACACCACCACATAATTACGATTTGAACAGTGATTCCGAGTAGGCCGTTCCTATCGAATCAATATCCAAGGGTTTTCTTTTGTAATTTTGTTTCCCTTATAAAAAATCATAATGCTGTGCGACGAAGGGCCCAGTTCATGACTGGCAGCAGCATTTAAACAGGGAGCCTGTTTTTTCACAGACGACTTTAACACGCGCAATGTAGTTGGGCGCACATGGCTAGTTATTAATCTGCTGTTGGGGGGAACCATGTGTTTTTGGTGTGCTACACTGTCTTGTCAGAGAAATGGAACTATGAAGAGTCTGATCTTTGCCTTGTTTGAGGAGATGAAAATAAGGTAGGGTGAGGTGGAAATAGAGGGCATGCTATACACATTACTAACATTACCTTCTATTCCCCTTACAGTAAAAGCAACAGTGCAGATTGCAGAACACTGTGATTTATGGTGAGGCTATACATCCCAAATTGTCCTATCTCATTTGATGTTAAGTACACTCGTATGTCTAAATATGTCAATTTTATTTTCATTAGGAAAATTAACTCTAACAATAAAATACCACAGAATACTGATTGTTCATTAAAGTTAATAAATTGGAATGTTAAAGGTCTGAATCATGAGCTTAAAAGAAAATAAGTGCTCTTACATCTTAGCTCCATGAGACCAGATATATTATTTCTTCAAAGGACACATCTAACAACAAGGGACCAATGTCAATTAAAAAGGAAGTGGAATGAACAAGTATTTAATTCCAACTTTAACAATATAGCACAAGGTGTATGAATTTTTATCCATCGGGCAATCCCTTTTATAGCCTCTGAGACATTAGCAGATTCTGAAGCTTGTTACATTATAGTGATGGGGAAATTAATCTATTAACATACCGTATGTGCACTGAATTCTGAGGATTAAGAATGTATGGTCAAATGTTTAGCATCAATTCCTAATCTGAGTTTACACAAATACATATTAATATTCATTGCATACTAGACACTGTTTAGCTTTATCTAAAGCTGCTGTAATAATTTTAAATTTCATAAAGGATCATAATCTCTTGGACTCATGGATATTTCTCTACCCTTAATTCAAGAGAATATTCATTCCTTTCCACAGTACATTATAGTTATTCCTAAGCTGACTGTTTCCTGATTGGCAGCAACCTCATAAACCTTGTAAATATAATACAATTGTTATTTCTGATCATGCTTTCCTCATGTTGGAATTGAAATCACCAGGCACTATTGATACAACAAACAGTTGGCATCTGAATCCTTTAATTTTAAGAGATGATGACTTTATTAAATACCTCTCAGACTGATTTTTTTACATAGACTAATGAAAAATACAGAGATATCAGCAGTGACACTTTGGGAGGCCTTGAATGTGTTTCTGAGGGGACAAATTATATCATTCATATCTCATAAAAACAAACAAAACTAAACAGACTTCAGAATAAATTACTGAGATTTCTAGCATTGACAAAGTATACACACACACACACCCCAAGACACACTGTATAAATAACATGTATTATTATTGTTACTATACAGAAATGCCCATCACTACAAAGAGAATGAGATTGTTTGACTACAAAATAAATATATATTTTCACCTCTAAAACTTCTCCCTCTGTGAATTCATCTATATTGATACTTTTATAAAGCCCAAGAAGTGTCTGTTATCACTGTGATTCTTTTAATATTCATTTTTTTAATTAACTCTTGGTACCTTGTTTGTCCTTTCTATATTTCATTTAATATCATGATAATGCTATTACTTCCATTTAATTCTTAATAAATTACATGAAATACGCAGGTATCGTTTCAGATTAACAAGATTTTCTCAGCAAATGAGCCATTAATACAGTGTGTGGAAATTTGAAACTACCAATTCTTGGTGATGAAGGGGCATAAGATTATGAAGATTGGCTCTATGTGATCAAATTCCTGTTGTTAGTTCAGTTTGGTCTCTTTCCCGAAAGAACTAAAGGTCACAATATTTGTAGCGCAGAAGATGCTTCACTCGTGAATAGATGCAAAGAGAACAATAGCAAGTGCCCATGGCGCTCAGCATAATAATATATGCCTGGTGGAATGTGGGTAAAAATTATTAGAGAAAACATAGCATGTGAATCTGGACTCTTGTGGTTAGTAGGCAGCTGCACTAACAATTGTGCTACTGTGTTGCATTTAATCAATAATGGTTTTGATATACATATTTATATAATTATAGTTTTTATCCCAATAAAGCTGTTCAGCTTAGCAGCCTAATTGTACTGATTTATCATTAAATGACCTACCATTGTTAAGTCACATTAAAAGCCTAAAAGCCTTCAGGTAGTTAATAAATGACAGCATCTACAATAATTAAAACTTCACAGAAGCTCAATTTACTCTGCCATTATAAACTCATACAAAACAAATTAATTCAAATCTGTCATTGCCTGACTTTGTTATTCATAATATGCCATTTGTTTTCCAAAATGGAAAAAAGGCATTACACGTCTGATTCATTTATTTCAAAATGATCTCCCTCTCCATTTTAAAGGTTTCCAAGACATGTTTGATCTATCTTCTTGTCAGTAGGCACTTTGAATGCAGCCAAGGAAGAGTGTAAAAATAAAATTAAAGGGTAAGGGTTTCTATTAAGAAACCATCACCATTAACAAAGGCCAGTCTGGACAACCATTAAAGTAAAACAGTCCACGCTAAAATGTATTTTCTGTAGTAAGTTCATAAACACATAATGACAGTGTCAATAGCAAAAAGAAAAATAGCCCACTGTGTCCTGTCTTTACTGATAAACCACTTACTTTCAGTGGACTCTGCTTGGAACACTTCATTTACATTTACTATATCAGTTCATATTTAGGTATATAATTCCTAATGCAAAAGAATCTTTAGGAATCAGAGAAGTCTTGGATTAACCTGATATTTGAGCATAAAATTTTAGAATATTTAAATTTATTTATAAACAACTAGGTAAATATCTTTTATCTTTTATAAAATCTTTTATCCCTTAGCAGAAATTAGAAATCGATATCATAGATTTTGTTTTTTTTTCCTCAGCAACGTTGATAGCATTGTTAGTAATTACAATGAATATGTTCTGTTCTAAACAAAAGTATTAATTTCTGAAAAACCCTATTTCTATTTAATCGTTAATGCCATTGCATGTTTCTCATAACAGTTGGAAAATAATTCAGTATCCACCAATTAGTGGCCCCGTGAATGTCCTCTCCTCAACAGAGTATCATACCCTCTTTTATTTAATAACCTGAAATTGGAATTTTCCTACTTTGTTTTACTTAGAATTAAACTTCTACTAGGAGAGATAAGACTTCATTTTATTGAGAAAAATAAAAAATAAAACAAAATAACTTGCTAACAAGGAAAAAAGGAATTCAAAATTCCATTCTGATCTGAGCAGTCCTGTTTTTGTTTTTTTCTAAGCAGAGCATGCATTAATAACATAATATTAAATATCGTATGCTGTAACAAATTACAAACACATTACTAACTAAAACCCACAGTAACATTGTTCAAAATTGTTAGTACAGTTAGACTCTAAATATATATATGTGTAGATATATCCAAATCAATCTGTCATTATCAATCTATATATCAGAACAGATCTTTCCAAATTATTGTATATATAAATCTCAATCAACACATATAGTGTATATACCTGAACCAATAAATTATATATAATATATATATACTAGCTGTGTAAGCCCATGCTGTAAAAGCCCAGGCTCCTAGAAACTATTGAAATCTTCAGAAAAAAATTGAAATACAGAGTCGGTGGTTTCATTTTGCGGACGTGCTCATCCCGCTTCTCTATCAGCGGCTAAGTGAGTTTCTATCTTGTTTGTCTTCACTCAGTAGTTTGACTTTGGTGACAGAGTCGCTTTCTTTCAGCTTCATGCAGTAGCCTCGTACATCTTTCTTTTTCCGACTTGTTAACTTGGGGCCGCCTTGCCAGCTCTTTGAACTTCAAGCTGTAGCCTTGCACTTCCAGGCCAGACAGACAGAGACACACACTTCCATGTGTAGATGTTTATATATAAGATATATATTGTGGACACCTGGGGGTGCTGTTGCCCACCAGACAGATACTCTGGACACAAGTTTCAAAGCAATAAGAATATTTTACTTCTTCTATAGTGTCTCCAAAGCACCACATCCACCACAATAAACATGAATCAAACTCCACAATATAATACAATTCTCCTCCACACCTCACACAAAGCTCTGTCACACTCCCTCCCAACTCCGGCTCGCTTGCTGGGTTTCCCATAGTCCTTTATATTGTTCTTGACCTGGGAGTGCTTCTCCTCTTCTGTTCATGTGACTTGTCAACACTTCCGGGTCAGATGGAGAATTACATTTTTCTTCAGCCTGGAAATACTTCTGTCTTTCCATCCCCATGACTTGGGAGTACTCCCGGGCTATATGGAAAGTATAAATCCTTGTCTCTCCTGGCTGCACCCACAGTACCCAGCAGGGCTGTGAAGCTGAACTACAAATTCCATGATGCCCTGCGGGAATCCAGGGCACCACTACACTGTAGGGAACACGCCATCTGGCATAACAGTGTCCCTGAATAGGTGCCTTCCCCCATCTTTCTTCTCTTTCAGGTGTTTCAACCCAGCCGTACGTCACAATATATATATGGATAATGAATTCTGAACAAACAATAGGATATCTTTGAAACCTTAACCAAAGTGTGGAATTTAAAACTAAAAAAGCATGTTGAAATATCATTAATTCAGTAGTAGATTTTACTATTTAATTAAAAAATCTGTTGCTTAGGTTCAATTACATGTGTCTTTTATTTCTTAATAATTCATAAAGCCTTGGATTAACATGAAGTTCAAAAGTCTACAAGGCTGACTTTGAAGAATGTCACTTTATTTGTTATTAGAAATACTACTTAGGTCAAAATTATTTACAATTCAGACTTCTTGAATTCTTTATTAATTAATTAATTTTGAACATTCCAAGCATAAACTCAATGCATTACCATAAAAGCTGACTGAGACAGGGTTCATTCCAGGTATTGTACAATGTGTATTGCAGATGGCTCAAAAGAGTGCCACTTGAAGTTTGCCATAATTAACTTAGCTACATCTGGAGCTTCTTTCTAAGATTCTAATAGTAGCAGCAGCAGCCAGAGTGCCAGTAGTTGGAAAAATGTAAACAAAAATAACATGATGTATTTCTCAAGACAGAAAGAACTAAGAGTTACTACTAAGGTTAATATCCCTTGAATAGTCCTAGTAGCATTCTATTCTCCAACCCACTTAATCCACATCAGGTTCACTGGAGCTGGATTCTGTTCTAGGTGCAGACGATCTCTGTTCTGGGTGCCGGTCCATAATAGGTCCTACTCCTTTACATATCCACACTGAGGAAAATTAAAATTACCAATGAACTGTGCATGCACTGCATAGGCAATAATTGCAACAGAAATCCATGTGGAAGCAGTACTAAATATTGCTCCTTTGTGCCTCCCCTACATATCCATTTTGTTATAATCTTTAGCTGGTTACAGCCTCCTTTGTTGAAAAATGTATACACCAAACTCATACAAAATTACATTTTCTGAAGTGCCATTCTTTGTCCATCCTCACAAAAAGTAAAGACAGCTTATGATTAACATTCCTGTAAAAGAGTTTTAATATAGGCTTGGAGTTCATCTGCCTTATTTCTAATGCTTTGTGCACTTCCAAACACAATCAATGAAATTGGCAGCCTAAAACATTTTCCTGATCCAACTCTGTAATTGCTGTGTTTTGCACATGGCTCCTTGCTCTGATTAGCTTTCATTTGCAAAATGCCAATAGTGAAAGTAAAAAGTCTTTGTAACAGAGGATGAAGATATAGTTTTGAGACCAACACACATCTGCCCCTCTCTCTTTATATATTCTGACCACTGAGCCCCAAACTACAGAGACAATATAATTCCACACAATTTTGGGTTCAAATAAAGGTTTTTATTTGCCATCAACACCTTTTCAAATAATCACCAGCCAAATTATTTCAAAATAAACAGATTATTTTGCTCCTCCATTCCCAGTTCAGTGCTGCCCAGTGCCTCTCATTCTCTGACTCATCCAGGTGAGGTGGCAGTCTCATCTTAAGCTGGACCCAGGAATGCTTCCTGTGCCACAAGGTGTCCCCTTGGAAGCACTTTCTGGTCAAATGGAAAACAGGAAGGTCCTCCTCCAATAGCACCCACTATAGTTTTAACAAACTTAATTAATTCATAAGATGTTGAAACGATCACAGTAACAAGCATATACAACTCAGAGGTCCTGGAGTTTTCTGTGTTTTACATGGAGTCTTTGTTCCATAACAAACAGTGCCCTGTAAAAAAATAAGAGAAAGCTTTCCCTACCAATCAGTTTGTCTCCTGCCACTTATGTTCCTTTTTTCTCTATAGCACAAGCACTCCTTGCATATTGTCTTCTGACTCCCTACTCAAAACTTCCTTCTGCCGCACATTCCTTTTTCTCCTAACTCCTCCTGTCACTCATCTCCTAAGAGGTGTGTCCACCCCTTACAGAACAGAAGCTCTTCGCCCAGTCTAATTACTTAAAGCATTCATTACACACTTTCTGCTCCCTAACAGTGCATTATAAGCTGTTTGCATGTTACAATATATTAAAAAACATATTACATAATTAAAAAAAAAAATTACAATACAGAAGAACATTAACATTAAAACAGCATAACATTACTGTTAGTTGTTCCCATTTTTTTAAATTTTGTTGGCATCTTTCACTGTTGTTCTTCCTATACTTGAAGCACTTTCACCATTTTGTAAATGTTTAATAATTTCAATTTTTTGTGACAGTTCCAAAACCACACGCATTTATAAGCCTTAACTATTTATAGTAGATTAATTATAACAAAGTAAAAAAGGTACAAAATGCTATTAAAAATGAAGGTACATAATTGACACTGTGATTTCAGAATGCGGCATGACACGTGGTGCTGGGGAAGAACATAACGTACAACCACAAGGGAGAGTTGTTTCAATATGCATAGCTCGCATGTATCGGGCGGCAATAGTAGCACAGTAATACAGTAGGTAGACGCTGGCAGGAGCCTTTTTTTGCCCTGATGGTTAACAGAGACTGACAGTTAGTATAAATTGCTCAAAAAATTAAAGGAACACTTTGAAAACACATCAGATCTCAATGGGAAAAAAAATCATTTGGATATCTATAGTGATATGTGAATGTGTTAGGAATGAAAGGATGCCACATCGTTGATGGAAATGAAAATTATCAACCTACAGAAAGCTGAATTCAAGTTACACCCTGAAAATCAAAATGAAAAAAAGATGTGGCAGGCTAGTCCATTTTGCCAATATTTCATTGCAGCAACTCAAAATTGTACTCAGTAGTTTGCATGGCCCCCATGTGCTTGTATACATGCCTGACAACGTCAGGGCATGCTCCTGAGACGACGGATGGTGTCCTGGGAATCTCCTCCCAGATTCTGGACCAGGACATCACTGAGCTCCTGGACAGGCTGAGGCACAACCTAGTGGCGTCAGATGGACCAAAACATAATGTCCCAGAGGTGTTTTATTGGATTTAGGTAAGGCGAGAATGGGGGCTAGTCAATGGTATCGATTCCTTCATCCTTCAGGAACTGCGTGCATACTCTCTCCACAGGCTGGTCATTTTCATGCACCAGGAGGAACAAAGGACACACAGCGCCAGCATAGGGTGTGACAATGGGTCCAAGGATTTCATACCTAATGGCAGTCAAGGGGCCATTGCCTAGCCTGTAGAGGTCTGTGCGTCACTCCATGGATATGCCTCCCCAGACCAGCACTGACCTAACACCAAATCAGTCATGCTGAATGATGTTACAGGCAGCATAATGTTCTCAATGGCTTCTCCAGAACCTTTCACGTCTGTCACATGTGCTCAGGGTGAACCTGCTGTCATCTGTGAAAAGCACAGTGTGCTAGTGGTGGACCTGCCAATTCTGGTATTCTATGGCAAATGCCAATCAAGCTCCACGGTTCCAAGCAGTGAGTACAGGGCACACTAGAGGACATCGGGCCCTCAGGCCACCCTCATGAAGTCTGTTTCTGATTGTTTGGTCAGAGACATTCACACCAGTGGCCTGCTGGAGGTCATTTTGTAGGGCTCTGGCAGTGCTCATCCTGTTCCTCCTTGCCCAAAGGAGCAGATACCAGTCCTACTGATGGGTTAAGGACCTTCTATGGTCTTGTCCAGCTCTCCTAGAGTAGCTGCCTGTCTCCTGGAATCTCCTCCATGCCCTTGAGACTGTGCTGGGACACACAGCAAACCTTCTGGCAATGGCATATATTGATGTGCCATCTTGTAGAACCTCTGTAGGGTCCAGGTATCGCCTCATGCTACTAGTAGTGACACTGACTGTAGCCAAATGCAAAACTAGTGAAAAAACAGTCAGAAAAGATGAGGAGGGAAAAATGTCGGTGGACTCCACCTGTTAAACCATTCCTGTTTTCGGGGTAGTCTTATTGTTGCCCCTTTGGTGCACCTGTTGTTAATTTCATTAACACCAAAGCAGCTGAAACTGATTAGCAACCCCCTCTGCTACTTAACTGACCAGATCAATATCCCAGAAGTTTCATTGACTTGATTCTACACTCTGATTAAAAAGTGTTCCTTTAATTTTTTTGAGCCTTCCTCATTAACTCGCTAGCCTCTGTTTGAGTTGGTCTACGTCTCGCCACATATTGGAGTGCACCTTGCCTCCGCTTAGCTAACGATACCTGTTTGTTCAACAGACATTATAATCTACAGATTGTTAAGGACTAACATTTGACGTTTTTGAGAGAGAGATCAGAGCTCCATGTGTTTTAGAGGGTAGCTGCTGATATCACGGCCATGTGCTTATCTCCCCACGCAGGGAACGCTCTCCCATCAGAGCTGAACACGATCAGATATAGTGCCAACGTTTTAAAGGTTGTCCTATTTCATTACTATGTGGGTGCAGCCAAGGGGTCCAGCTAGTATATATGTGTATATATATAAAATATCCTAAGCCTAAAAGTGCAACTGTGATGTTCTTAATATCACATTTCACAGGAAGCTTTTGTCACATAGTGTAATTTGTGTCCAGTTAACTGAGTCAGGAAAGCAGGAAAAGATAGAAGGCTCATTAACAAGTTCTGCAATGTGTTATCTTCCCTATAACTTAATATATTATTGCACACTAAAAACTTGTTATCCAACAAAGACTTACATTTCAGTCATTTTTTACTAACATGCACTATATTTCATTATAAGCAATCAGACTGCTCCCCAACCTTCAAATGCTTATCTGAACTTGCCCACAATTATAGTCACAGCAAACTCTTAGACAACAAATATGAACAGTGTCTGATATTCCAGTCAAGCTGGCCTGTTCTTTCCACCTTTTTGGCCCTAGCTATCACACTCATTCACCATCTCTCTTATTGACTTCTTGTCCTCTTTCTGTCGTTCTCTTCCGGCAGGCTGTCCAATCTTTGCTTTTCCCCTCTATTCTTACTGAATTGTTCTCTTCTAGTTCCCTCCTTTCAGCTTATGACCTACTCGGAGATCTTCTTTTAATTTTCCATGACAGCAGTATGGGACAACCCAGTCATGGGAAAGGTCATTCTAGAGACCTACTATTAAAAACAGCTATAAGTGCATTTTTTTAATTCAAAACAGCACAATCAAGCACACAAAGACCTCTAATGCATCAATTGAAAATGGTAGTTAAGAAATATATACATCACAATCTCACTGTGAAAGCTAAGGGGACACCACTGAACCCTAAACCCAAAACACAACTGCACAACATAGTCCCAGATTCAACTTAAAGAGGGGAGGGGAGGTTATTACAAAAATTCCTTTTTGTACAACAATTCAACCAGTGGCCTCTTTTTCCTTTCTCTCTCCCTTTGTTCTCTCTGTACTGCTACTCCTCCAGGAGAGTGTTTCCTGTCTTTGCTTCCGATTAGATAAAGCAATGCAGTCACTTTTATGAAGATCCAGGTCTTCGCATGTTGGTAGCACTTCTGGGCCAAAACGGAGTAACTCCCTGCAGCACCACCTAGTGGGAACCACGGACACCAGCAGGGTTGTGCTACCAGACTATAGGTCCCTGCATTCCCAGTGGGTATCCAAACAGGTACTGGTATCCAGAGCTGCTTCTATCTAGCGTATGAGGGGAGACAATTATCAGGAATTACCGCTCTCCCCTGTCCTTTCATGTTATGGGCATCCTGTACCAGTAAGGACCCCAAACCAACTCAGGTTGGGAGGCTGGTTTCCAGTGTGCTGTCCCTCACACCACTTGATCCTACTTGATTACATTTTTTTTTAACCCAAATGTAAACCTACTCAGGGTAAGGACAAGAAAGCTCATCGAAATTTATAGCTTGCAATTATTGTAAACATCAGACAAAGACATTTGACAAAGAAGAAGGATCTCTACAGTGAACGCAGTAGACCAAGCACTTCAAGTTCAGTCAGTAGGCCACCTGAGGCTGAAGGTTTTCATCCCAACAAATTTCTTTGTTTAATTCAGCTAATTTATTAAGGTTATTTCCAGTTTCTACATTGTCCTGTGTCAATCCACAAATTACACATTGGTAACCTAGTAAATCACAATTCTCTGCTGTTATCTAAAAGAAAAGGCTTGTTTTATTTATCTATAAAAATGTGATTTTTTATGGTGTGTCTCCATCATTTTTCTGTGTTCATTTTGGAAACAGTAAATGTTCAGTTTTGTACTCATTTATATGCTTTTCATTATTATATTATTATATTGTAATGTTATGTCTACTCCATATTACTTTTGACATTTTTTTTTACTTTTGTAGAAGGAGGATTAAAGCATCACCTTATAATAGAAGCATTACCAATTGACTGTTTTTTAATTGACTTGTGATGTTTTTTTGATGGCAGCTTTGAGGGATTAACTAAGTAGTACTTTATGCTTGTTTATAAAGTGGCTGCTTAAGAAGGGTTTTGGAAAAGTATGAAAAAGAAGCTCGTACAATAAGTTCATGCATTGAAAAGTTGTTCATTAATCACCAAGATTGACCATTTTTGGAAAACACACCCCAGTCAGGTAAGTAGGGCATTGGTCATTTAAAGATTCACATACAAGAAGCCAAGGACTTAAATAACAGAAGTTATGTGCTTGTATTTTCTAGCTCTGGTAATGATTATTTAAGTAGCATTGTGAAAAAAAGCAGTTTATATTGACATTCCACAACTATTGTATTATCAACTAATGTTAATACATTTAAAAAAACGATAGTGTAAATAGGGCTAATGAGCAGTTTCAACTTCCATTGTCATTGGCTTTTACAGTAAGTCTGACATGCCTGTAGTGATAAGATTAATGAACTGCACCTACATTCATTTTTTTAAATCAATTTTAATTTTATTTTCAAAAAGAAGAACATTACAATGGCATACTACTCAATCAAACAAATAATAATAACATAACAGATGAAATAATTAAAAATCAATTCAGAGAAAACAAAAGAAAAATAGACCAACAGAAGCAAAAGAAGGTTCAACTCACACCCAAGAGACAAAGAAAAAGAAGAGAGCAAAAAAAAGTAACTTTTTGGGACTGGGAATCTTCCAGTTGAGCAAGATGCCTGCTAGTAGTGCAGTATAATCTATTATAACCAATTTATCACTAAGCATTTTAATGCCATCCAGGAGTACACTACATATCACTGTTAGAGAACACAGAAAGAGTGAACACAATTTGTAAGCTTGGCTAGGTTCAGTATAATTATAACTTTATGAGGCTTTTCCCATGGCAATAACAGGGGGCCTTATGGCTTAGTAGACACTAAAACCGATCTTAAAGCCAACCTCCCACCCACTCCATAGATGTGTGCCAATGTCTGTTTGATTTCAAATGAGTACATCATGAGTGAACCCGTCTCCATGATGACATTTACAAATCATGGGTTCATTCACCCAACACTGCTTAGGGGCGATATGTACTCTTGTACCCTTGAGCTGGCCCTGAATGTCATCATGATTTCCAAAGAAACTTCAAAACATCACCACTAAATTATTACTTTGTGGCTCAGGGTACCATCATTCATAATCAAATGTGGCCTCCTACTCCTTGCTAAGTGTGCAAGTAGGATGCTTTATAAATACTTATAAATACTTCTCATGTCCTACTTTGAGGTAGGACACATTCTTAGTCATACTTTTAGTGTAATTCCTAGAAATCAATCAGAGACAGTTGATTAATATGGACTCTGGTTATATAATGGTTAATGAAGTGATCACATGGATAAAAATATGTATAAACTAGGTAAGCTTTCTCCCCTACTCGCTTCATTCGACCACCCCCCCAACCCCTCTCTCCGTGGGTGCGCTTCACGCTCGCCACTTCGTGTCTCTGCCGTTCGCATTGTGAAGGGGGGCTGAATGCATGCTAAGGAGAGCGGACGAATCCGCTGCTGGCTTCTGGCTGCTGCTACCGAGCTGCATGATCTGCATGTCGTGCTGTGCAATGATCAGTTGTCCTTTTGTCTCACTTCCTTGTCTCCCAGAAATTGTTTGTAAGTAGGGCGTGACGTGCAAGTAGTCTTGCAGGACTCCAAAGTGTCTCCCCGAGATGATCACTTTTTATATAATAGATAGATATATTTTATTGATTCCAGTTGTATATCGTATTTCTTTACTCTTATGTATATCACAATCAAATACCTTTTAATACAGTAAATAATCCTGACTAGCAAATGTTGCAAGGTGCCTTGGAAATATTTGTGATGATTTGTATCTTCACAAGTGGTCACTGAAAGGCAAAAATTGTAGAGAATATAATACTTCTTGGCAAAAATTGATAACCCTGTGCTTATGTCAATTATTTTATTAAAGTCATGCTTTGTGGCCTGCAGTAGGCACTCCTGCCACCCAAACCTGACACAGACAGATGCAGGACAGAAGTTCAGCACACACACTTTTTATTTATTTATTTTTTTCCTCGTAGGAACCCTCTTGCCTGTTTCCCACCTGCACAGTACAGTGAAAGCACAAACACAGTGATAAAGCTCAGTTCTCTTCATCCTCTTCTCTTCCGTCTCTTTCTCTCTTCCTCTGTCCACCAACACTCCTCCTGGCAAGCTTTATCCTCCACCTCCCATCTCTGACTCCCAGAGTAGTTGCAGCTGGCTCCTTTTATAGGGCACCCAGAAGTGCTCCTGGTGTCCAGTGGCCTTCTTCCAGCAGCACTTCTGAGTGTGGAAAAGTGCTGCAACAAAGGGCTCAGCAGTACCTGCAGCACCCCCTGATGGTGACCCCGGAACCCAACAAGGCTGCTCCGAACTCCAACTCCCAAGGAGCCCTGAGGCAGTCCAAGGCACTGCAGCAACCCAGGGGAGCTGCCATCTAGCATTCTTGGAGAGGTAATGCCCTGAATATACTTTCTATCCTGGTCCTTCCACTATGTAGGCATCCCTGCGAATAAGATCCCCAGCTGTCCACCATAGCTTATATAATCATTATCATTAGTTGTTATTGAATAACAAAGACAGATTAACATTTATATTATAAAGGTACAAATATAATAAAATATCAATTTAAATAATATTTTGATTATTTTTATGTGTATGATATTTCTGTTGATTCTGTGTGTTATATTTTGTCAAAGTCAGATCATGAAGCCAGTTCAGGATGAGAAGAATATCTTTATTAACAAATACATGGAAAGAGATGACTGACTTACAGATGCTAGTAACATTCCCTAAATACACTTGTCAAGTTATCAAAGTACATAATTACTTTCACATCTCATATCCTTGCTATACATACTTTCTGTATTCTATACCTATATACTCCTTTCTATATCTATCAGTGCATCATCTTTACTTGTAACAAGAATAAGGTAGTTCTTTCAAAACAATCTAAAATCACCTGCCATGCGATTTTTAGCTTAAGCAAAGCAATCATATATGCAGAAATGGGCAGGTTTAAGAGAAGTTCAGGATAAATTTATAAAATGCTAAGAGAGCATTGCTGTTCAATTTTCTGTCACTTGTACAGCGTATACAGGTTCATTTTAATATAGCCCAAACACTGTTGATTATGATAACTGATAAAATCTATGCAATAAAACACGGTATAGTAAGCACACAGAGATAAATCCAATTCATACTGTAATAATTTGTACATATTTGGAAGTCAAAGAAAATTGGCACAGAAGAAATGGAAAAAATGTTCTGAGAGTCTAAATGACATACGCAGCAAGCTGACATTAAGAAAATGATGGAAGATGTACAGATTTCTTCCTAATATGGATGTACTAAAATAACATATAGGAGAAGTCAACTAGGGTTCAAGTAGCTCTGAGGCTAACAATATCCACTGGTATCTGGAAGGTTGCTGGTTCACGCCCCATTAGTTCCAGGAGGGATCCTACTCCACTGGGCCCTTGAGTAAGGTCCTTAACCTGAAAATTGCTCCAGGGGCACTGAACAATGGTTGACCCCCAATCAATCAATCAATCAATCAACATTTATTTATATAGCACATTTTCATACAAAAAAATGTAGCTCAAAGTGCTTTACAAAATGAAGAATAGAAAAATAGAAGACACGATAAAAAATAAACATAAGTCAACATTAATTAACATATATTAATAATTATATATTAACATATATAACATACCCAAAGGATATTTGAAAGGACAGTACCCATCAGGGATTAAAGAAGTATATCAAATCAAAAAAAAATTCCACCCAATACTCACACCTTTAAAAAAAACACTGCTTTTAGAGGGTGTACAATAAGATTTTCTGTAAATAAATCCAACCCTTCACATCAAAAGCACTACCCAAACATTTAGACAAACATAAAACACATCACTTTAATTGCCGTGAATGGGAAGTGTGATAAAATGAAATTCTAATTTAAATTTAATTCTAATTAAAGAAACAGACAGAAGGGAAAACATACACTTGAATTCAGCTTAGTCAGTAACACATTGTCTCAGCATGAGATCTGTAGAGTCAGAGTCTTCCTGTCTGCTGATAAAGCGTAAAATTCAAAGTTAAAATAGTCTACATCATTACCTTCATAATGTTCTTAATTTACATTTGCCTATTTCAAAGTTGCAAACTCAAATATAAAAATCACAGTGTAGTGGTGTGGTCAATGTGCCACAATAGCCAGATAAAATTAAGAAAACCTTCAGACCAACCATTTTCTCTTTATTTTTGTAATGCTCTTGGTTTTTCAAAAGAGTTGTTAAAATAGATCTAGAAGCTGTAGCAGACCTTCAGCCCTATAGATAAGTTCTTGATATGTTGTCATACACGCGCAAGTAAGAAACAACTAAAGGGCCTGAATAATGGTAATTCCACATCTAATCAGGGGGCGGCGGCGGGGTGCACTAACTGTCTTTCTTGATCCCTTGCAGACCACTCTCAGGAAATCCTGCATGGTTTCAGCGTCTTCAGTAATGTCACTTCCGGTTTCTGGCAAGCTCTGATGACGCCACTTCCGGTCCCACCTCTGATGATGTCACTTCCTGTTCTGGCCCGATGATGTCATTTCCTACACTGGCCTTTAAAGCTGCTATCTTGTCTCCATACTGGCAGTTTAGTTGTGGACTGCAATCTGTAAAATATATTAACCTTTTCCAGCCATGACATAATATACGGACGGCTGCCCCAAACCTTTCTTTGATGTCTTTTTGTGATTATTGTGACAATGTTATATGTGACTGTTTACTTGTTTATCCTCTGGTAACATCACTTCAAGAAAGGCTCACCAAATCAAAATACTAAATGAAAGGGCAGGCTCAGTAATGGGACACAATCTGGACCCTCTGGAAGTAGTAGGGAATCAGAGAATTAAAACAAAACTGACTGCCTTTATGAACATTGCTGCACATCCTCTCTTTGACACATTGACACTGAGGACTTTCAGCAGATGTTTTATTCAGCAGAACTTTGTCAAGAAATGCTACTGGGGCTCCTCTATACCAACAGCAATGTATTTTTCATGTATTTGACATAGCAAGTGTGCACATTCACTAGGCTTTTCTTGCCATGTGATCTTCATTTGTTCCTTTGTGACAGCTGGTACCACCTCCAAATTTGTATACATGTATATAAACTGTGGAATAACAATTACAAATGAGTACTTAATTATACAGATACACTGTATTACACAGTAAGTACAAGGTAATAACACCTAGTTACTCTGTAATTACACAGGTAATTACATGGCAAGTACAGTGTAATTAGGGACACCAAATTTAAAGTAATACCCTAACATTTTCTGTTTCTGCAGCCCTGATCTCAGTGTGTGTTGTATGTTGATTAGCATTTGCAAGTTGTAAGAGACAGCCGGCAGCTCAGCCTGACTGGGATGCCCCAAGAATAGAAGGATGGGGGAAAGCAGCAACTTTTGGACACTGCCTCCCCCCAGATGCTAGATGGCAGCTCCCCTGGAGTGTAGCGGTGCCCCAGACCCACAGGGCATCCTGGGATTTGGAGTTCGGTAACTAAGCCCTGTTGAGTGTCGTGAGTGCTGCCAGGGGGTGCTGTGGAAGGACCTCGGAAGTCATGTTTCTCATATAGCCCGAAAGTACTAGGAAGTCACAAGGACAGAAGCCCCAAAGTACTTCCAGGCTGATTAAAGAACTTGAATTCTCCATCTGACCCTGAAGTGTGGCAAGTCAAATGGGAGGAAGAACAGAAGCACTTCTGAGTCAAGGACTATATAAAGGACTGCTGAAAACCCAGCAGGCGAGTCGGGTGTAGGTGGACGAAGCTTGCTGGGAGGTGTGGAGGGTAAAGAGAGAGAATTATATTGTTTATTCTGCTTGTGATTTACTTGTGTTATTGTGGCTGTGGTGCTGGGAGGGCACTGTACAAGAAGGAAAAGAAATTAAAGATCTTCTTGGTGCTTCTACCTGGTGTCCAGAGTTGCTGTCTGTTTTGTTTAAGGGGAAACTGTGCCACCTAGCGTCTACAAAGTTCAAGTTACAGCATAGACCCTGCTGGAAGAGTTGTGTCTTGTTTTGCTTTTTTTTAAGACATATAGTAAGCAAATTGTACAAAATAGCAAGTGCAATTGGATAGACTCTTTCAAGGATTGTGGCAGAGATGTATAGTTGTGTTCCTCAGGAGCTTAGTAAAAGAATTGTCAGAATCTGTTATATGGAGCACCATTAAACCTTTCATCAAAAGTAAATCGCTTATCAAAATCATAGGTCAAAATCAAAAAAAATTCTAAGCCAAACTTTTCCCCTAATAAGTTTTTTAAGTTGCTGGGACCCTAGTTTCCCAGAGGCCTTTAGAAAATAAATGTCCCTTTCTCTATTCCAAGCCAAAAAGGATGGTTGAGACAGGTTAAAGCCACACACAGCTGTTTTAGGCAGCAATGGATTGATATTCTTTGGCAGGAGTGAAGTAAAGGAAAAGCAGTAATGAAGCTGCATTCCCCATCCATACCATTGTTTATGTCTCTGATACAACTTTGTTTTGTGTTTAGTAGTTAGTCACCTTCACTCCAACAATTTAAAGCTGGACAACATTCCATGGAGCATTCTGTTAAATCACAACATAGCTGACTATGTTTATTAAAAATGATAAAAAAGATACCTCCCAGTGTTCACTCAGATTCACCTCTCCCTGACAAACTTAATATCTTTTACAGAAGATCTGGAGACGAGTATCAACAATCCCTTTGCTCCTCCCATCTTGAAGTGGTTCTGACACCAATCACTTTTTTGCAAAAGCGTCACTCCTCTTCTTCTCTATCTGTTTCCAAGACTGAACTGCAAAATGTCTGTCAGTCCTGATTCAGTCTCACCTACAACAACCAAACCCTATGTAAGCCAGCTCACTCCTCTCTTCACTGACATCTTTAACCAGTGTTTTACTGTGCAGGGTCCTATGGTGACACTCTTTATTGTGTAGACCTTAAAGTAAAAAATATTTTACAAATTACATAAAATTTAAATAAAATATCCCATACACTTACCACTCTGTGATCAGATACATTAGCACTCCTTTCCCCCTTCCCTTCTACATCTGTAACATCAAACAATTAGACAGAATATGTATTATTGATAAAATGCCCAAAAATCTTAAGGAAGCAGAATACTATGTGAATATTGGCAAACCATACCATTACAGCATAATTAACAGTGCATCTCACATCCATAGGCAGCTCTGTTCTTATCTTTAGTCTAGCTTGTTTTGTAACCACATAGCCTTTGAATGGAGTATTGAAACAGACAACATGCCTATCTCAATATGGCTGCCAAGAAGGAGTTGTCTTTATCATGGTTTCCTGTTCATGCCCAGATGGTTAGAGCGAGGTAAAGGCAAGGTGACCAGCTTTATACCATTCTTACCACAAAGCACAAACCAAATGGCCATCATAGTACTGAATGGCCTGCAATTCAAAACCAGTCATACACAGTCATACTTTAGACCAATAGAATTAATTTACATGTCCCTTCCAGTCCAGTTACCAATGGAAGCACTCAGGTACAATACAGGTACATCCTTCAGTTGCTTGGTTTAATCAGCTTACGGCATTCCTGTAGTGGATGGCTTAAAGGCTCAAAGTCTAAACAGAGTAACTCTTACCAAACAGTTATGATACATGCTCCATCTCCCTCACTATAAGTTTCACATTCTGAGTAAGTCCTAAACTTCAAAAATACCAAACTTATCTTTGAACTTCCCAAACCATTACTGCTAGTCTATTGTTTAAACAACAAAACTGAATTTGAACATTTGACCATTAGACCATTTGATCATAATGAACATTAGACCTTTTTCTCACAAAAATCTCAAAATATTTTTCACTAAAAAAACACTCCCTTTTAATAAGACCTGAGGTCTCATGGATTTTAGAATATATGTGCACAACAGCAGTTAGCAACTGTGCAGAAAAAAAAATACTTTGTACTCCCAGTGTACACAAAAGATAAAGACTAATAAAGTGGTTGGTTATATAATAAGATCAGTAGAGCACAACTTAAAAATGGTTACACTAATGAAGTAAAATGTTCTTCTTTTGTCACATCTTGAATATTTTGTTAAATTTTGGGTACTATAATTCAAGAATGGTACAACAGCAGAAGTGAAGGTCTTGAGATGAGATACTAAACTGTGGGGTATACTGAAAACTATAAGGAAGATGTTTTATCTTCTCATTTCAAATAAAAAGAAACTATGAGCTGATATGATTAAAGTGTTAAATATTTCGAAGGGTGTAAGTAAGTGAATGCAAACTGTAACTTTAAAGTACATTCTATAACAAGGACATAGAAGCATGGAGAGAAGCTCATTAAAGGAAAATGTTAAGCAAATGTCAGTATATATTTCTTTATACAGATAACCTTAAACTATGTGGAACAAATTATCAAGTAGTGTAGCTGAACAAAGCACGCAGCGGACATTCGAATTTTAACATTTAAATCTCACCCAATAAAAACTTTGAGTGATAGGAACTGATGTGCTGTATTGAGCTAAATGGGCTGTTATCAGAACTTAAAACTACTCATGGATGGATTATCAATGGATTACTTAGAAACAATGCAACCAATGATTCTGATGATGTACTATGGCAATGTACATTTGCAAATTAAAATGAATGCTATTGCAGCAATTCAGCCATATCTGTCTCAGGGAAAACAATGGTCTATAAGCAAGAAAAGTCGTAAGTAGACACTTTATGAAAATGCAAAACATTTAGTGAGTGGAGTAAATAGCATGGCAAATAATTACTGCATAATCAATCAGCAAACACAATACAAAAGTTGAACCTTATAAAGAATACATACATTTTCTGTAAGACATAATGAAAAGTGAGGATGCAGCCACAAAACCTCAGGAGCAGCTAAAACAGGAAAATGAGCAAACATGGTGCATCCTTCGTGACCATGCATATTACAATTAAAAAGATATTTGATTGATTGAAGTGCAAGGTATCAAGAAATATAATTAAAAAGGAAACTTTATCTAAATCTTGAACTCAGAAATAGCATCATGGTGGTTTTGATCAGGTGCGGACAGAAGCCAGTCACCATAATGACTGACACTGAGGCAAGGAATAATCTCGATGGAATTTACTATAGTTAGCAGATGGAGTAACCTCCGTAAACCATGACATTTACTACCACTACATCTTTAATACCTTACTACCTCTACTTAGGGAACAGTGGTACATGTGTAACCTTGTATTACTTACCTTAAATAACATAAGATTCTATTCTGGAGTTGTTTCTGCACAAGATGTTTTTGGTGAAGGAAGGTGTAAAAAGAAACAATTGAAGAAGGGAGGTGGCTTGAGTTGCTACTGTTGCTGTCTTATGTGAAAGAGAAAATGGATATAATGAATAATGTAATGTAATGAATAGACAACCTAACCCTCCTGTAACACCATTGTGTTTTTCCTTACCTCGGGAGACTCAGAGGTTTAGACTGTTACAGAAAAACAGGTTACACATTTTTTTACGGTGTGAAGCCTGGGTGCGTACAGCTGCCCTATCCCCTGACAGAGACAGGCAGGACACAATTTTGCGATACAGCACTCGCTTTACTTACAGTCCAGCACACAATGTTCACAGGGCAAAGCACAACATAGTCCTTTTGCCACCAGTCCTTCTGCCTCCACTCCTCCCCAAGAGCTTCTTCAACTTTCTCCCGACTCAGGCCATTGAGTGGTGGTGACTGGCTCCTTTTATAGTGCATCTGGAAGGAGTCCAGGTGCCCAACAAGATTCTTTCAGCAGCACTTCCAGGTGTGGCGGAAGTGCTGTCAAATACAGCCCTGCAAAAGTCCAGGTGTCCCCCTGGCGGTGGCCACAGACCCCATCAGGGTTGAGCTTCCATGAACCCATAACCTCGCTGGAAGCATAGGGGGCTGTCCTCTGTTGGTCCAGGGGAGAAACGATCTTGCAAATACTCTCTTCCCCAGTCCTTCCTTACTCAGGGTGTCCCAGCCGGGTAAGGGCTCTAGCCATCCGCCACAACAGTTACAGTACACTAACTGGTAGCTGTGTATTTTCTGTGCTTAAGAAAACTGTTGCCAATGAAATTGGACTATGATATTTGTGGATGAAGTTGTGAACTGTAGCAAGAGTAGGGAAGAGGTTGAGGGGACCCTGGAGGGGTGGAAATATGCTCTAGAGAGGAGAGGTCAGTAGGAACAAGATAGAATACATGTGTGTGAATGAGAGGGAGATCAAAGAAATGGTGAGGATGCAGTGAGTAGAGCTGGTGAAGGTGGGTGAGTTTAAATACTTGGGATCAACAGTACAGAGTAGCAGGGAGTGTGGAAGAGAGGTGAAGAAGAGAGTGCAGGCAGGGTGGAATGGGTGGAGAAGAATGCCAGGAGTGATTTCTGACATACAGTTATCAGCAAGAGTGAAGGGGAAGGTCTACAGGATTGTAGTGAGACCAGCTTTGTTATATCGGTTGGAAATGGTGGCACTGATTAATAAACAGGAGATAGAGCTGGAGGTGGCAGAGTTAAAGATGCTAAGATTTGCTTTGTTTGTGATGAGGATGGACAGGATTAGAAAAGAGTACATTAGAGTTTCAGCTCAGGTTGGACAGTTGGGAGACAAAGTCAGAGAGGTGAGATTGGGTTGGTTTGGACATGTGCAGAGGACAGATGCTGGGTATATTGGGAAAAGGATGCTATGGATGGCGCTGCCAGTGAAGAGGAAAAGAGGATTGCCTAAGATGAGGTTTATGGATGTGGTGAGAGAGAACATGAAGATGATAGGTTTGACAGAGCAAGATGCAGAGGACAGGAAGACACGGAAAAAGATGATCTGCTGTGGCAACCCCTAACAGGAGCAGCTGAAAGAAGAAGATGAAGAAGAAGATTTATTGTAATGCGCTTTTGTGAAAAGCCAAATTTTCCCTGGGACAAATAAAGTTCTGTACTATCAATCTATCTGTTGGTGAGTAATATTACATCCAAATGCTGACTTCCAGGTTATTTTGTCTTTACATATAAGTGGAGGGATAAGAGGCAAAGCTTTTAGGCTTGAGCAAGAAGTGATTTCAGTGCTCTTATGATAGTTCTTCGTCATGTCTACAGGTGAAAAGGTAGAAGGAGTCAGTTTGAACCCCCCCACTTGCATGTGACAGATAATATATGTATATACTCTGAATGTGTATTTTTCAAAGATCATTAGACAATGTGAAAATCTGTAAGGAACTGAAGTTAGCTAATGTTAAATAAATTCAGATAATCAGAGTCATGCATGATAGTGAAGCATGTTCAAACAGGATCATGCTTTCAAATTGGAGCCATGACTCTTGACGAGGGGAAGGCAGGTGTTCAATTCAAAAGTTTGGATTAGATATATTTTTCATGAATGTCTTAATATTTTTTGCTGTTCTTCAGCATTGGATCCCGCTGGTCACATTGAAGTTAACTGGATGAGTTTATATGTTAACTCAATTAATTTTTTTTCATTAAAATATGTGATTATTTTTTTTTTTCTCAGCCATTACTACAAACCACATGGGGCAAACCTCTATATATAAAATAGAATGTCTGCTGCTCCATCTGTTCCCTATACAATCCTACACCCTTTTCACCAAATTTGGCGTAGTTGCTCTCTAGGGCCATACTAATAAGATAAACTGCTTTGGAACTCAAAATTTGACCTTTGGGGGTCCCAGTGGTTTTTTTTCCTTTATGTACTGCTGTTTTCTACTGTAATATGAAATGGAGTATCTTTTGCTGTTG
>JANRMT010062837.1:5619263-5663863 GCA_026402145.1 Polypterus bichir lapradei
CAGTGTGTTGGGTGAGGCTTGATTGGGAGTGGAAGTGCAGCACAACACAACAGAGAATCAAAGGATTGTCTGGTTTTATTCATAATTTAAGCACTACCAACTGCCCACCTTGAACTACATGGACAAATCAGACTTGGCAGTGTTCATTGTTACAACCTAGAAACCATAATTCTGGATTCCAGTTGGATCCAAAAAGAACAAATCTCAGCCTAATATAGCCAAGACATTGTAGAGAGGCAGTGTGGATGATGGATGGGACAGCTAGCAATAGCAATTTTAAAAACATATATTTTTGCTTTCTTTTTTTTACTTATTCTACAAATATCCCCAGGCAACACCAGCCACTTTGACTAGTAACACATAAAAATATTTTTGGGTAGAGTATTTGTATGCATCAGGGTCAATTAATAAAAGCAATTGCTAAGGAACAAAATTGAGCATAATAATCAAAGAGTGTATTATTAAACAGTTAGTATGAGTTTAGACTGGGACATTGTGTTTCACTAAAATGCTGAAATTCTGTGGGGAAGTAACAAAAGCATACAATCAGAGAAAGTATATATATTGATTTCAGTAGGCTTTTGATAAGGTCTAACATGAGAAGATAAAGATCAGACTATGAGAAGTGGGATGTCAGGGTGCAGTTTAGAGAGGAGTACAAAATTGACTTAACTACCAAGAACAAAGTGTTGTAGTGAGAGGAACCCTTTCAGCATTAGATGATGCTTAAATTGGTTTCCCTCGAGCATCTATCCTGGGGCCCCTGCTGTTTTTAACCTTATACAAATGTGAAAGACAACCTCTCCTCTAGAACTTCTTATGCAGTCAGATCCATTTGTGCACAATAGCAATGAAGGTATGTGCTTGCATATTGGTAGAGGTTGGTATCAAATCCTGTGTTAGAAGTGGTCAGTGAGCAGACAACATGATGAAAGACTGTATTCAGATTCCAGGTTACATACTGAAACTTGATATTCAATGGTGAGTTTTCCTTTATCAGTCTCAGCCAGATGAAAGAATGACCCAGGTTCAAAGTCTCTTACAATGAAAAGTTTATATACTGTATAAAATGAGCATAGATTTTTTGAAGTTAAAGAATTGAAACAACTTTAAAACACAAACTGCTTGGATACTTTAGGAAGATGCTTTTTGAATTAAAAATTAAAATAAGGGTGCCAAATCAGCTGACCATTATAAAACCTATGATGGTATTTGTGACAATTTTCTACTAGAAAAGTAAGAATACACATGATGGTTGCATGTACTCCCATAACACTTAATGACTGACTGAGATAATATTCCACTTTAGTGCAGGGCATGTATTTTAAGAGGAGCTCGATACCCTTCTAAGAGGAGGGCAATGAATCTGTCACAACTCGACCTTGCTTGTGTCCTTGGCCACACCTCCTGCTTGCTATTCATTAGATATTGGGCCTCCTGCCCTGTTGTCACCTGAGGCTTCCTCAGCCTGAATTGTGCTTCTATTTAAGGAGGATCTTTAAAAACAGGCAGGAACCAGTGATTGAAATACCCCTTAGCGTTGTCTCTTTTTCGTTTTCTTTTGACTTTGTTCGAAATGTCTCCTTTATCTCCTCATTTTTGCCCCATTGTGTGGTGTCAGTTTTAGGGTATCCTCTCACAAATGTCCATCCTCCACTATCCACCCCAGGATCTGCCAAAATCTCTTTGTTTCTCTCTACTTTCAACACAAAAAGAATAAGTTTGTATCATATAAAATGAAGATTGACAAATATTTGCATTTCATTCTAACAAGCACCTATCAGTGACTCCTGAGCAAGTTAACTGCCTTCATATTGTAGTAAAAATTATTATACATCCCCCTTCTGATAATTCCAGCTTTTACTTTTTATGTTTTGTGCAGCAGAAAGGCAGATAGAGATTATTTTATGGATGTCCTAAACTAAGGGATGTAAAATTTTCTGGTTGTAGGTTTTTCAGTTATTTCTTACTTTGCTGTTCACTAACAGATCAGCTTATTGACAATCCTAGGGCATAGCAAGCCTCCCCGATATGGCAGGTCTTTTTTCCAAAAAAGAAAACTAGACATTTTTATAAATTGCCTTACCATTTTGTTGATTTTCTATATATGTTATATATTTCTTGTTTCTTGTGAAAACTTTAAAATAAATTTAGATACAAGACTAACCTTTTGAAACATTGACATTTATTTTGTATTAGCAACAGCACCTGGCATTGCCCAGGTAAACAGTTCTAAGGCAGAACTGTCTAACTTCTATAAAAGCTTTTCATAAACTGTACCAAAGGAAAATTAAGCTATTTAAATATATTTAATGGCTCAAAATCCAGAAGAAGGCACCTTCCTTATAAAACTCACTGCAGTGAAAAAGAACCGGGTCATAATTTTGGGGTTTCAAAGCAGTCTATTGTCGCTTCCTGATATGTATGCAAAATTTGTGCAAAAGTGGGATATGGGATAAGTGCACAAAATTTTGTTGAGATTGGACTGAAGGTATGGAATTATATAATGAACAAACACACACACATGCATACCCACATTGAGCTTTATATGTAAGATTATTTTCACTACATAGCGTTATCTTGTAGGAGGGCTTCATAAAATGTCAATCATGTTTGTTTAATGTTTGTAAGTGTTGTGTTTTCCAACCTTTCTTTGAGTATAAAATGTATATATATATATGAAAAAGTGTTTCCTTGCTGCTTCAAGTAAATAGATAAATTAATAAATGAATAAAAATAAATAGAATAACAAAGAGGGGAGAGAATCAGCTTGCTCAATTTAAATGCTTATTCTAAAATGTTATTGATTCGATCCTGCCAGATTTTGAAAACGTTTTGTACAGATCCTCTAAGTGAGATTTCAGTTACCCACAGACTTAAAAGAGGTGAGTTAGGATTCTTCCAATTGACCAAGATAAGTCTGCGTGCCAATAGTGTAGTAAAAGCAATTACAGTTTGTTGGTCTTTCTCCACTTTAAGCCCATCTGGGAGTACACCAAACACAGCTGTTAATGGGTTAGGAGGGATTGTGACACCAAGGCTGTCTGAAAGGCATTTAAAGATTTTGGTCCGGAATGATGTTACTTAGGTGCAGGCCCAAAACATGTAACCCAGTGAGGCTGGAACTTGACTGCAACATTCACAGGTTGGATCTTGCCCTGGAAACATTTTGGACTATTTCAAACAAGACACATGTGCTTGACATATAATTTTAAGATTACATGCTTTGCGTGTATGGAGCTCGAGTGAATTCTATTCATTTCTACCTTCCACTCCTTTTCCCGCTGTACTCTTGGATCTTTGAAAGAGAGGGACTGTAAAATGTTTTTATATATTAAAAAGATGCTGTCTGAGTCCTCGAGACTGGTCAATATTTTTTTCCTGCATAGAGGTAGGAGGGAGGTGAGGAAGATTGGGCAGTTTCATTTAACAAAGTATCTAATTTGAAGGTAGTGAAAGAAATGTGTTGCTGGTAATTTAAATTTGGAGTGTAATTGTTCATAGGATGCAAAGATGTTGTCTATGTACAGATCTTTAAGTGATTTAATCCTGAATGTTTTTCAGACATTAAAAACTGCAAACATTTGAGTGGGTGGAAAAAGGTGGTTCTCGTGCAGAGGTGCCACAGATAAAAGCTTCTCTGTCTTAAAATACTTCCTACATTGGTTCCAAATTATGAGTGAGTGAAGCACAGTTGGGTTGTTAGTATACAGTATTGGCGAAGACTTGTACTTATTGGAGTATAAAGCAAGAAATATAAAGAAGTACTGCAGGATTTTATTTCTACTGCAGACCAAGCCTGTGTATGTTCATCTGTTTGTGTCAATGTCCAGGTTTTTATCGCTTGTATATTTGCCGCAAGGTCGTGGGGTCCAGCGGCTGTGGGGCACCTGTTGGTGAAGAAAGATTCACGGATCTTGACTTTGCTGACGATGCTGTGATCTTCGTGGATTCAATGGAGCCTCTGATTGGGGTGCTCGAGAGACTGAGTGTCTGGGCGTGCAAGTGTCCTGGATAAAAACCAAGATCCAGGCCTTTAATGACCTCTTGGGCACAGCCATCAGCAGTGTATCTGTTTGCGGAGAAAGTGTTGACCTTGTTGAGAAGTTTACTTACCTTGGCAGTGATATTCATGTTGACTGTTCCTGTGAAGTCAGTAGACGGATTGGGAGAGCATGGGGGGTCATAAGGTCGCTGGAAAGGGGTGTGTGGCGCTCCTGATATTTATGCAAAAGGACGAAGGTCCAAGTCTTTAGAGTCCTGGTGCTTCCTGTCTTACTATATGGTTGTGAGGCATGGACACTATCCAGTGACCTGAGACGTAGACTGGACTCTTTTGGTACTGTGTCTCTCCGGATAATCCTTGGGTACCGTTGGTTTGACTTTGTGTCGAATGAGCGGTTGCTCATGGAGTCCTAAATGAGGCACATCACCTGCATTGTGAGGGAGTGTCAGTTATGGCACTACGGCCATGTGACGTGTTTCCCCGAGGGTGATCCGGCTAATAAGATCCTCATTGTTGGGGACCCAAGTGGCTGGACCAGGCCAAGGGGACTTCCACGTAACACCTGGTTGCGGCAGATAGAGGGTCATTTCCAGAGGGTAGGACTGGACCACGTGTCTGTCTGGGGGGTTGCCAACCGGGATCCTGAGCTGCTTCGATGTGTAGTGGGTGCAGCAATGCCACCTTCTGCCTTAGGTCTTTGTAGGGCCGCCCTTTGGATACGTGGACGTTTTGAATTGCAAATAAATGAGGCTATGGTTGAATCTAATTTCTTAAAAAATTATTTATTGATGTATATTGGAATGTTTTGAAATGGAAAATGAATCTTAGGAAGGATTATAATCTTGAAAATGTTAATTCTTCCAGCTAAAGTGAGGTGAAGTGTAGGCCATCTATGCAAATCTTGCTTAATTTTTTCCATACAGACAGCAAAATTTTTTAAAAGCTTTATGTCTACTTGTAATGTTGTACCCCTAGGTACAGAGAGCAGAGAGCGGATCAGCGAGCGGAAGCAGAGAGTGGATCAGCGAGCGGAAGCAGAGAGCAGCGGCGTCTCCCACAGGCACGTAGCCCTTTGCAAGCACCCGAGCAAGTTCACCAGAGGTTTGTTTAGACAATTAGGCTACGTCTGATTCGGCTTCAGTCTCTCCAGGTCCCACTGTAGTCAGTGGGTGGCCGAAATCAGCAGCACCAATTCAGCCACAGGGCGAGTGGGTAACAGTAAGACGGGGGTCTAAGAATCCAAAATATAGTCCCCCGGCACCCAGGTCACCAATTCAGACCCAGAACAGATTCTCAGCTCTCCGCAGCGCGCCTGTGGAAACTGAGAATAATAAAGTGCTCATAATTGGCGATTCCATAGTGCGGAATGTTAGAATTCCAAACTATGTTAAACCAGCAGTTAATGTTAAGTGCCTCGCAGGGGTCAAGATTTCTGGCATAGAGGCCGAATTGGACCGTGTCACCGACGATGAAGTATCTACCTTATTGCTGCATGTCGGCACTAATGATATTTATTTACAGCAATCTGAGGTATTAAAGCGGAACTTCATCTCTCTATGCACCAAAGCTAAAAGAAAATGTCGGAATGTAATTGTATCTGGTCCCTTACCAAGATTATATAGAGGGGATGTGATTTATAGCAGATTGCATTCCTTTCACTGCTGGCTAGAAACCTGGTGTGCAAATAAAAGCATAGCATTTGTGAACAATGGGGATGATTTTTGGGAAAGGCCTGGATTTTTCAGAAGAGATGGTCTTCATCTTAACTGGAGGGGATCTTATGTATTATCCCAAAATATGGCAGCAAAACTGCCTGGTTAACTGATTAGAGCACCATCCAGGCCGCAGTCGTGTGATCTTAAATCACAGGCTGTTGTTTATCCCACCTGTTATTTTCCTGAAGCTGTTACCCATAATCCCTGTTGTGGGGCATCCAGTAAATGTAGTCTTAATACAAACCTTAAATTAATTGATAACCAAAAAATAAGGTGTATAATTAGACCAAGGGATAAAACCAGACCCTCCACCAGGGGCATCTGTAATAGAAATTTACTTCAAACTAAAACAAAAAAAATATCACCAGTTAAGAAAAAACCACACAGTTTTAAATGCTGTTTATTGAACATTCGCTCTCTTGGCACTAAAGCTGTTTTGGTAAATGATATTATATTAAGTACAAAATCTGATCTGTGTCTTCTTACTGAAACCTGGCTTAGTAAATGTGATACTGTTCCCCTAGCTGAGGCGTCACCAGATGGATACTCTTTCCTTCATAAGTCTAGAGATTCTGGTCGAGGAGGAGGCCTTGGAATAATTCATTGTAACAAAATGCAAATCACTTCTAAAAATTTAGGCAACTTTACATCCTTTGAGGTATTCATTTTAAATATTAAAACAGATTCCAACACAATTATAGTGCTAGTCTACAGACCACCAGGGCCATATTCATTGTTCATGACTGAATTTAGCAACCTTCTATCTGATTTGGCTATAAATTATGATCACGTAGTACTGATGGGGGATTTTAATGTACACATTGATGTGGAAACTGACACTTTTAGCAAATGTTTTACTTATTTGTTAAATTCAGTAGGATTTTGTTAGATTGTCAAAGGTCCAACTCATAATCATAACCACACATTAGATTTAATTATAACTTACAAAGTTGAAATTCAAAATGTAAATATTACTCCATTAAATGAAGTCATTTCCGATCACTTCTTAATTACATTTGATTTTGTTCTGCCCATGCCAACGCACTCACAGATTAAAACAAAGACAGTGCGACATCTAGATTGTAATTCTGCTTCAAAATTTATAGATACCTTGAGTAAGTCGAGTGTAATTGTGGAAAACCATTTAGATCAGTTAACATTAAATGTAAACGTGGAAAACAATTTAGATCAGCTAACATCACATTATAATGTGACATTGAGAGATGCTCTGGACACAGTGGCTCCCCTTAAAACAAAAGTGATCAAAGCACATAGAAACTCTCCCTGGTTTAATGAAAATACCCGAGCTCTTAAATTAGAGTGTAGAAAACTGGAGCGCAGATGGAGAACAACAAAGCTACATGTCTTTCAAATTGCATGGACAGAGGGTGTTAATAAATATAAAAAAGCCCTCTTTAAAGCTCGCTCAGAATACTATTCTACATTAATAGATAGCAATAATAAAAATCCTCGGGTACTGTTTAGAATAGTGGCTAAATTAACAAATGGGAATTCAGATCAACAGTGCAAAATACCAACAGATATTAGCAGTACAGACTTTATGAACTTCTTCAATGAGAAAATTAAAAATATAAGATCCCAGATCTCAGCATCACAGTACAAGCCAAATACTAGCTTAGCAGACCCTGCCGCACATTGCATTCAGCACTTTAGTAATTTTAATCCTGTAACTGAGCAGGAAGTCTTAACTTTAATTACTAAAATGAAGCCCACTACTTGTTCCCTAGATCCAGTGCCAACAAAACTAGTAAAAAGTGCCATGGATGTTCTTGCGGCGCCTATTCTAACCATTATCAATAGTTCATTACTGCATGGCACCGTACCTGATGCACTAAAAGTGTCAGTCATTAAACCTTTACTTAAAAAGTCAGACCTAGACCCACACATACTAAATAATTATAGGCCTGTTTCAAATTTACCATTTCTCTCTAAAGTACTAGAAAAAGTAGTCGCCAGTTAGCTTCAGTCACACCTTATGCATTACAATTTATTTGAGAAATTCCAGTCTGGTTTTCGCACTGGTCATAGTACAGAAACGGCACTAACACGGGTTGTAAATGACATTCTGATATCCTCTGATGAAGGAAACTACACTGTAATTATGTTGTTAGATTTAAGTGCAGCATTTGACACCATTGACCATTCTATTTTACTGCACAGGCTAGAAAACGATGTTGGGCTTACAGGCCCCGTGCTCGCTTGGTTTAGTTCTTATTTATCAAATCGATTCCAATACGTACACAAATGTGCTGACAGTACTCCATCATTATACACAGAAGTTCAATATGGTGTCCCGCAGGGCTCAGTACTGGGACCTTTACTGTTTTCACTTTACATGCTTCCTCTGGGATCTCTCATTAGGAAACATAATGTTAATTTTCACTCGTATGCAGATGACACCCAGTTATACCTTTCATTTAAATCAAATGAAGTATCTCCAATGTTGTCTTTAATTAGTTGTGTTAGTGAATTAAAGGAGTGGATGAATGAGAACTACTTGTCTTTAAATACAGATAAAACAGAGATGTTAATTGTTGGAGGGAATGACGCTGATCACAGCAATATTTTGTCATCATTTAACTCAGTTGGAATCCCAATTCATTTTACTGAATCAGCCCGCAATCTAGGAGTTATCTTTGATTCTAGCATGTCATTTAAAGCGCATATTACAAAGTTGTCCAAAACATGTTTCTTCCATCTTAAAAATGTTAGGAAATTAAGGCACTTTCTAAATAAACAGGATTGTGAGAAATTAATTCATGCATTTATCTCTAGTAGGATTGACTACTGCAATGCGGTGTTCACTGGCTGTTCAAACTGTTCTTTATACAGCCTCCAGTTAATCCAAAATGCGGCTGCAAGAATTATTACAAGAACAAGAAAATATGAACACATAACTCCAGTTCTTAAATCCTTACACTGGCTCCCGGTTAAGTTTAGGGCAGATTTCAAAATCCTCCTTTTAACATATAAAGCATTAAATGGCCAAGGTCCGGCTTACTTGTCTGAACTTATCATGACTTACAAACCTGAGCGCACATTAAGATCTCAAGATGCCGGTCTGCTTATGATTCCAAGGATTAATAAAATAACAGTGGGAGGTCGAGCCTTTAGTTACAGGGCCCCTAAATTGTGGAATGGTCTTCCTGCTTCTATAAGAGAAGCCCCCTCGGTCTCAGCCTTTAAATCTCGGCTGAAGACTCACTATTTCAGTTTAGCATATTCTGACTAGAGCTGCTGATTAACTGTACATACTGCATCTCTGTTGTTAGTCATTAGCACTAAAACATAAGTAACATGATTGTTATAATTTGTTACTAACCCTCACCTATTCTGTTTCTGTTCTCGGTACTCAAATGTGGCAATTGGTGCCACGACCCACCTGCCAAGTTGTTGCCTGCCTATGGTAAATTCATCCCTGATGGAGGATCACAGGAATCATGGGAAAAAGGGGTCCTTTCATCGGATTGGCTGGCCGAGCAACGTTTCAGCCGTGGAATGGCCAAATGGGGAGGCAGCTTGATGGATGAGGTCTCCAGGACTCTAAAAATATCCAAATCTTATTATGGGATATCATCTACAGTTAAATTCTGCTCCGTGCTTCTAAAATTTGTATTATTATGCTCTATTAAGGATTTGTTCTGTTCTGTGTATTGTATTGTATTGACCCCCTTCTTTTGACACCCACTGCACGCCCAACATACCTGGAAAGGGGTCTCTCTTTGAACTGCCTTCCCAAGGTTTCTTCCATTTTTCCCTACAAGGTTTTTTTGGGAGTTTTTCTTTGTCTTCTCAGAGAGTCAAGGCTGGGGGGCTGTCAAGAGGCAGGGCCTGTTAAAGCCCATTGCGGCACTTCCTGTGTGATTTTGGGCTATACAAAAATAAACTGTACTGTACTGTACTGTACTAGGTATTTAAACTGATCTGCTATAATAAAAGGGAAGGTGTCCAATCTAATATTGTGTGCTTGAGAATTCCCTGGAAAGAGCACACTTTTGTTCAAATTAATTCTGAGACCAGAAATCTTTGGAAATTCTGTTATTGTTGTTAGGACTGTGGAAGCACAGAGCAGATCAGCGAGCGGAAGCACAGAGCAGCGGCGTCTCCCACAGGCACGTAGCCCTTCGCAAGCACCCGAGCAAGTTCATCTGAGGTAAAGCCGGCAGCTGACCAGTAGAAATAACCGGCAGTGAGAAATTAAAGTCGATCGCTCAGCGGGTGGTGGAAATTTAAAACCGACGGTCTCTTAGTGATTCAGCTGAACACAGAAAGCGCCGAAGCACCTATAAAAACGGCAAAGATGACTTCAACACTTAACATAAGTTCTATCTGCTCTCTGCCCGTCGAGGGCACGTTTATATGTTGTGTGTCATGCAGTATGTACAGTTCAGGTTTTCTGGCCGACAGTGTAGATAGCTTCATCTGCCAAAAGTGTTTAGTTAATTTAGAGTTGGTGGGGAAAATACGCAAATTGGAGGACCGCGTTAGGAATCTGATAGCGATTAGGCAAACCGAAAATTGGATCGACTCGGTTTGTTTAGACAATTCGGCTACTTCTGATTCGGCTTCAGTCTCTCCAGGTCCCACTGTAGTCAGTGCGCGGCCGAAATCAGCAGCACCAATTCAGCCACAGAGCGAGTGGGTAACAGTAAGACGGGGGTCTAAGAATCCAAAATGTAGTCCCCCGGCACCCAGGTCACCAATTCGGACCCAGAACAGATTCTCAGCTCTCCGCAGCGCGCCTGTGGAAACTGAGAATAATAAAGTGCTCATAATTGGTGATTCCATAGTGTGGAATGTTAGAATTCCAAACTATATTAAACCAGCAGTTAATGTTAAGTGCCTTGCAGGGGCCAAGATTTCTGGCTTAGAGGCCGCATTGGACCATGTCGCAGACGATGAAGTATCTAACTTATTGCTGCATGTTGGCACTAATGATATTTATTTACAGCAATCTGAGGTATTAAAGTGGAACTTCATCTCTCTATGCACCATAGCTAAAAGAAAATGTTGGAATTTAATTGTATCTGGTCCCTTACCAAGATTATATAGAGGGGATGTAATTTATAGCAGATTGCATTCCCTTCACTGCTGGCTAGAAACCTGGTGTGCAAATAAAAGCATAGCGTTTGTGAACAATTGGGATGATTTTTGGGAAAGGCCTGGATTTTTCAGAAGAGATGGTCTTCATCCTAACTGGAGGGGATCTTATGTATTATCCCAAAATATGGCAGCAAAACTGCCTGGTTGACTGATTAGAGCACGTTCCAGGCCGCAGTCATGTGATCTTAAATCACAGGCCGTTGTTTATCCCACCTGTTATTTTCCTGAAGCTGTTACCCAAAACCCTTGTCGTGGGGCATCCAGTAAATTTAGTCTTGATACAAACCTTAAATTAATTGATAACCAAAAAATAAGCTGTATAATTAGACCAAGGGATAAAACCAGACCCTCCACCAGGGGCATCTGTAATAGAAATTTACTTCAAATTAAAACAAAAAATATATCACCAGTTCAGAAAGAACCATGCAGTTTTAAATGCTGCTTATTGAACATTCGCTCTCTTGGCACTAAAGCTGTTTTGGTAAATGATATTATATTAAATACAAAATCTGATCTGTGTCTTCTCACTGAAACCTGGCTTAGTAAATATGACACTGTTCCCCTAGCTGAGGCGTCACCAGATGGATACTCGTTCCTTCGTAAGTCTAGAGGTTCTGGTCGAGGAGGAGGCCTTGGAATAATTCATTGTAACAAAAAGCAAATCACTTCTAAAAATTTAGGCAACTTTACATCCTTTGAGGCATTCATTTTAAATATTAAAACAGATTCCAACACAATTATAGTGCTAGTCTACAGACCACCAGGGCCATATTCATTGTTCATGACTGAATTTAGCAACCTTTTATCTGATTTGGCTATAAATTATGATCTCGTTGTACTGATGGGGGATTTTAATGTACACATTGATGTGGAAACTGACACTTTTAGCAAATGTGTTACTTATATGTTAAATTCAGTAGGATTTTGTCAGATTGTCAAAGGTCCAACTCATAATCATAACCACACATTAGATTTAATTATAACTTACAAAGATGAAATTCAAAATTTAAATATTACTCCATTAAATGAAGTTATTTCCGATCACTTCTTAATTACATTTGATTTAGTCCTGCCCTTGCCAATGCACTCACAGATTAAAACAAAGACAGTGCGACATCTAGATTGTAATTCTGCTTGAAAATTTATAGATACCTTGAGTAAGTCGAGTGTAATTGTGGAAAACCATTTAGATCAGTTAACATCAAATATAAACGTGGAATACAATTTAGATCAGCTAACATCACATAATAATGTGACCTTGAGAGATGCTCTGGACACAGTGGTTCCTCTTAAAACAACAGTGATCAAAGCACATAGAAACTCTCCCTGGTTTAATGAAAACACTCGCGCTCTTAAATTAGAGTGTCAAAAACTGGAGCGCAGATGGAGAACAACAAAGCTACATGTCTTTCAAATTGCATGGACAGAGAGTGTTAATAAATATAAAAAAGCCCTCTTTAAAGCTCGCTCAGAATACTATTCTACATTAATAGATAGCAATAATAAAAATCCTCGGGTACTGTTTAAAACAGTGGCTAAATTAACAAATGGGAATTCAGATCAACAGTGCAAAATACCAACAGATATTAGCAGTACAGACTTTATGAACTTCTTCAATGAGAAAATTAAAAATATAACATCCCAGATCTCTGCATCACAGTACAAACCAAATACTAGCTTAGCAGACCCTGTCTCACATTGCATTCAGCACTTTAATAATTTTAATCCTGTAACTGAGCAGGAAGTCTTAACTTTAATTACTAAAATGAAGCCCACTACTTGTTCCCTAGATCCAGTGCCAACAAAACTAGTAAAAAGTGCAATGGATGTTCTTGCAGCGCCTATTCTAACCATTATCAATAATTCATTACTGCATGGCACCGTACCTGATGCACTAAAAGTGTCAGTCATTAAACCTTTACTTAAATGACATTCTGATATCTTCTGATGAAGGAAACTCCACTGTAATTATGTTGTTAGACTTAAGTGCAGCATTTGACACCATTGACCATTCTATTTTACTGCACAGGCTAGAAAACAATGTTGGGCTTACAGGCTCCGTGCTCGCTTGGTTTAGTTCTTATTTATCAAATCGATTCCAATATGTACAGAAATGTGCTGACAGTACTGACATCATTATACACAGAAGTTCAATATGGTGTCCCGCAGGGCTCAGTACTGGGACCTTTACTGTTTTCACTTTACATGCTTCCACTGGGATCTCTCATTAGGAAACATAATGTTAATGAAAACACTCGCGTTCTTAAATTAGAGTGTCAAAAACTGGAGTGCAGATGGAGAACACCAAAGCTTGTACCTCGTATGCAGATGACACCCAGTTATACCTTTCATTTAAATCAAATTAAGTTTCTCCGATGTTGTCTTTAATTAGTTGTGTTAGAGAATTAAAGGAGTGGATGAATGATAACTACTTGTCTTTAAATACAAATAAAACAGAGATGTTAATTGTTGGAGGGAATGACGCGGATCACAACAATATTTTGTCATCATTTAACTCAGTTGGAATCCCAATTAATTTTACTGAATCAGCCCGCAATCTAGGAGTTATCTTTGATTCTAGCATGTCATTTAAAGCACATATTACAAAGTTGTCCAAAACATGTTTCTTCCATCTTAAAAATGTTAGGAAATTAAGGCACTTTCTAAATAAACAGGATTGTGAGAAATTAATTCATGCATTTATCTCTAGTAGGATTGACTACTGCAATGCGGTGTTCACTGGCTGTTCAAACTGTTCTCTATAAAGCCTCCAGTTAATCCAAAATGCGGCTGCAAGAATTATTACAAGAACAACAAAATATGAACACATTACTCCAGTTCTTAAATCCTTACACTGGCTCCCGGTTAAGTTTAGGGCAGATTTCAAAATCCTCCTTTTAACATATAAAGTATTAAATGGCCAAGGTCTGACTTACTTGTCTGAACTTATCATGACTTACAAACCTGAGTGCACATTAAGATCTCAAGATGCCGGTCTGCTTATGATTCCAAGGATTAATAAAATAACAGTGGGAGATCGAGCTTTTAGTTACAGGGCCCCTAAACTGTGGAATGGTCTTCCTGCTTCTATAAGAGATGCCCCTTCGGTCTCAGCCTTTAAATCCCGGCTGAAGACTCACTACTTCAGTTTAGCATATCCTGACTAGAGCTGCTGATTACCTGTACATACTGCATCTCTTTTGTTAGTCATTAGCACTAAAACATAAGTAACATGATAGTTATAATTGAATACTAACCCTCATCTATTCTGTTTCTGTTCTCTATACTCAAATGCGGCAATTGGTGCCACGGCCCACCTGCCAAGTTGTTTGCCTGCCTATGGTAAAGTCATCCCTGATGGAGGATCGCAGGAATCATGGAAAAGAGGGGTCCTTTCATTGAATTGGCTGGCCCAGAACTGTTTCAGCCGTGGAATGGCCAAATGGGGGAGGCAGCTTGATGGATGAGATCTCCAGGACTCTAAAAATATCCAAATCTTATTATGTGATATCATCTACTATTAAATTCTGCTTCGTACTTCTAAAATTTTTATTTTTATACTGTATTAAGGATTTGTTCTGTTCTGTGTATTGTATTGTATTGATCCCCTTCTTTTGACACCCACTGCACACCCAACCTACCTGGAAAGGGGTCTCTCTTTGAACTGCCTTTCCCAAGGTTTCTTCCATTTTTCCCTACAAGGTTTTTTGGGAGTTTTTCCTTGTCTTCTCAGAGAGTCAAGGCTGGGGGGCTGTCAAGAGGCAGGGCCTGTTAAAGCCCATTGTGGCACTTCCTGTGTGATTTTGGGCTATACAAAAATAAACTGTATTGTATTGTATTGTACTGCAAGCACAGTATTTTGTGGATCTGATATATACAGTACCATGTCATTTGCATATAGAGAAATTTTCTGTTTATGTCCTTGCTTAGGAAAGGTGGAATTTTATTTTCTCTGGCTTCTGTAAATGTTGATAATAGAGGGGGAGCTAGCTGAGTTGAGAATTTCTTATTCAATTCAGCAGGGTAGCTTTCAGGGCCTGCTGCTTTCCCACTCTCAAGTGAGTTTATAGCATCTAGTAATTCTGACAGTACCAGTGGTTTATTGAATTCCTTTAAACTAAGAACATTTATTTGTGGTATCTGTAATGCATCCAGAAATTCATTAGGTTGTGTCCTGTCTTTTTTAAACTTCAGTAGAATATAAGGACTTATAGTGGTCTCTAAATGTGTGCATTATATTATTATGGTCAATGATTTTGTCTCCATCTGTGTTGGTGATTTCTGGGATTGCATTGCAAACTACCTGCTTGTGGATTTGTTGAGCTCGGATCTTATTAGCTTTCTCTCCATGTTCATAGTAATGATGTCTTTATTTAAAAATGAGTTGTTCTGTTTCTTTAGTTGTAAAGCGGTTGAGTTCTGAATGCAGAGCCTGTCTTTTCCTATGAAGTTCCTCAATTGGACACCTGGCACGTTCTTGATCTATTCTAGCAATTTCACTGATTAGCTCTGATACCTTCTAGGTTTCCAATATACTTCTGTGGGAAAGGTATGAGATAATCTGTCCTCTTAAGAAAGCCTCCAGGGTTTCCCAGAGTATTCCTGCAGAAACCTCTGAGGATGTATTTATCTAAAAAAATCGATTTGCTTGGATATAAATTCTGTACAGTTCTCGTCTGCTAATAAAAGTGGGTTAAGATGGCAGCTGTGAGATGAGTATGTGGGGCATAATGATTTTAGCTCCATGATCAAAGGGGCATAGTCGGAGATAACAATAGTGTCATACTTACAAGATTTAATTGTAGGCAAGAATTTGTTTTCTACAAAGAAATAATCAGTTCTTGAGTAGCAGTGATGCACTGGTGAGTAGAAGGAATATGCTCTTGAGTTTGGGTTTAGAAATCTCTAGGGGTTTGTTAAGTTGTGATCAGTTAAAACTGCATAATTGCAATGTTAGATGTCATCGTCCATGTGGTAGGAGAACTATCTAGGTCTGAATTTAAAACACAAATAGAGTCCCTAGCCATTTTAATTTTATGAGTGTCCACATTGGGAATGGATGCAGATACATTTTGGATGAAGTCGCTATCATCCACATTGGGTGCATAGTTATTTATCAAAATCACTTTACACCTAAATAAATTACCCATGACAATCACATATCTCACTTCAGGATCAGATACTACATCTGATACTATAAAATGAGATTTTTCTATGTATAAGAATTCCTACACCTCTAGTTTTCTTTGTAAAGGTGGAATGGAATATTTGGCCAGTCCAGTCTCTGTGCAGCCGAAACTGATCCTTGCTTATTAAGTGGGTCTGCTGTAAAAATACTATTTTAGCATTTAGACCTGTTAGAAGAGAGAATACTTTGTTTCTTTTTAATTCGTGATTCAGACCTTTAACATTCCAGCTCATAAAGTTAAGTGTTCGGTCATGGAGACATTGCTTCTGTACTTTTGTTGTCATTTTGTAGTCTTAACTTAAAATAAGACAGCCTTGACCTTAATTTCCAGTTTTCCCAGGTATTATTGCCATGAAGCCTATTGTTACGTTGGCACATATAATTATAAGGACTCAAAGGACAGATTAGAGATAGCTTGCTCTCTTCCCCCCCCCCCCGTCCCCCCACCCCCCATTTTGCCTCCCCACGTGAGGTTGGACCCCTCTTCACAATGTCCCAGTCCTCTGACATACTTAGAGACAAAGCATGTCCAAAATACATCATGAAATTTTGTCCTTCCTCATTCCTATTAGCCAATTACTCTAGTATCATTCAAAAATTTGATTATGTGGTTGCTGCTATTTTAGGCTGTACAATCCTACAGATTGATGACTGAGTACATTCAGTACCATGGAAGGACTGTAGTTCTTAACTTCTGTATGGGTGAGAAACAGCTGAGTTTTTGAGAAAGAAAGGGTCAAAGTTATGCACATAAAATTATAATTTTTTAGTAGAACTGCACAAATTAGTCTTTATATTAGACAGGTGTTAAATGATACAGACATTTTCATACTTACGCTGTTGTTTGACATTTGAAGACTAAGAAATGTAGCATGCTTTCTTGAGCTGATAGTAATTTCATGAAGTGAATTGAGGTCTGAAAACAATCAGTGACACAGATAAAAAAAAAAATAACAGATATTTGAAGAGGGGATACTTTACATATCTAACTATATAGTAAATATTTCAAATTTATTTTGACTTAACATAAATACATAAATCATGCAGTTATTCATTTTGCTCAGTAACACAGAAAAATACACCTTCAAACATAATTTTCATGGTATTGTGAACACGAAAAGAAGCATAAAATATTAATGTGCAGTTTAAAAGGAGGAAGGATTACAAAGTGCAAAGACTAAAATGCTAATAAATACTGTGTTGCTGAAAGGGCAAAATAAATGTCTAGACAGACTCATAAGATGTCCATACTGTGAGAAGTATACTGTAGAATCTAAAATATTCTTTAGAAAAAAAAATCTTGATACATTGAATAATTTTTAAATGCCAAGATGGCACTGTGTTCCAAAGTAATAGATAACTGACAGTTCTGGAACAAATTCAAAGAAGCTGCCAGAATGATGCATACTAAAATGCATCCAGTTAATTGTAAGTCTAGTGGTGTGCAAAAAAATACAAATACAAAATAAAACTTGCATTAAATAATTAATATGTGTTGCAAATATAAAAAGATATTGGAAGAAAGTTTGATTGAGATTTTTTTTCTTATAATGTGTCAGAAGATTAAATGAATGTTTGTAAGCTACAGTGGTGTGAAAAACTATTTTCCCCCTTCCTGATTTCTTATTCTTTTGCATGTTTGTCACACAAAATGTTTCTGATCATCAAACACATTTAACCATTAGTCAAATATAACATAAGTAAACACAAAATGCAGTTTTTAAATGATGGTTTTTATTATTTAGGGAGAAAAAGTGAAAAAGTAATTGCCCCCTGAACCTAATAACTGGTTGGGCCACCCATAGCAGCAATAACTGCAATCAAGCGTTTGCGATAACTCACAATGAGTCTTTTACAGCGCTCTGGAGGAATTTTGCAATTCTTTGCAGAATTGTTGTAATTCAGCTTTATTTGAGGGTTTTCTAGCATGAACCGCCTTTTTAAGGTCATGCCATAGCATCTCAATTGGATTCAGGTCAGGACTTTGACTAGGCCACTCCAAAGTCTTCATTTTGTTTTTCTTCAGCCATTCAGAGGTGGATTTGCTGGTGTGTTTTGGGTCATTGTCCTGTTGCAGCACCCAAGATCGCTTCAGCTTGAGTTGACGAACAGATGGCCGGACATTCTCCTTCAGGATTTTTTGGTAGACAGTAGAATTCATAGTTCCATCTATCACAGCAAGCCTTCCAGGTCCTGAAGCAGCAAAACAACCCCAGACCATCACACTACCACCACCATATTTTACTGTTGGTATGATGTTCTTTTTCTGAAATGCTGTGTTCCTTTTACGCCAGATGTAACGGGACATTTGCCTTCCAAAAAGTTCAACTTTTGTCTCATCAGTCCACAAGGTATTTTCCCAAAAGTCTTGGCAATCATTGAGATGTTTCTTAGCAAAATTGAGATGAGCCCTAATGTTCTTTTTGCTTAACAGTGGTTTGCGTCTTGGAAATCTGCCATGCAGGCCGTTTTTGCCCAGTCTCTTTCTTATGGTGGAGTCGTGAACACTGACCTTAATTGAGGCAAGTGAGGCATGCAGTTCTTTAGACGTTGTCCTGGGGTCTTTTGTGACCTCTCGGATGAGTCGTCTCTGCGCTCTTGGGGTAATTTTGGTCGGCCGGCCACTCCTGAGAGGGCTCACCACTGTTCCACGTTTTTGCCATTTGTGGATAATGGCTCTCAGTGTGGTTCGCTGGATTCCCAAAGCTTTAGAAATGGCTTTATAACCTTTACCAGACTGATAGATCTCAATTACTTCTGTTCTCATTTGTTCCTGAATTTCTTTGGATCTTGGCATGATGTCTAGCTTTTGAGGTGCTTTTGGTCTACTTCTCTGTGTCAGGCAGCTCCTATTTAAGTGATTTCTTGATTGAAACAGGTGTGGCAGTAATCAGGCCTGGGGGTGGCTACGAAAATTGAACTCAGGTGTGATACACCACAGTTAGGTTATTTTTTAACAAGGGGGCAATTACTTTTTCACACAGGGCCATGTAGGTTTGGATTTTTATTCTCCCTAAATAATAAAAACCATCATTTAAAAACTGCATTTTGTGTTTACTTGTGTTATATTTGACTAATGGTTACATGTGTTTGATGATCAGAAACATTTTGTGTGACAAACATGCAAAAGAATAACAAATCAGGAAGGGGGCAAATAGTTTTTCACACCACTGTATGTACACCAACAGGAATATATTTATAAATATGTTTCTTAATGGGCGGCACAGTGGCGAAGTGGGTAGCGCTGCTGCCTTGCAGATAGAAGACCCGGGTTTGTTTCCTAGGTCCTCCCTGCGTGGAGTTTGCGTGTCCTCTCCATGTCTATGTGGGTTTCCTCTGAGTACTCCGGTTTCCTCCCACAGTCCAAAGACATGCAAGTTAGGTGCATTGGCGATTCTAAATTGTCCCTAGTGTGTGCTTGGTGTGTGAGTGTGTGTGCCCAGCGGTGGGCTGGCACTCTGCCCAGGGTTTGTTTCCTGTCTTGCGCCCTGTGTTGGCTCCAGCAGACCCCCGTGACCTTGTAGTTAGGATATAGCGGGTTGGATAATGGATGGATGGATGTTTTTTAATATTTTTTAGAATTATAATAATATTCCAGAGTTTGAAATGTAATTTGAAATGTTTTATTTTTTAAGCACATTAAGTAAGTGTGTTAAGTGGAAACATTCAGAAGTTAACAAGATGTGCCTTTTTTACAGTTGAGTTTCAGCCCCCTTCACATTTTGCACACATTAATTCATATTCACATTCCTTTTATTGTCGTTGCACTTAGTACAACAAAATTGCAGCAGTCCTAAAGGTTCATTCACATATAATGGACATAATTATATTATAATAAAATACAATAAAATAACTAAATATTTCACTTAGTTATATTGCATATATGAAATTGATTGTAGCAGTAGAAAAAGATAGACAACATAAAGTGCAAAGATTATAAACATTTGCAGTACTTGTAATGCAAGAGTGACTGTTTTTATGTTGGTCGTTGTCAATCAGTATACGTTTAATGGGTTGTAGGTTTAATTTTAAATTGATAAATTTGTAATTTTTTGCCCATCAATCTACACTCAATAACTCATAATGACAAAGTGAAAACATGTTTTTCCCCAAAATGTACAAATTTATTTTAAATCAAAAACTGAATTCTCAGTACTCTGTTGAAACCCCTTTGGCAGTAATTACAGATTTGAGTAGTCCTGGATAAGTCTGTGCAAGCTTTGGAAACCTGGATTTAGAGCACCTTATTGAATTCTTCCTGGCAGAACCTTTCAAGTTTCATTAGACTGGATGGAAATTGTATGTGCACTGCCATCTCCAGATGTTCTATTGGGTTTACATATGGGCTTTGGCTGGGCCACTCAAGGACAGTCAGAGATTTGTCCCAAAGCCATTACAGTGTCTTGGCTAAATACTTTGGGTCATTGTCATGCAGAAAGGTGAATTATCACCCCAGCTTGAAGTTTTGTGCACTTTGGAGCACGTTTTCTTCAAAGACATCCCCTCCACTTTCACCATAGGCAGGTGATGAGCAGAGTGCCTCTTCTTCCCCAGTCGTAATGCCTGGAGTTTTGCCCAAAGAGTTCAGTTTTTGTCTCATCAGACCAGGGAATATTTTTCCTCTGTCCTCGGCATCCTTTAAATGCCATTTGCCAAGAGTGACTTCCATTTAGCCACTCTATCGAAACACCTGTTTGATGAAGTGCTGCTGAGATGCTTATTCTTCCAACTGGTTCTTTCATTTCTTCAGAGGAATTCTGAACCTCTGTTAGAGTAACCATTGGGTTCTTGGTCACCTTCCTGGCCAAGATACTTCTTGCCCGGTTGCACAGTTTTGTCTGAGAACCACCTCTACGAAGAGTCCTGATGGTTCCAAACTTCTTCCATTTCACAATTATTCAGACCACGTTGCTTCTGGGAAAACTCAAAGCTTTAGAAATGGTTTTATACTCTTGGCCTGATCTATGCCTCACCATAATTTTATTTAGGATTTCTCCAGAGAGGCTCTTGGACTTTATGGCTTTAATTTTTTGTCCTGACTATAGTGTAAATTGTGGGATTTTATATACACAGATATGTATGTTTTCTAAGACCAATCAATTCAATTTGCAACAGTTGGACTCCAATCAAGTTCTGGATACATCTCCAGGATAATTTAAGCAAACAGGATAATATACCTGACCACAATTTCCAGTTCCATAGCACAGGGTCTGAATACTTAAGAGAGAGAGATTTCAGGTTTTGATTTTTAATAAAACCTTTCTGGTCTGATGAGACACAAATTAAATTCTTTAGGCAGCTTCATGCCATGGTAGTGCTTCTCAGCAGCAGCAATAAGGAGATTGGTCAGAACTAAGGACAGGATGAGGGCAGCCAAATACAAAGAGGTATTTAATAATAATAATAATGATTCTTTACATTTATATAGAGCTTTTCTAACTACTCAAAGTGCTCTTCACACAGGGAGGACCCAGGAAGTGAACCCACAATCTCCTTACTGCAAAGCAGCAGCACTACCACTGCACCACCTGCTCCAGACTGCATGCATCAGCACAACATTGACCTGAAGCATACAGCCAAGACAATATTGGATTAGCTTCAGGGCAATTCTCTGACTGTTATTGCGTCTCCCAAACCTAAACCCCTTAGGAAATATGTTAAAAGACCTGAAGATTGTAGTTTACAGACTCTTCCCATACAACCTAACAGGGCTTAAGAGGATCTGCCAGGGAGAATGGGATATCCAATATCTAAATCCAGGTGTGCAAAACTTGTAGAGGCTTACCCAAGAAGACCCAAAACTGTATTTGCTGCCAAAGAGACCTATGCAAACTGATGAATTAAGGGTGTGCATGCTTACATGAATGAGAAAATTCAGATTTTGATTTTGAATAAATTTGCAAACCTTTCTGAAAATATAATTTCACTTTGTCAGTAGGGGTTATAGAGAGTAGATCGATGGACAAAAATGGCAAATGTATCCATTTAAAATGAAACAACACCTAATAAAGTGTTGTGCCAGCAGATGACGCTATACTAGCCCTTAACCTGACACAGACAGATGCAGGAGGCACACTTACAGTATAAAACACAAATGTTTTTTATTTATTCTTTGCTCATGTGGAATGCCTTTCCTGTTTTCATGAGCACACAACACAATCCCCAAAGCACAAAACACACCACTTACTCCTCTTCTTTCTGTCTCCACCACTCCTCTCCACTAAGCTTTGTCCACTACCACCCGACTCTGGCTCTCAAAATAGTGTCTGCTCTTCCCTTATATAGATCACCCAGAAGTGCTCCAGGTGCTCATTAACCTACTTCCGGCAGCTCTTCTGTCTGTGTGCGGAAGAACCGCCCACACGGGCTCAGGAATAGTTGCAGCACACCCTGGTGGCACCCCCAAATGCCAACAGGGCTGTAACGAACTCCAATTCCCATGAAGCCCTGCAGGAGTCCGAGGTACTGCTGCTATCCAGGGGGGCTGCCTTCAAGCATTCTGGGGGAGGTGATGTTCTGTCCACACTTCCTCCCCCGGTCCTTCCAAGTCAGAGGCATCCCGGCCGGACAAAGGCCCCGACCATCCATGACACTGCAGAAAGTGAAGGGGTTTGAATACTTCCTGAATTCAGTGTATATAGAACCATGAATGTACAGATAAATGTTTAAAAGTTGTTTATCATATTCCATCATTATATAGAACATTGTGGGAAAATTTAAAATATATAAAAATTAAGTAAGATTAAATGCATTTAAACAAAAGGGTTTTTTGATAAATTCAGAAAAAGTGTGGCAAAGAAGAAAGAAATAGTTTTGAAGAATTTAAATTTGACATAGGAACACATTGCAAAACAGGATTCTTTAAATAAAGTGGACCCTTGACTTACAAACTCAATTCGTTCGCAAGGGCTGGTTGTAACTCGAGTTGGTTGTAAGTCAAGACTATTTTTCCCATAAGAAATAATGGAAATACCCATAATGTGTTCCGAACCTCCCACAGCAACACTTACTTAACCTTTTCATAGTAAAAAAGGGTTGTATAATGTGCATAATTTACCAAAAATACCTATAATTTTTCTAATGTACTAACCAAAAAGTTATAAAAAATGCCTAGCCTACCAGAAACAACAATTTCATACTGTACTCAGCATTTAAGTTAACATCTTTGAGTTGCAGGAAGGGAGGAGGAGGAGAATGAAATGGAAGGTGGTTATTGTTTGGAAGGAGCTTCCTTATACAAATCTTTTCTTTGTAAAATTGTCGAGATGGTGGATTTTGAAATGCTGTACATATTGGCAAGATCGGTCACACGAACACCACTCTCATATTTCTGCACAATTTCCTTCTTCGTTTCGATTGTGATTGCTTTCTTTACCTTCGTTACCTTCTCTTCCTTCCTTAGCAATTATCGAAATAAATTATATAAATCACTGCACTGACCGAAATTACGTCCACAAACACATGTATCTGGGCTCCGACTGACGCTTACGAACGCTCTCGGCTGTTTGTTTACAATCGCACAAGCGGATACATGTGACCGCATTCAGGTCGTAACGCAAGATGTTGGTCGTAATTCAAAACAAAACTTTTGGTCATAAACCAAGTTGTTCGCATGTCAGGCCGGTCATATATCGAGGGTCGACTGTACTGCAAAAATGGTGTTGCAGGTATCATTACATATACAGTGAACAATGTAACATCAACTGTATAGCTAATGTGTGAGAACTGCTCAATCTCTTTAGCATTATTTTTATCCTAGGAAAAACAAACCAAAAATGTCAATTTTTTTCAACAAGTAAAAATGTTATTGCATGTAACAGAAACATATATATATGAAAATGTCAACATAAATATAGTAGAAAAGGTATGTCTACTTCATGTGGTGTATTTTGAGACAGTCACCAACACACAGCCCAATGTTGCAATCAGGACAGTAGGAGTGTGTTTCTTTATGCAATTTTCTTATATTTTTTCTGTTGCTTGCACATGAGAAGGTAGAATGTCAGTGTTGGATTTGCACATTCAACATGTTCATTGTGTTTCTGTAGGCTAATACAATGCAAAGTTCATTTCCTTCATTGAAAAACACTGTTGACTATACTCATGCATCCATTCTTTAAGATCAGGAAGCTGGACCTTATTCCAACAGAGTAGAAGGGAGTAATAAGTTCAGACAATACATCAATCCAGTTCTGAACACAAAATGTACACCAAACTAAATGTATAGATGTTAGTCATTCTAATGTCATATTTTAGTTGTAGGAGGTCCACCTCTACATCCAGTCCCTGAATAGTGACTGGACATAGAGGGTTTTTGGTCCAGTGAAAGTCAATAACCGTTTCCTTAATTTTACTGTTGTTAAGGTGCAGGCATTTCTCTTTGCATCAACAAACAAAGTTCTCCACATGACTCCTGTATTCTGGGTCATCCCCCTTGTCAATACACCCTATAATTGCAGAATCATCTATGCCTCTGACGTGGGACTTCAGTTGCTCTCTTACCTGCTTTTAGCATGAGCTGATAACTTCACAATATAGATTTCCGTAAGGTACTATTGTGATTACCATACTGTTCCTATCTATTGCAGATTATCTTATCAGCTACTTTTAGGCCTCTACAAAGCTTTGCCCTGTTAGTCCGTACAGTAACATTTGTGCATTCTTGACAACTTGAAACAACTACTTCCTAATTGGAAAATTAAAACTAATTATTTGTTAACTTTGTTCCTTTCTTATTTGAAAATAAGCTATTTTGAAATGGCTCCAGACATCTGCTACTTCTCACCTTCTTGTGTGCCTTTAGTGCAGATTAATTCATTTCCCACCTCTGGTTCATTGCCTTCTCCGGACTGAGCATGATGACTCAGTCTCTTTATCTTTAAGGCACAATTTTCTTTTGTTTGTCTTCATGTACAACTTTGTTTTCAAGCCACAGACTTGAAATTTGGCATATAGGTACTTCTCACCACAAGTCAGGATTTAAGGTGCTGCCAGGGTAGCTTGGATGTCAAAATGAATGGATTAAAATGCGACAATGTGATAAGCAATGCCACACAGGGTATGATCATAGTAGAAACATTAACATGCTTACCTTTCAGGCATGGATTCTGGTTTCAATTCCTGCCCATCACATTAAAACCTTCTGTATAATCAAGCATTTTCTTCACTATTTTTCTGATGGCCCCAAGCTGCCCTGAAGTCATATTATCTCTAGCGTGATTTGTTGCAATTTGAGGTCTATCAACATTAAACCATTAATGCAGCCTGACCAGCTGCGTTCCTTGTCATATTTGATGCTGTGCTAGTCAGTATTGGTAATACCAACAGCTCAGTCAAATCTCATAAAGAATTGGAATCACTCAAAATATTTAGTCTAAACACGAAATGTTCAGCAGAATTCTGAAATGAAAGTAAAGCTGGCAAACACAGCTATATCTACATAAAGAAATCTCACCTGGCATCTGGTTGTATGTTTGTTTCGACATCACTCAAAAGCAACTGTACGTATTTTCATAATAATTGGAGGAAAACTCAAATCTGACAGCACCTACATTCTGTTGTTGCACATTAAGTCTCTGCACAATGATGCCAACGGCTAAGTTTAAGGCTAATTAGTTTTAGGGGAATGAAGATCTGACCACTGTGGCTTATTGACAGAATGAGTGACCATGATCTTATCGAAACACAAAGAACCAATTTCATATGCAAGGACCTTTACCAGAATGAAATGGTGCTTTGTCATGCAATAGTTCTAGAAGGAACCACACAATCCAGCTAAGAACCATAAAATGCCATCAAAGAAGGAGTATTTTTTCTTTATTATTTATTTATTTATTAATTTTATTGCACTCCATACAAAGCAATCAAGTTTTTACAAAGAGAAAAATAGAGTCAAGAACAGATCGATCCCCACCCTTGAGAGAGAGAGCAAGCCAAACGGCATAAAAATTTTACAACTTTTAAACATACCTAAATTAATAAATTCTCTGTGCTTCATGAACTTATTTTTAAAATATTACTGATTAGATCCTGCCATGTTTTGAAAAAAGTCTGTACGGATCCTCTAACTGAGTATTTGATTTTTTCCAATTTCAAATAATATAACACATCGGTTTCCCACTGACTTAAAAGAGGAGAGTTTGGGTTCTTCCAGTTTATCAGAATAAGTCTGCGTGCCAAAAGTGTAGTGAATGCAATCACAATTTGTCTTTCTCCACTTTAAGCCCCTCTGGAAGAACCCCAAACACAGCTGTTAATGGGTTAGGAGGGATTGTGAGTCCAAGGCTGTCTGAAAGGTAATTAAAAATTTTTGTCCAGAATAATGTTAATTTGTTGCAGGCCCAGAACATGTGACCTAGTGAGGCTGGGACTTGGTTGCAACGTTCACAGGTTGGATCATGCCCTGGAAACATTTTGGAGAGTTGTAGTCGAGACAGATGTGCTCGATATATAATTTTGAGTTGTATAATTGTATGCTTTGCGCATATGGAGCTTGAGTGAATTCTCTGCATTGCTACTTTCCACTCCTTTTCTGATATATTGATTGAGAGATCTTTTTCCCAGTGTCCTCTTGGATCTTTGAAAGGGAGGGATTGTAAAATGATTTTATATATTGTAGAGATGGAGTCTAAGTCCTTGAGATTGAGCAATATTTTTTCCAGCATGGATGAGGGTGGAAGATGAGGAAAATCTGGAAGGTTCTGTTTAACAAAGTTCCTGATTCGAAGATAGTGAAAGAAATGTGTAGCTGGAATGTTAAATTTGGAATGTAATTGTTCATAGGAAGCAAAGACATTGTCTATATAAAGATCTCTAAGCAAATTAATTCCAAATTTTTTCCAGATATTAAAAACTGCATATGTTTGTGAAGGTTGAAAGAGGTGGTTCTCCTGCAGAGGTGCCACATATAGAAGCTTCTCCATCTTAGAATGCTTTCTACATTGGTTCCAGATTCTAAGTGAGTGGAGCACAATTGAGTTATTTGTATATTGCCGATAGCGTGTGTTTATTGGAGCACAGAGCAAGGAATACAAAGAAGTACTGCAGGATTTTACTTCTATTGCGGTCCAAGCCTGTGTATGTTCTTCTATTTGTGTCCAGGTTCTTATCGCCTGTATATTTGCTGCCCAGTAATAAAACTGGAAGTTAGGTAGAGCCATGCTGCCTTCTGCCTTTTGTCTTTGTAAGGTCGCTCTTTTGATGCGTGGATGTTTTGAATTCCAAATAAATGAGGTTATTGTTGAATCTAATTGCCTAAAGAATGATTTATTAATGTATATTGGGACGTTTTGAAATAAAAAAGGAGTTTAGGAAGAATATTCATCTTAACAGTGTTAATTCTTCCAGCTAGTGTGAGATGAAGGGTTGACCATCTATGCAAGTCTTGTTTAATTTTTTCAATGCAGACGGCGAAATTTTGTTGATAAAGAGCTTTATGTTTACTTGTGATGTTTACCCCGAGGTATTTAAACTGTTCTGCAATGATAAAAGGTAGGGTATCTAAACTAATATTATATGCTTGAGAATTCACTGGAAAGAGTACACTTTTATTCAGATTAATTCTGAGACCAGAGATCTTTTGAAATTCTGTGAGTGCTGCTAACACTGCAGGCACAGAATTTTCTGGGTCTGATATATACAGTACCATGTCATCTGCATATAATGAGATTTTCTGTTCCAGTCCTTCTCTGCTAATCCCCTTTATCTGATCAGTATTTCGACAATGTATTGCCAGTGGTTCAATGGCAATCGCAAACAGAAGCGGTGACAAGGGGCACCCTTGTCTAGTGCCACGTTCTAGTTTAAAGTAGTCTGAGCAAATGTTGTTGATGCAAACTGAAGCTTCTGGGTTAGTATACAGTAATTTAATCCATGCACAAATGTTTGGGCCAAACCCAAACTTCTCCAATGTAGTAAAAAGGTATTTCCATTCAATCATGTCGAATGCTTTTTCTGCATCCAATGATAATAATATTTCTGGGGTGTTTGATTTAGTTGGTGAGTATATTACATTAAACAGGCGTCGAAGATTTGAAGATAAGTGCCGGCCCCTAATAAATCCAGTTTGGTCTTGTGATATTACCGAGGGGAGCACTTTCTCCATCCTTCTGGCTAAGATTTTAGAGAGTATTTTAACGTCGTTATTCAGAAGTGAAATTGGTCTGTATGATGCACATTGTAATAAGTCCTTATTTTGTTTTGGAAAGACAGTGATTAGTGCTTGGCGAAAGGTTTGTGGAAGAGATTGGTTATCTCTGGCTTCTGTAAATGTTGCTAATAGGAGGGGAGCTAGCTGAGCGGAGAATTTCTTGTAAAATTCTGCAGGGTAGCCATCAGGGCCTGCTGCTTTCCCGCCTTGGAGTGACTTTATAGCATCTAGTAATTCTGATAACACCAGAGGTTTATCAAGTTCCTCCGCACTAAAAGCGTCTATTTGTGGTATCTGTAATGTATCTAGAAATGTATTAGATTGTGTATTGTCTTCTTTAAACTCAGTAGTATATAGGGATTTATAGTAGTCTCTGAAAGTGTCCATTATATTTTTGTGTTCGACGATTTTATCTCCGTTCGTGTTGGTGATTACCGAGATTGCGTTGCGCACTTCTTGCTTGTGAATTTGTTGAGCTAAAAGTTTATTAGCTTTCTCTCCATGTTCATAATAATGATGTCTGGATTTGTAAAGAAGGAGTATTTTTAAGAGTGTAGAGTTAATCCCAGCAAACAGTGTCTGTAAGGCAGAAACAATCCTAAGACAGGTCGTAATATGGATTTGAAAAAAGTGAATAAATTAAGTGACTTTCTCACCATTGCCCCCTTCTTTTCAAATCATACAGTTGGGATTGTGTACATGACAGTACTGGAATACATAGTGTCACAAAAGCCACAATGAGACATAGCAAGGATTGGGGCAGCCACCCGTATAATTTGGTTTCCTGGCTGTAAATTGTCTTTAAATGATAGCACTGTTGTGCACAAAACCAACGTCCAATACAGAACTGAGGGAATAGGGAAAAGGTTGAGGCTTTTAAAGGGGAAGACAGGAAGTGAAGTCAAAGGGGTCTGGCTCATGTATATCTTCTGCCATTGGTGCGAGCCCGGACGTGACATCACAGGGGCCGGAGCCGGCAAGGTCTCCTTCCATTGGCTCGGTCCCGGAAGTGACGTCAAGAGGACCAGGTGGAATCTCCCGTGAATAGTCTGCAGGCAAGGGAGAAAAAGAGTCAGTGCACTCTGCCACATCCCGGTATGTCTCGGAACTGTCCTTACTCAAGCCCTTTAGCTGCCTCCCATGCGCACGTGTGTGACAATAGATATAAACTTAATTTAGGCAAAACACTTTTTAAAAGGGATATCATTAATTAAACACCCATTTAGCCCTTCTCAAAGCCCAAATTTTAGGAGGAAAGTCTAAACTGAAAAGCATCAATTTATGCCAGGACTGGCTTGGCTTCCCAAATCGATAGCAGTGAGTCTGAAACTGATGCCTGTGCATAACTTCATACTGACTTTTATCATTTGACTTGTCTGCATTGTAATTTAATTTTACTTCTGTAATCTGTGCGAAGGTGTACTGCTGTGGATGGCAATGATAAATGAGCTGTACCATTTGGGGAGCAATGTCATTATATTAAGAGCTAAGATGCAATTTGGCAGGATTTCTTTTACTTCATTTTTGTGGTGTAAATATTTCAAAATGCACCTATACTTTCCAAGTAAGATTTTTTTTTTTTTTAAGATTCTATCTTACAGGGCAAAAATCTATGCGTTCTACTATTTTCTTCTGTTGATAAGTCAATCAAGGTCTGCAAAGACATGTGAAGATCAATAAAGCCTTTACAAAATTTTATTGCCTCCATGCTGTAAAAATGTCTTCACTCTAATCAACTGATTTAGGAGGCTGTTTAAAATTTACAAGATGGGTCATTGTAAATCAAGTCAGGCATTTTTCCCCCAAGTTCGATATTCTTTTGTTTGTATTTTATTACTATTGTAGCTACAGGCAAATCCCCTCAGCTCTCATTCAGCGTTTCAGTCTATCTAAAACACTAATAAATGAAGGCGATAAGAAAATATTACAATATTGCAACATAAGAACAGTCATTGATTTCTTACCATATTAAAATATGTATAGAAATTAATTAAATTTTAATTAAATATTAATTTCTTTGTCCTTAGTATCTCACCATTACCTTGTATTTTTAGCTTTGGAGGTGATATTTTCTGCTAATGCTAAACAGGATTTGTAGAAACGTAGGGTAACAGTTTTTCACTTTGTGGTGTTGTGGGTGAGGACAAGAATAAAAATAAACGGTGACTTTTTAAAACGTATTTTAATTATTGTCATATTATCACATTAAGCAGTTATGTAGATTTATCTAGCACACTCTTCTGTGCAATAATCCTCTTCCCATCACTATGTTTAAATGGTTGTGTGGACATGTGCACTTTTTTGCTATATTTACACATAAATTCATCTCTCTATTATAATAAAAAAATCTTGGGAACAGAGACGAGAAGTGACTTTCTCAGAGAGACACTTTCAAGTTCCGCAAGATGAGACTTTGTGCCAAGAGATTTAACTACGCCTGGGGTTGGAAATAAAAAACAAAAAGTAGATGACAAAGTAGAACATCGTAAAGGATTCAAAAATGTTTAGCACAATACACATGCAGAGCAGGTTAGAGATAATGGAAGTACAAAAATTCGAAAGTCTCAAAAAAATGATAGTAAAGATCGCATTAGCACAAACAAATGGAAATTATTACTTGGTGAACTAACAATACAGCGAATAGAGATCGAATATATTGTTCGGACTTAAACTTTAAGTCGGAGACATGTAGATCATCTAATTTGTGTTGCCATCAGGGAAAAGTAGTGTTTCTTCCCAGTGAAGAGGCGTATCCGCGAGAATTAAAAGATTTGTCACTTGGTGAAAGTCCTGCCCACATCTAAAACATTTACAACCACACACACAGATCAATCATTTCTCATTTGTGTGAATGCTATTGTCACACACAGTTCTTGTAGAGAGAAAGAAACGATATTCAATCATGGGCAGTTATACGTTGCATTATCATTATGTAATTCCAAACACAGAATCAAAATTCAATGCAATATTGACGAAAAAGTAAAAGTGAAAAGAGATTGAATATATGGACATAGGTGATATGACAGAAGTATGCAGATATTGTTTGGCGGTAAACTTTAAGTTGGAGACTTGCAGATCATCTAGTTCTTGTTGCCATCAGAGAAAAGTAGTGTTTCTTCCCAATGAAGAGGCCTAACCACGAGAATTAAAAGTTTTGTTGCTTGGTGAAAGTGAAATCCACATACGCGAGCGGGAGAGATACATAGGCAGGGGGGCTGGCGAGCAAAGCGAGCAGGGGTCGATGCCCCCTATTACTCATATAGAAAAGTGTTAAAGCAGCTAACAGACCAGATCAGGACAGATGGAGTGGAGTCACCTACTACAGTGAAAAGGGCATTGAATGAGCACTTACAGACCTGGGTTGAGAAAGCTAGTGACAGTAAACAGTTCAAGAAAATCACATCTTTTTCCATGGCTTTTGGAAAGCTTTTCAGAGGGTTTTAAAAAGAACAGCTATAGCTATCAGAAAGTACAGCATTTTAGTGGTAGGAGGGAGAGATGAGAGTTTATGTATAAATGGGTGTCCAAAACTGTGGAAAGAGCTCAGCAGCCAACGTGTTGTTTTGACAGATGAAGAAGAATCTGCACAGCTGAAGGGAGCTTGGAATGCACAAATGCTGCGGAGAATTTGAGGAAGTGTCAAGCGTTTCAGGTGTCAGGAGACATGAGATACCACTTACAGGAGAAGAGTTGGTGAGGAGTTACTCATACATCTATGGGTATGCAACATTATGCAAGCTCAACTATCACAAAACGCATGTGAAGTAATCTGTCATTTTTCCCAATTTGTAGCTGTATCTTTTTGCTTTTAAAGGCATTTCCTTCACAGCTATGGCAAAGAAGTTATCTGTATTGAGTAAAACAATAAATACACCAATTGGAGTAAGGGCTGAACATCCTATTCTGCCTCTCCCATCTAGGTGCTCATTACAACAGGTATCAGAAGTTGTCACAAAGGATGAAGGACTTATGATGGTAATATGGTAATCTCTACTGAGGTGATCATCTACTAACCAGAGTCTGAAAGTCCCTCCAACCTACTAAGAACTAAATTGCTCAAGCTGCATGGTATAGCTGTCTCTCAAATCTCCCACTGCACTCTCTCTCTCTGTTGTCTTCTCATCTTTATCTCTGTCCAAACTACAAGGAGTGACGGGGGTGTATTACTGTGGACTTACACTACAAGGCATCTCATTTTGAATATCTGCACCAAGGTAACGTGCCAGTGGTCATCCGTGAACCTGCAATGTTTGACTTAGAAGTGGTTTCCTTATAGCATGGGCTAATAGGAAAACTTTTTGACTCAGCCGCATTGGGACAGCTTCTAAACCCAGAAAGTGGACATAACATGGAAGTGACGTAAGCTGAGCTCTCTCTCTCTCAGTCCCCATCTTTACTGTGCAACACAACCACTACGCTTCAACCGTCCACAGTGTAAATCCCACCCCTGTCGCCAAATGTATTGTTATGGACTCGCACCACAAATACACTGTGGTGATCTGCCAGTAGTCAGCTATTACCCCAAGACATCTGTCTTAGAAGCAGTCTCTTTACAGCATGAGCTAATAGGAGAACTCCGTGATTCAACGGCATAACGAATGCTTCTGTATTATTTGACCCAAGCACTTCCTGGTGAAATTAGTTAGCCCCCTGTTTTAGCCCCCACCTTTTCTCTGTATAGATTTGTGATAGATTTTAACCAATGTCCAAACTCCTAAAAATGAACTATGAATCAAATATCATATGAAACAGGAGCTTTAACAACAGATATTTAATACAATAATCAAATCTGAACTACAAGTTTTGCAGTTGCCCTGAATAGCCAGCAGTCAGGACACTTGGACCTTTTTTTACCCTTTTTTAAAAAAAAGCATATTTGAACTATTTTCAAAAAAACAACATTGATCTGGAGACAGCTGGGCTTTACATCTCATCTCAAACAATCTCTTATATTGAAATATTTGCATCTCTTAAGTGCCTACTATATATATTTATTTCAACTGTATTATTGACTCAATCATTTATCTTTTAGAATCCTAAAAAAACAGATTGCTAGACATATTTTTGGAATTTATTATTCTGGGGTAATAAGGATCAGAAGGGATATTCAGCTGGGAGAGAGAAAAACATTGATGTAATGAAAATAGTAATCCTAAGATTTCTGATTATTCATGTAATTATTATTAAATTTATGTGAAGGTCTTTTTAAGTGCAAAAATAAAAACGAGAAAGAAGAACATTAGAGAGAAGATCAACATCGAGACAATATGTTTGCATGCTGAAAGAAATTGGGCCTCTGCAGACTGAACAAAAATCTGAAATAGATACAGTATGTACCCAAACTTGAAAAGACTCATCTTCTGTCATCTGTATCTTTACATTAGTATTTTAAATTAGATTATTTTCAAATATATTTCCTAAACTTTTAAGACTCTTCAAATATATCTCTTACTTTTTACTACTTCTGTATTTACTTTGTTTTATTCATTTTGCTTTATAGTAGCATTGTTTTAATATTGTATGTACATAGTATTGTATATTATATTGTTTGATATGGTCAAGATATATTGCTTAGGATCTCCTGGGGCCTCATGTATAATGCCATGCATAGACTTCACACTAAAACATGGTATTCGGACAAAACTGGAAATGTGCATATGCACAAAAAGATTTAGATGAATAAAACTGTGCTGCAGTTTCACTTTATATATCCAAGTCAACATGGATTTTAATGCACATGTATGTGCCTACAGCCCCACCCTGACTCCTCCCAGAATTAAGCTTATTTGAATATGCAAATCAATTTAAATAGCCCCTTCCGTTCAGTGTTTTGTTAAAAGACAATGGCAAAAGCACATGTAAAAAAGAAGAATTTCAGCAAATGGAGGTACTGCTCAGTGAAGTGGAGGCAAGGAAAACGTACTATTTGGTGGATTAAGCAATGGTATAAGCACAGTGCCTGACATAAAAAAGAATTAGTCAGATATCAAAGTCGCTGTGAAAAGGAGAGTCACAGCCCACCTCCTGAAAAAAGAGGTCTATGTCACTATTAAAGTGGAAATGTCGACTTTAATCTTGAAATTTCCACTTTAATCTCATAGTTTACTTTGTCTTTGAAGTAGAACATGTTAAACTTCATTTTATAATAGAAGTTTAATTTACTAGAGTTTCTCAAACCCCATTGTAACTAAAGTGGCATGTTAGATGCTTTGTATTCTAAGTGTTCTCCAACCCAGTCACGAAACACCACACAAAATATAGTACATTCATGATACTGCAGCTGTCCGAATATTTTAGAATGTTAAGATGTATACTTGATATTTTAATGATGATATGCATTAATGCATGTATTAAACATGTGGAGGGACGGTGGTGCAGCAGTAGCGATGAGCTTGCGTCCTTTCCAGGGATTGTTCCTGCTTCACGCATGATACTTGCTGGGAAGGGAGCGACCCTTGATGGAATAATTTATTGCAGCAGTGCTGTCTCTGTCAAATGTACCAACCCCCAATTCCGGTCATTCTGTTTTCTTTTTCTGTGTACCCAACCTACACACGATAAGCGTCTGTAATAAATGTAAAAGCAGATGTAAGCTTAAAATGCTGATTCTTCAAAACATTTAAGGAACATTGAAAAATCTTTGTTATACATGTTTAATTATTCTTTCCATCCATCCAGGGACGTGCCAGTCTCAGCAAGCATCGAGCGTGAGGCAGGATCAATCCCCGGACTGGACACCAGGGAACTCATGTATAAACGGTACGTATGCGCAAAAATGTTGTGTAAGCCTGTTTCCACGTTCAAATCACGATGTATAAAACCTAAACTTGGCGTAAAGCCACGCACATTTCCACGGTAGTTCATATACTGGCACCAGCAAGTTCTGTGCTAGGTTTTACAGACTGGCGGCACCCAGCGTCAAAGCAGTGCTACTGTTCCAGTGTGGTTTCCCTTTCTTTTTTAGATCCACATCCCTGACGTGGCTTTATAAATACACTGAAATTAACTGCATATTATTTTAATGCATCTGATTGTAATTAACTTGTAACAATATAATGGTCCACAGAATGGGCAAACTATTCCAAATACCATAGCTGCTTTAGCGTTTTTACTCTCACTGCACTTTCTTTTTCTTCTTTCAGCTGCTGCCGTTAGGGGTTGCCACAGCGGATCATTTTTTTCCATATTATCTGACTGCACCACTCGAAACAGCTGATCAGAAAGAGAATTATCAGTATACAGAATCAAGCACGTGCTGCCTCAGCCATACTGTCTATTTGAACTGCTCTCACATGGCCAACGTTTCAAAACCTTTCCTGTACGGGCCTCGGGGTTCAGAAACAGTTTCATCCCAAGAACTATAAACACACTCAATTAGTCCATCAAGTGCTCCTTGTAGAACTGTTTGTACTTATTAGTACAATCACCTCACTGTAAACTTTCACTACAGTTATAATATTGCACAACCTGAGCTACTTTATAAAGCACATATTTACATATGATGACAATGTAATTTTTAAGATGAAATACAGCAAAATATGTTTATTATATTATACAGTGTGGTGGATTGCTGGCATTTTATTCCGGCCCTCACCCCCAGGCCACCAGGAGGAGCTCTCCCGACAGCATGAACATGCCCAGAGTTCCAGCAGGGCATCATGGACTATGTAGTGTTTGTACACAGCCCTGCTGGATACCTTGGGGGCCACCAGGCGTCGCTGTAGGGGGGCTCGTAGGCTCTTATGTGCCCTATGACCCGGGAGTGCGTCACGGTCACGTGACAGGAAGAAACGACGTGCTCCCGGGTTGAAGAAAAGGACTATTTACCCTGACCCGGAAGGAATAAGGACTTATGGACTGTTGGGCAGAAACACCTCCGGGTCAGGGAGTATAAAAGGATCATGGAAACTCCCAGACAATGAGCTGAGCTGGGTGGTAGGAGGGCAACGCGTCTGGGAGTGGAGGATTGTTTATTGTTATCATTATTGGTATTGTTTATGAGTAGTGAGAAGTGGAGGGTGCTTAGTGCACATTATTATTATAATAAAAGAATTATTGCATTTTTACCTAGTGTTTTGGCGTGGTACCTGAGGGTTCAAGGGAGCATTACTGCCCCCTACGGCGACAACAGGTAAAACTTTAACTTCATTTAAATAATCTACGGTTAGGTCCATAAATATTTGGACAGAGACAACTTTTTTCTAATTTTGGTTCTGTAAATTACCACAATAAATTTTAAATGAAACAACTCAGATGCAGTTGAAGTGCAGACTTTTAGCTTTAATTCAGCAGGTTGAACAAAAAGATTGCATAAAAGTGTGAGGCAACTAAAGCATTCTTTTAACACAATCCCTTCATTTCAGGGGCTCAAAAGTAATTGACAATTGACTCAAAGGCTATTTCATGGGCAGGTGTGGGCAAGTCCTTCGTTATGTCATTATCAAGTAAGCAGATAAAAGGCCTGGAGTTTATTTGAGGTGTGATGCTTGCATGTGGAAGATTTTGCTGTGAACAGACAACATGCGGTCAAAGGAGCTCTCCATGCAGGTGAAAGAAGCAATCCTTAAGCTGCGAAAACAGAAAAAACGCATCCGAGAAATTGCTACAATATTATGAGTGGCAAAATCTACAGTTTGGTACATCCTGAGAAAGAAAGCAAGCACTGGTAAACTCAGCAACGGAAAAAGACCTGGATGTCCACGGAAGACAACAGTGGTGGATGATCGCAGAATCATTTCCATGGTGAAGAGAAACCCCTTCACAACAGCCAACCAAGTGAAAGACACTCTCCAGGGGGTAGGCGTATCGATATCCAAGTCTACCATAAAGAGAAGACTGCATGAAAGTAAATACAGAGGGTGCACTGCAAGGTGAAAGCCACTCATAAGGTCTCAAGAATAGAAAGACTAGATTGGACTTTGCTAAAGAACATCTAAAAAAGCCAGCACAGATTTGGTAAAACATTCTTTGTTCAGATGAAACCAAGATCAACCTCTACCAGAAAGTGATTATCGAAAGCATACCACATCATCTGTAAAACATGGCAGAGGCAGTGTGATGGCTTGGGCATGCATGGCTTCCAGTGGCACTGGGAAACTAATGTTTATTGATGATGTGACACAGGACAGAAGCAGCCGAATGAATTCTGAGGTGTTCAGAGACGTACTGTCTGCTCAAATCCAGCTAAATGCAGTCAAATTGATTGGGCGGCATTTCATGATACGGATGGACAATGACCCAAAACATACTGCCAAAGCAACCCAGGAGTTTATTAAAGCAAAGAAGTGTAAAATTCTTGAATGGCCAAGTCAGTCACCTGATCTTAACCCAATTGAGCATGCATTTCACTTGTTGAAGACTAAACTTCGGACAGAAAGGACCACAAACAAATAGCAACTGAAAGCCGCTGCAGTAAAGGCCTGGCAGAGCATTAAAAAGGAGGAAACCCAGCATCTGGTGATGTCCATGAGTTTACGACTTCAGGCTGTCATTGCCAGCAAAGGGTTTTCAACCAAGTATTAGAAATAAACATTTTATTTCCAGTTATTTAATTTGTCCAATTACTTTTGAGCCCCTGAAATAAAGGGATTGTGTTAAAAAAATGCTTTAGTTGCCTCACATTTTTATGTTATATTGTTAATAATTAAATATATGAGGACACGGTGTCGCTGTGCTAGCAAGGATCTGGCGCTCCGTTCACGGATTGCTCCTGCCTTGAGCTGTATGCTTGCTGGGACTGGTGTGACACTGCAAGGATAGAGTAATTAAACATGTACTACAAAGTTATTTCAATGTTCCTTAAAAGTTTTGAAGAATCGGCGTTCTAAGCTTACAGACGGCTTAATGTCTGTTACAGAGCTGATTGTATGGTGATTGGGTATTTGGAGAAGGAAAAGTAGGGACAGGAATTGGGGGTTAGTACGTTTGAAAGAGACAGTACTGCTGCAATAAATTATTTCATCGAAGGTCGCACAAAATCTCTGTGCCGCCGTGTTCCCATGTTTAATAACATGCTTTAACTCCTATCATCATGAAAATGATATTAAGTATACATCTCAGTATTTTAATTATTCAGAGAGTAGTAATATTACGAATGTAATGTATTCTGTGTCCTGTCGAAGGAAGAGAAAGCCCGGAAGCACATAGTGATTCACACACATAGACCACATAAAAGATCAAATACAAAACAAAGCATTTAACGTGCTACTTTAGTTACGTTTATGATGTTCTGCTTTAATGACAAAATAATCTACGTGATTAGAGTGGAAATTTCGAGATTAATGTTGACATTTCGTGCTTTTTTCCCTCTGTGTGCCTATTTTTTTTCTCTCTGTACCCTAATAAGCTTTCATATGAAACTCAGACAGTGGGCTACAACTCGCCTTTTCACGGCGACTTTGATATCTGACAATTTCTTTTTTATTTCGGGCACTGTGTGACTTTGTGAACTTGAGCTTTCGAGTTTCTCCGACACTCTTTGTCACTTGATCAACTTCCTTTTGTTGTTTATACCACTGTTTAAACCAACAAATAATACGTTTTTCCTTGCCTCCACTTCTTCTATTTCCCCCCATGCTTTTGCCATTGCCTTTTCACAGAACGCTCAGCTTAAGAGCTATTTATATTGACTTGCATATTCAAAGAGGCATAATTCTGGGAGGAGACGGGGCGGGACAGCAGGTACGTGCATTACTTTCATGCTGACCGGTATGTATGTAGCGGAAGAACGTGAAAGTTGGCATTTGCACAAATTTATGCATCTGGATTTTTTTGTGTGTAAGCACATTTCCTCTTTTGTGCTTACGCCATGTTATAGTGGGAATTCTACACACAGCGTTATGCATGAAGCCCCAGCTCATCACAGGGTGAATACAAGCACACACATACACTAGTAGCATCAATTTAGCATCACCAAATCTCTTAACCTGCATGCATTTGGAAGGAAATTGAAGCACACCAAGGAAACCCACCAGGAAAACATACAAACCCCAGGTAAGGTACAATTTATCTGTAAAATCTAATATACAAACTTGAATGAATTTTATCATAGAAATGATATCAAGTATACATCCTAGTATTCTAACAGCATACAGCTCCAAGAGGGCAGCTCTTGGAAATCTGAATCAACTTAGAAACCAGTCATCATCATCTGTAAATACATGCTCTCTTCTAATTATTCCATTTGCAAAGGCTTCTATCAACGCTAAAGCAACTATGGTAGTTGGAATAGTCTGGCAATTGGTAGGTGAGTCTACCACTGTGCAACTTTCTGAACATGAACTTTCGAGTTTCTCTGCCACTCTGTCACTTGATCAACTTCCTTTTGTTGTTTATATCACTGCTTAAACAACAAATAGTATGTTTTTCGTTGCCTCAACTTGGTATTCGCTGAAATTCTTAGCTGCTTTTGCCATTGTCTTTTCACAGAACGCAAAACATAAGGGGCTATTTTTATTGATTTGCATATTCAAAGAAGCATAATTCTGGGAGGAGTCTGGGTGGGGTGGCAGGCGCGTGCACAAGCGTTACTTTTCATGCTGACCGGGATTTATAGAGCAGAAGAACGTGGAAATTGGCGTACGCACAGATTTATGCATCTGGGTTTTTTTGTGCGTACACACATTTCCACTTTTATCCGTACATCATGTTTTAGTGTGAATTCTATGCACGCCGTTATGCATGAGTCCCCAGATCCTACCGCAGCAACACTGAAGTCAAAAAAAGAAAGCAGCTCTAGAAAGAGCACAGGTTTATTATAGGGTCCAATCATTAACATAAAGTCCTTGCTAGCTTTGCAGCTTTTACCTCATTTGATTGCTCCATAACAAGTCTCACAGTCTAAGGTATTAACAAAACATATAAAATTAGGAGGAAACTTTACTTTTCCTTTGCAAAAAAATGCTCCGACATATAAAAGGGACCATATATAAGGAACAATGAATAAATCAAATAAATCTTAAACAAACACAAATTTTATGGTGACTGTGGTACAAATAAAACTACCAAATAAGAAATAAACCAAAATTCAGTTTTTTACAAATGTCACTGAAGTGAAAGAACATGATGAAAATTATTGATTTCAAAGAAATTATCGAAAGACAGAAGTCAGACAGAAATTATCTTAACCAATCATATTTTTCGGTAAATGCTAATCATAATAAATCAAACTGCTTTGTGAGACTCACGACTGTGTTTCTGCTTTGAATATGAGCAACACTGGAGCACCACAAGGAACAGTCCTGTCTACTTTTCTCTTTACTCTGTACACATCAGACTATAAATATAACACCAGATCATGCCACTTGCAGAAGTTCTCTCATGATTCTGCACTTTTGGGAGATGAGACAGAGTATAGGAGTCAGACTGAGAAGTGTACTTCTTGGTTCAAAGAGAATGATCTGCATCTTAAAATCAAGCAAAACCAACAAACTGGTTATTGACTTTTGCAGCACCAAACAGCCTTTAGATAGTGGATGTAGAGGTGGTACACTCTCAGGTACTTGGGGATCCGCAACAATGATATGTTGAACTGGTCTTGTAACACAGAGGAACTGTATAAGAAAGGAGTGAGCATGCACTTTTTTCCTTAGGACACTGCATCGATTTAATGTGGGAAGTGACATCATTCACATCTTCTACATCTCTGTGATGGCCAGCACAGTTTTCTATGCTGTGGTGTACAGTGCTGGTAATTTCACTTCAAGAGAGGCCCACCGAATCAACAAGCTAATTAAAAGGAGTGGTCAGTTATGGGACACATTCTCAAACCCCTGGAGGTAGTAGCAAAGGAGAGAGTTTAAATAAAACTGAGTGCCATAATGAAAAATTCTACACACCCTTTCTCTGACACACTATAACTTTCAGCCAATTAATTATTCAGCAGAAGTGTTTCAAGGAACACTACTGGGGCTCCTTTAAACCAACAATAATGCATCTGCATAATGTATCACTGTGACTGCCAATACATACGTTTGTTTTATCTTCTTTCTTTTTTAGTCTTTCTAAGTTTGTGTTCAGACCAGTTTGTATGTGTTTTTAAAGAGCTTCTGTAAAAAGCCAGATTTCTACCAAGAGACAAATATCTATTGTCACACATGTGCGCATGGGAGGCAGCTAAAGGGCTCAAAAGAGGGTAATTCCACATCAAACCAGAGGGTGGTGGAGTGCACTAACCCTTTCTCTTTCCTCTGCAAACCAGTTACGGGAAATTCCCCCTGGACTCGGGATTCCCCAATGACATCACTTCCAGTTCAGGACTGTCTGTGAAAGAAAAATTAACTTCTTGAAAGCTACTTAGGATTAATAACTGACAAAGCCATTTTGCTATAACGGCAGGTTATTCATACAGGCATCTGTCATAAGACGGTGCAGTAAGCTGACCTACGACAATTTCCAGTTTCTTTAGAAACGCGTCTATTTGACACAGGAAAGATGACCTTTCCTTCGTTGGGTCCATCTGACAAGTGAAAAAAATAGGAACAGATGGCCCATTACCATACTAAAATGTTTAAGTAAACGATATTATGTTTATTGTTAAGAAATAAGGGGAAGGGGGAGGAAGAAAAAATTATAAAAAGCCATAAGAAAAACATTTAACTTTGCTCTTCTGCCTTGCAACGTAGAATCCAGGTACTCATCTGTGACTGAATAAAAATCTAATTGATTAAACTTCTCCTGTCTTCCTCGGGTGGTTTTCTTCCACAGGTCTCAATGACCTCATTTACAGTTCCGACTCAGCTTGCCCGAAATTAAAACCACCATCTTGTTTCTTGCAAATCAGTTCTGTTTTTAACTCAGTGACTACAATTGCTCATTCATTTTTGACTTCAACCTACATCATATGGGGCAACTGCACCAAACCTTCTTGTGGCATTTTGTCTGTTCATTTGACATTATCTATCTATCTATCTAATTTTCACATCTGTAAAATCCCAATCGAAATTTCTGTCCTTTAGCACTGGGCATAATATGGAAAACAACTGCAGATAGTCCACAAGGGGTACACTGGGACAATTTTAGGGTGGCCAATATCACCTAACCTACACATGTTTGGGGGTGTGGAGCATTCATAGGAAAACCAATGCAGACGTGGAGAGTACCTGCAAATTCCATACAGACAAGAACCAAGAATAGAATTTGAACACAGGGCGCTGTATCTGTAAGGCAACAGCACTAAAATGTATGCAGCTCAACAACTGATCAGCATTTGCAAATGCGGCTTTTTTTCCACCTAAACTACAGTAGTAATATTCTATTTATAACACTTTTGAGGTTTATTGCAGTCTTATGCAACCTCAATGCTCCATTTGTTTTATATCCATTTTGCAAACTGCGCCTTCCTGCATTCAATAAAAAAATTTGCAATATTGTTGTATAATGTATGTTTAACAATATTTCTTTCTAGGGTGGCACAAGAAATCTCTCTTTAAAAAGCTATATGTATAGATACTTTAAAGCAGATATGAATGTAAAATTAATTTTAAGCATATTTCAATTATTTCAAATATTGAAAGAGTTGGTTTGCTTCTGGATGGCAAGTCAAAAGCTCAGTCTCTGGAATGCAGGAGTGAAGAAGGGTAATCAAAGGTTGTGTAATTATATCACAGTCAGAGAATGCATCTGCTACTTGAATATTGAACTAATTAAAATAATTTATTCTTTATGAGAGCTGCAGCAAAATCTATTTATGAAGCAATTTAGAAATCATTCTGCAGTTTCATGGACAATTTCAATTTATGCAAACTGGATTTAGTGAACCCACACTATCATCAGTATATTACACTAATACTTAAGTGGACAACATGTTAGATCAGTACCAGGTGAAGGAAACAAAAGTTGCCCCGTAAACAGTAAGGAACCCACCCTTTGCACATTTTGTTTAGTTTTGTTAATTATGTTCTGTGAGCCTGTTGAAGAGATGTCATATTAATTGGAGAAGTCTATTTTGATTTTGGTATAGGCTCTTTCAAGCTGAAACATTGTTCCAGCCAAACATACAATTCAGCAATTATTAAAGAAAAAGTTGTGTACTCCTAAATGAAATCAAGAAACTCTTCTTCTTTCACCTTGGGTATTGTATGAAAAGACCTCATCATTAGTTGACGCAGTCGCTAATCGCAATAAGCAGGTGGGTTGTAAAGGTCTTGTCAGCATGTACTCCATGATATGCAGGCTATTTTGGCAATGTCTACCTTGCCTGTTAACCCCATTGTAATGAAACTCTGCATGTGAACATATGGAAATTGAAATAGAAGTTGAATTAAGAAAACCTATTGTGGACTTTAGATAGATAGATAGATAGTGCTCTCGGGAGCAGATACCAAAGACCTAAACAATTACACAGGAGTCCAAACTAACAAGGGGTGGGGAGGGGGGCGGGGAGGTTATTAACACACAAAAGAATTACAGCAGAGGAAAGTGAAATATTACACAAGAGGGTAAAATAACAAAACTAAGCCTCAGGACCTTCCTAGAAGAGAAAGAAGCTATCTACTCCATGGAGTGACTGGTCTGCTTGCTCACTGTTTTATGCAATCATTGCACACATTCTCACAAAAAACTATTCTCCTTCCCTTACCTCCTTCCTCCTACCAGCTGTGCTCTTGTCTTTGACTACTATTACTCCCAAGATGAAGTTGATTAGAACACTGACTAAATGGGGCTTCTAAGCCTGGTGTCAGTAATATTTTCTAGTGACCCACCAGAAGTATTTCCTGGTTACCTGACAGCCATTCAAAATCCTGGTGGTGTCTATGATTAACTCCCCCTAGCACCACCAGATGATACTACCTGTTCCAACTACCAGAATTGTAATGGGGAGTATCAGACTAGCTGTTCTCCTCAGTAGCCTTGTCAGTTTAGTACAAGGTATGTAAGGGTAGATGGGTTGCTTATTATAGCAGCACATACAAGAGTTGGTGACTCAAGAAAAACAGTATAAAGCTAGGTGGCTTCATGGTGAAAGCAGCAAATCCTCAAGACCTCTTGGGGTAGGTTGAGGTGTTTTTGGAGTAATGTTGGTATAATGGATGCTTCTTATTCTAAACATTTTTAACAGAAAAGGAGACTGTGAGCAGATGATGCTCTAAATCATAAAAGTTTCCTTCATCATCTAAATTTAATTTTTTTCAAAAAAAGTTGATATTGCAAATTAATTTTTCTGTTTCTTTTCATTTTTGATAATTCCAAATAAAAAAAAATCTTTCTTTGTGGTGTCTGACTGCTTAGTTTCCTCCTAAACACATTTTACTCATGGTTGTAAATAAAGTCTTAATCAAACAATGTAGCCCAGCCTGGACTGAGCTATGCTTAGTATTACAATGTCTGATATTGTTTGACTTCAGAATTTTGTTCTGTACTCCTGCAACAAAGAAGTACAAAAAGGGAAGCAATTCTACAAAAACCAACACAAAAAGCCAA
>JANRMT010062837.1:5678863-5763439 GCA_026402145.1 Polypterus bichir lapradei
GTGCTTTGTTTCCGAAGTAGCAGAACTCATGAATATGGTTGTATATGTCACTCGCTCGCTTCTTATTGTTTCGCTGCCTTCTCAATTATATAATGCATGTTTTCTTCAGCGCTTTTTGGGCCTCTTCCTGGTTTTCTACCTACTGCGTGATTACGTGGGAGGCGTGATGATGTCACACGAAACTCCGCCCCCACGGGTTTCACGCTCATCTCCATTACAGTAAATGGAGAAAAACAGCTTCCAGTTATCACCATTACGCGTAGAATTTTGAAATGAAACCTGCCCAACTTTTGTAAGGAAGCTGTAAGGAATAAGCCTGCCAAATTTCAGCCTTCTACCTACACGGGAAGTTGGAGAATTAGTGATGAGTCAGTCAGTCAGTGAGTGAGTGAGTGAGTGAGGGCTTTGCCATTTATTAGTATAGATCACCTCACTGTAAACTTGCACTATAGTTATAATATTGCACAACCTGAGCCACTTTATAAAGTATGTATTTACATATGATGACGATATCATTTTAAAGATGAAATGCAGTGAAATATGTTTATTATATTATACAGATAAAACTTTAACTTCATTTAAATAATCTATATTGTTAATAATTAAACATGTGAGGACACGGTGTCGCTGCGCTAGCAAGAAGCTGGCACTCGGTTCACGGATTGTCCCTGCCTCGCGCTGTATTCTTGCTGAGGCTGGCTCAACACTAGAAGGATAGATGGATAGAATAATTAAACACGTACTAAGAAGATATTTCAATGTTCCTTAAAAGTTTTGAAGAATCGGCATTCTAAGCTTACAGATGGCTTAATGGCTATTACAGAGCTGATTGTGTGGCGATTAGTTACTTGGAGAAAGAAAAGTAAGGACAGGAATTGGGGGTTAGTACATTTGAAAGAGACAGTACTGCTGCAATAAAGTATTTAATCAAAGGTCGTGCACGGCGCAGCAAGCATCGTGCGTGAGACATGAACAATCACTGCACCACCGTGTTCCCATGTTTAATAACATACTTTAACTCCTAGCATCATAAAAATGATATCATGTATACTTCTCAGTATTTTAATTATTCAGAGAGCTGTAATATTACGAATGTAATGGATTGTGTTCTGTCGGAGGAAGAGAAAGCTCGTTTAAGAAGCACGTAGAGCACATAGAAGATCAAATACAAAACAAAGCATTTATCATGCTACTTTAGTTACGATGGGATTTGAGAAACTAGTAAATTAAACGATTTTAAGATGAAGTTTATGATGTTCTACTTTAATAACAAAATAAACTATGTGTTTGAAGTGGAAATTTCGAGATTAAAGTTGACATTTCATGCTTTTTTCCCCACTGTGTGCCTATTTTTTTTTTCTCTGTACCCTAATAAGCTTTCATATGACACTCAGACAGTGGGCTACGACTCGCCTTTTCATGGCGACTTTGATATCTGACAACTTCTTTTTTTATTTGGGGCACTGTGCAACTTTGAACTTCAGCTTTCGAGTTTCTCCAACACTCTGTCACTCGATCAACTTCCTTTTGTTATTTATACCACTGTTTAAACCAACAAATAGTACGTTATTCCTTGCCTCTTCTTGGTATTCGCTGAAATCTTCTATTTTCCCCCATGCATTTGCCATTGTCTTTTCACAGAACACTGAACTTACAGGTTATTTATATTGATTTGCATATTCAAAGAGTCATTCTGGGAGGAGTTTGGGGAGTGGCCGCAGGTGCGTGCACGTGTGTTACATTTCACGCTGACCGGGATTTATGGTGTGGAAGAACGTGGAAGTTGGCGAATGCACAGTTTTCTGCATCTGGAATTTTTTTGTGCGTACGTACATTTCCTCTTTTTTCCTTACGCCATGTTTTAGTGTGAATTCTACAAACGACATTATGCATGAGGGCCCAGGTGCAGCATTTGGTAGACCAGGTCAATCAGCTACAGATTCAAGTAGCTGCACTGCAAATGTACCTCACCTAGACAGAGGCATGCCATGAAGCTGCCAGACAGGATGGGGTCAAGGGCCAGTCCAGCTGCTTGTCCTGAGGAGGACATCAAAACTTACCTGATAATCTTTGAACCCTTTGCTGCCTAGCAACGCTGGTCACAGCAAGGAAGGGCACACCTGCTTGCTTGTTTTGTCAGGGAAGACACAGTGGGTGTATTATGATACGTAGAAGCACGCCACTGCAGGCTACCTCACCGACAAACGCGAGATCCTGGCCCGCTACAAAAGTGGTGCTTTGATTCTTAGAGCAAAGCAAATGCTCAGGTTTTTGATTTATAGAGCAAGCTGGTTTGCTAGCTGTGTCCAACAGAGAACATTACTGACTGGGTCGTGGAGATGGTGGCAGATGATTTTCTTATCCATACTCTCCCAGAACACCTAGTCTGCTCAGTGTGTCGAAAGTCCTGGGTGAATATGAAGGGGCTGGTTAGGATTATGAAGCACCACACCTAGGCTATTCAGTTCTGAGGAAATATGGCAGAACCAGAAAGTGAGAGCCCAGAAAAGGAATAGCTCACCAATTCCACTAATATCTACCACTGTGTTGAGCTGGGGCACATAGTGTAAATTTTCCCTTTAGATGACAAAGAGATGGTGTGCCGTTGGACCAATGGAGACAGGTACTAATCCTCTCACATTTCCTTTTTCAGGCCTGGCTACAGTCAATGGACAACTTTCACACCTTGTATGACTCCAGCAGCAACATCTCATCACAACAATACAATGGTAAGCGGTCCATTCTAACCTGTATATATAGTGAGGCCTGGAAATACCCTACTACTCTCTTGCTGGCTACTTGTACAAGGTCAGCTAAGACAACTGCCACAGCCTCCTGTGATACTGGGCCGAGACTGGCCAAAAAGCAAAGACATCAAGAAGCATCAAATCCTGAACAACAGGGTGAGTATGGCCATTGATGTGGACCACATGACCACCCAAAGGTGAAGCCCCACCATGCATGCAAGGAAGCAGATAAGGGTGTGGCTACCCAGTATGTCATCAGTGCTGGTAACGCTCCCAATCCTTGACCTAAAGCTATTCCAGGAAGACACAGCAGATCCCATTGCCTCCCTGCAACTTCAATTTCTCTCACTGCCCACTTCTTCGAGAGCAGTGGAATGATGATTCCTTGAACTATGCAAGGAATGTCTTTGCCACAGTTAACAGACATCCTACCAGCGGGTCTATGCCTCCACTACCGCACTTCATATTCAATAATGATTTATTGTATCAAATGGCGAAGGTGCAAGGAGAGACTTTGAGCCAGCTGCTTGTCTTGCAGCCCTATCTGTGTGAGATTTGTGACCTTTCTCACATATACTGGGGTCCCACCTAGGGCCTGAAAAAACCCTTGAGAAGATCACTACATGCTTCTATTGGCCTAGCATGCATGAGGAGCTGCACCATGATTGCAGGCCCTGTACAGAGTGTCAATTAACTCACATACCCTGGTATGATCGTGCCATCCCCATCCCCATGCCAGTCACTAACATTCTGTTTGAATGGAGCGGTGTGGATATTATCAGTCTGCTTGTGGGGCAATAAATATATCCTTGTGGACTATCCCACCCGATATCCAAGTGCCATACCACTACGAATGGCTAATCTGAAAACTATTGCCGGGGAACTGTTGAGGGTCTCTGCACATGTTGTCATCCTATAAGTCCTTAATGGACCAAGAACCACCCTTCACAACAGGCATCTTTAGGGAAATCACCATGCTGCTCTGCATCATGCATCTCATGACGTCCATTTCAATCCCCAGGAGAATAGCTGGGTTAAGCACTTAAATCAAACACTCAAGCAGATGTTGAGGAAACTGGTGTTGGTAGATGGGAAGGACTGGGACAGGCTCTTCCCCATTGTTTTTTTTTGCCTTCCAGTCAGGTCCATCAGGCCTCAACGGGCTTCTCCCCTTTCAAACTTGTTTATGGGAGGAAGCCCAAGGGTCTACTCAACTTAACCTTAGATGGCTGGGAGGAGGAGGCAAACCCCTCCTTCCAAAATATTATCGAATATGTTGTGGACTTATGCGACCGGTTTGTTCAGCTATGACCCCTGGTCACAGAACACTTCCAGAACATGTGGCACATGTAAGCCCAGGTGTACAATAGGGATTCCTTACCTTGGTGAGTTCTTCCCAAGGGTCAGAGTTATGGTTTTAGTCCCCACATCCCACTCTAAACTTCTGGCCCATTGACAGAAGCCATATGTAGTCCATCAACGAGAGGATTTGATCTCATTTACAAACCCAACCTGCATCCTAAAGAACATGGCATGACCAAGAAGGAAGCACCACAACAGCTACTCCCTCAGAGACACTTTATACGGTCATTGAACAACTCAATTTCAGGGACACCTGTACTCTTCAACAGAGGAAGGAATCGGGGGGTCACTGTTGCCTTGCTCAGTTGGGTAGCTGACTCCAAACTGGGATGCACAACACTGATAAAGTATGATATTCTGAGCCAGCCATGGTTAATAGTTAGTTCATATTGAAGCCTATGAAGGTGGAGGTAGACCTAGAGATACGACAGATGATAAATGTCAGGGTTATTAAGGAAGGCCATGACCCTTGGTTCAGGATTTTCGTTCTAATTAGTCCTAATTAGTGTAAGCTGCATTAATTCATGGGTGTTCATAAGAAATGTAATGATTTACTACAAGAGGTAGAAGTACACTATAAACGAGAATAGTTAAGTCAAATTTTTGAAACATTAAAATGTGTTCTTCAATTTAAAGGTTTTAAGTCTATTCTTGATTGTAATAGTCAGTTTTTCTCCTCTGATAGAGGTCCATAGAGGGCTAAATCCCTATTAAAGCATCAAAAATAAAAAGTAACATCATATTTATAAGCACTGACCCTGAAATAGTCTAAAATGGTTTCCTACATTCTTATGTTTGAAATTTGTCATTTTTAACCTACTGCGAGTGGCTCTTAGAAGTCTAGGACCATCAAATATTACAAACACTATCATTTATGGTAAGTGTGGCTGAACCACAAAAAGTGAGTAAAAATTAAAAACGAAACATGGTGCTAAACTTTTTGAAAGATAAAATTTTTGACCAAGGTATACTGAATATGCATTCGTCACCATGTTTATATCAGAAGGTATCACCATCAGGTAGTAGCTTTCAGAAGAGCAAAGTGAGTTCATAATAACGGTGCCCCAACTAATTCAAAATCACTTTGCATATGCACAAAAAAGATATATTTGGAATCTACATATTCTTAAACTTCAGAGAAAATGTAAACAACCACCACTATACATTTTAAAAAATATATGTAGATGCAGACTTATAACAGTAAGAGACGTAACTCAGAAGCACTTCACAAAGCAAGATAACACAGCAGTTCCCTCCAGTGGCTTGAAAGGACCCTAACAGAGCTTCCTGGTCAGGTTATGTATCCCATGCAGCTCTGCACATGTCCAAATGGGAGGACACTCAGAAGTATGTTGTCACCCTGTGTGCTGGGGGAACATATTGCTCTACGAGGCAGTATTCTACTGCCCTGTCATTTTTCCAAGTAAGGTACTACTGACCATTCCCATCAGGATGCTAGGCCATTTCCTCCATGACTATATGTGTAGGTGTGTGCGGCGTAGAGGTTAAGGCTTTGGACTTCAAACTCTGAAGTTGTGAGTTCAAATGCCACTACTGACACTGTGTAACAAAAAGCAAGTGTGACAGAATAATCTGGAGGTACAATAGTTGAGTATTTGGTTTGCAGTGCACATTGAAATATATAAATATTTGTTTAGGAAATGTAATAAAGAGAACTATTGAAATTGTTAAGTAAATAAAAGACAAGAATGTATCAGGAAAAGGTTGATGTCATACACAAAATGTACCAGGAGATAATTAAGAGGTCAGCAGATGTCCTGTAAACAACAAGACAGGACAGCTGTCACATACACAGAGATTTCAAGGTTAACAGCTGAACCGAGGATAATGAAAAGAACAAGAGTGTAGTAGAATAGACTTTTATTTGGATAAGTTATTTGGGGCCAACAAACCAATCAGAGTAAATAAATATGTTAATTAGCACTGACAATGCAAATTCATTTGTTTATAAAGTTGACCTCTGCCTTATTTTTTGGTTATTCTGTAACAGCATTTAGCATTTGCCAAGGAGTACATAAAAGAGGCAATGGACAAGTTTCCTCCTGCCTGGTTCCTGACTCAAAGATGTTTTATCAAGCTTGACCTAGTAGAGGATAAGTTTATTTCTTTAATTAATATGTTAATATCTTCCACACAAGACAATTCTCTCGCCTGTGCCCCATTTGGAAAAACAAAACAAGTGTAACCTATTGCATCTTAAATCACCTTTAAGTCACCTTGGATAAATGCATCACCCAAATAAATATATTAAGAGAGATAGATAGCTAAATGACACATATAAAAGAATGTCTCAGACTACAGTGGCTTGCAAAAGTATTCGGCCCCCTTGAACTTTTCCACATTTTGTCACATTACAGCCACAAACATGAATCAATTTTATTGGAATTCCACGTGAAAGACCAATACAAAGTGGTGTACACGTGAGAAGTGGAACGAAAATCATACATGATTCCAAACATTTTTTACAAATAAATAACTGAAAAGTGGGGTGTGCGTAATTATTCAGCCCCCTGAGTCAATACTTTGTAGAACCATCTTTTGCTGCAATTACAGCTGCCAGTCTTTTAGGGTATGTCTCTACCAGCTTTGCACATCTAGAGACTGAAATCCTTGCCCATTCTTCTTTGCAAAACAGCTTCAGCTCAGTCAGATTAGATGGACAGCGTTTGTGAACAGCAGTTTTCAGATCTTGCCACAGATTCTCGATTGGATTTAGATCTGGACTTTGACTGGGCCATTCTAACACATGGATATGTTTTGTTTTAAACCATTCCATTGTTGCCCTGGCTTTATGTTTAGGGTCGTTGTCCTGCTGGAAGGTGAACCTCCGCCCCAGTCTCAAGTCTTTTGCAGACTCCAAGAGGTTTTCTTCCAAGATTGCCCTGTATTTGGCTCCATCCATCTTCCCATCAACTCTGACCAGCTTCCCTGTCCCTGCTGAAGAGAAGCACCCCCAGAGCATGATGCTGCCACCACCATATTTGACAGTGGGGATGGTGTGTTCAGAGTGATGTGCAGTGTTAGTTTTCCGCCACACATAGCGTTTTGTATTTTGGCCAAAAAGTTCCATTTTGGTCTCATCTGACCAGAGCACCTTCTTCCACATGTTTGCGGTGTCCCCCACACGGCTTGTGGCAAACTGCAAACGGGACTTCTTATGGTTTTCTGTTAACAATGGCTTTCTTCTTGCCACTCTTCCATAAAGGCCAACTTTGTGCAGTGCACGACTAATAGTTGTCCTATGGACAGATTCCCCCACGTGAGCTGTAGATCTCTGCAGCTCGTCCAGAGTCACCATGGACCTCTTGGCTGCATTTCTGATCAGCGTGCTCCTTGTTCGGCCTGTGAGTTTAGGTGGACGGCCTTGTCTTGGTAGGTTTACAGTTGTGCCATACTCCTTCCATTTCTGAATGATCGCTTGAACAGTGCTCCGTGGGATGTTCAAGGCTTTGGAAATCTTTTTGTAGCTAAGCCTGCTTTAAATTTCTCAATAACTTTGTCCCTGACCTGTCTGGTGTGTTCTTTGGACTTCATGGTGTTGTTGCTCCCAATATTCTCTTAGACAACCTCTGAGGCCGTCACAGAGCAGCTGTATTTGTACTGACATTAGATTACACACAGGTGCACTCTATTTAGTCATTAGCACTCATCAGGCAATATCTATGGGCAACTGACTGCACTCAGACCAAAGGGGGCTGAATAATTACGCACACCCCACTTTGCAGTTATTTATTTGTAAAAAATGTTTGGAATCATGTATGATTTTCGTTCCACTTCTCAAGTGTACACCACTTTGTATTGGTCTTTCACGTGGAATTCCAATGAAATTGATTCATGTTTGTGGCTGTAATGTGACAAAATGTGAAAAAGTTCAAGGGGGCCGAATACTTTTGCAAGCCACTGTATATTTTTTATTTTCATATTAATATGTACTTTAGTATTTAATTCCTTTTTTTTGTTTTTAAGCAAATATTTGCCAAATATAGTGCTCTGTGAGAGCCTGTATATTAGCTTCAGACATTTACTTGCTAATAGAGGGCTATCTAGACTGTTCAATGTTGGCCTATGGGAAAATTCTTTAACCCTTAACTACTCACACTTGTGTATTTTACACAAACCTCAGTTATTTTTGCCCAACGTCCTTTTACTTGAACCTACCAGCAGCATCGGCCATCTATCCTCACCTTGATTCACTCCAAGTACGGTGTTGCAATGGTTTCGCTCCAGTGTGCCCCCAGCTGGTTTTATGAATGGATGCACAGTCACAAGTTCCATATGGTGCATTTGGTACACCATGCAGGTACTTGCGTACGTATAACAATGATGAGATGTTCTTCTTGCAATGACTTTGTCTGCAAAGAACATTCAACAACTGAAGTGAAATGTGATACATGTGCAAATCCTGCAGTGAATGAAAGTGGTAGGGATTGGTCTTGTCCATTACGGGAGATGGATGTCTAAAGTGGAACTCTTTTTTTTATCATCCCGAGGTATCTTGTATTTACTCAGCATGAGGATGTTCAATTAACAGTATATGCAAGCATATATAAACAAGACCAACAGAAGAAGGGTTCAGAAAGAAACAGAAAAGCCAGCTAAAGCTTCATCCAAGCCTAAACAGGCATCAAGTCCAAGCTCAACGTACGGCCTTTCAGACCTGGAACAGATAAGCGAAAGCACAGATTTCCTGGGACCAGACACTGCTACATCTTCTTCAGTCGAGAGTGAAAGAGGGAGCGATAGCTCAAGAGCTGAAGAATTATTTAAAGAAAGATATAAAGAAAGAAATAAAGGATATAAAGAAACAAATAAAGCACATACACAGGACAAACGAGAAGCTACTTCAGGATATTAAAGACAAGAAAAATGTTTAAATAATCGCTTTGAGGCAACCTTTAAAGGTATGCTAGAAAATATTGAGGAACGAATGCAGGAAAATGCATCTAAATTTGAGAATAAACTTAGAGCACTTGGTGCTCATTTGGAAGATATTAAGCAAACTTTCACAACTCTTATTGTAACAGCTGAACAACTGGCATCTACCACTGATGGAAAAGCAATGGCTGCAAATTCCGAATGCAAAGCACTCAGAGACAGACTAGCTGCACTGGAAGATGAATGCAGATGAACTAATATTAGAATCGAAGGTCTCCCTGAGAATCGGGAAAGTCCAAACCCAGTGAAATTCGTAGCTGAACTATTCTCTAAAATAATTCGAGAGGACTTCAAATCAAACACCGAGATAGCAGCAGTTTACCGCATACGGGGATCAAATACTTCTAAACCTAGGTCTCTCATCATGCGTTTTGAAAAATTGCAATTTAAATTACATACGTGAGTTTATATTTGAAAATAACCATATTCGTATTTTCCCTGGTTTCTAACTCTCAACAGCTGCTAAACATGCCACATTTTACAACATTAAACAGCACTTATGGAATATGATACAGCCTCTTGTATCCTGCCAAAAAGAAAGTAATATCAATAATAAAATGCAATATACAGGGGAAGCAGATAAAGAGCTAAAAAAAATTATCCTGACACTTTTTTGAAATACGATCATGGGTCACATTCTGTCTTGGTATGGCCATGAAGATCTTACTGGCTGGTTTATCTGCTTGCAATGATACTGGTACCATAATTATACATCCTATTTACTTCCCGGCAACTTTTTGCTTAAGTTTTATGTTTTAATTACAATTATATGCATATATGTATGTATATGTACTTTTTTTTTTTCTTTTAATGGAGGCTGTTTAACATCATACGCTTGGTTTACTGTATTAGTTCTTACTATGCTTATCTAGGGCTACACAATTCCCTGGGTTTACTCTTTCAAGACGGTTCAAGATTATATTTAATGCTTATATTATTTGGACTATACTGTCAATAGATATCTCTGTTTTAATCCTTATGTGCCGCTGCTGGGGGGGTTTGGTTTTTTTTTTAGTTGTGCTCTGTCTCTTTAGGTATGTTAGAGGACTGGTACTTTCTGAAGTGTGGTCCAGCCTCACAAGGGGCGGAGGCAAAAAATGGGGGGGACGAGGGTTTCTTGGGGGAGAGAGAAAGAGAGCAAGCTATTTCTAATCTATTCTTTTAAGCCTTATAATTATAAGTGCCAACATAACATTAAGCTTCATGGCAATAACCCCTGGGAAAACTGGAAATTAAGGTCAAAGCTGTCTTATCTTAAATTAAGACTACAAAATGACAAGAAAAGTTCAGAAGAAATATCATCATGATCAAACAGTTAACTTTGTGAGCTGGAATGTTAAAGGGCTCAGTCACGAATTAAAGAGAAAGAAAGTATTTTTGTACCTAGCAGGTCTAAACTGATAGTATTTTTTACAAGAGGCCCACTTATTAAGCAAGGATCAGTTTCAGCTGCAAAGAGACTGCATTGACCAAATTATCCATTCCAGCTTTACAAAGAAAACTAGAGGTGTGGGAATTCTTATACATAGAACAATCTCATTTGTAGTGATAGATGTAGTTTCTGCACCCAATTCGCACCCAGTATGGATGACTGGGACTTTATCCAAAACGTTCTTGCATCCATTCCCAATTTGAACACTCATAAAATTATAATGGCTAGGAACTTTAATTTTGTTTTAAATCCAGACCTAGCTAGGTCTCCTGCCACAGGGGCGATTACATCTAATACTGTAAAAACAATTACACAGTTTGTAACTGATCACAACTTATCGGATGCCTGGAGATTTCTAAACTCAGTCTCAACAGCATATTCCTTCTACTCCCCAGTGCATCACTGCTACTTAAGAACTGATTTTTTTTATAGATATTAATTCCTAGCCTACGATTAAATATTGTAAGTATTATAAGTATTTTTATCTCTGATCATGGAGCTAAAATCACTATGCCTCACATACTCATCTCGCAGATGGTGTCTTAACCCACTTTTATTAACAGACGAGAACTGTACAAAATATATTTCGAAGCAATATATCGATTTTCTTTAGAGACAAATACATCCTCAGAGGTTTCTGCAGGAATACTCTAAGAAACTCTGAAGGCTTTCTTAAGAGGACAGATTATCTCATACCTTACATACAAAAATAAATTGGAAACCAAGAATGTATCAGAGCTAATCAGTGAAATTATCAGAATAGATCAAGAACATGCCAGGTGTCCAAATGAAGCACTTCATAGGAAAAGACAGGCTTTGCATTCAGAACTTAACCTCTTGACAACTAAAGGAACAGAACAAGTCATTTTTAAATCAAGACATCATTACTATGAACATGGAGAGAAAGCTAATAAGATCGTAGCTCAACAAATCCACAAGCAGGAAGTTCACAATGCAATCCCAGCAATTACCAACACAGACTGAGACAAAATCATTGACCATAAAAATATAATGCACACATTAAGAGACTACTATAGGTCCTTATATTCAATTCAGTTTAAAGAAGACAAGACACAACCTAATGTATTTCTGGATGCATTACAGATGCCACAACTAGATACTCCCAGTGCTGAGGAATTGCATAAACCTCTGGCACTATCAGAATTACTAGATGCTATAAACTCACTTTAGAGTGGGAAAGCAGCAGGCCCTGATTGCTGCCCTGTCGAATTTTATAAAGAATACTCAATTGCGCTAGTTCCCCTTTTATTAGCAACATTTACAGAAGCTAGAGACAATAAAATTCGACCTCAAACTTTTCGTCAAGCCTTAATTACCACCTTTCCTAAGCAAAATAAGGACTTATTACAATGTGCATCATACAGACCAATCTCACATTTGAATAATGATGTTAAGATACTCTCCAAAGTCCTAGGTAGAAGGACTGAGAAAGTGCTTCCTTCGGTAATATCACAAGACCAAACTGGATTTATTAAAGGCAGACACTTAGCTTACAATCTTCGACGCCTGTTTAATGCAATATATTCAACCACAAAGTCTAACACCCCAGAGATATTATTATTGTTGGATGCAGAAAAAGCATCTGGTATGGTTGAATGGAACTCAATTTTCACCATAGTGGAGAAATTTGGGTTTGGTCCAAACATTTGTTCATGGATCAAACTACTGTATACCAGTCCAGAAGCTTCAGTTTGTATTAACAACATTAATTCAGACTACTTCAAACTAGAACATGGTACTAGTCAAGGATGTCCCCTGTCACCACTGCTTTTTGCAATCACCATTGAGCCACTGGCAGCTCACTGTGGAAATGCTTATGAGAAAAAGGGGATTATCAGAGAAGGACTTGAACAGAAAATTTCTCTATATGCAGATGATATTGTACTGTATCTGATTCACAAAATATTATGCTTGCAGTCCTAACAACACTAACAGAATTTCAAAAGATTTCTGGTCTCAGAATTAATTTGAACAAAAGTGTGCTCTTTCCAGTGACTTCTCAAGCACACAATATTAGACTGGACACCTTCCTTTTAAAAATTGCAACTCAGTTTAAATACCGAGGGGGTACACATCATAAATAAACATAAAGCATTTTATCAGCAAAATTTTGCTGTCTGCATGGAAAGAATTCAGCAAAACCTGCATAGATGGTCTACCCTCCATCTCACTTTAGCTGGAAGAAATAACATTGTCAAGATGAATATAACTTCCTCAGCTTTTTTTTTTGTAAACATTCCAAACATAAATAAATCATTTTTAAAGAAATTAGTTTCAATCATAACCTCATTTATTTGGAATTCAAAACATCCACGTATCCAAAGGGCAACACTATAAAGACCTAAGGCAGAAGGTGGCATGGTTTTACCTAACTTTTCATTTTATTGCTGGGTGGTGAATATACAAGCTATAAGAATTTGGGACATTGACACAAATAGATCAAATCCTGCAGTACTTCGTTATATTCCTTGCTTTGTACCCCAATAAATACAAATCATTGCCATATACTAATAACCCAATGTAGGAAGTATTTTAAGATAGAGGAGCTTTTATCTGTGGCACGTCTGCACAAGAGCCACCTTTTTCCTCCCTCTCAAACGTACAGAGTTTTTAATGTCTGGAAAACATTCAGGATTAAATCACTTCTGTACATAGACAACATTTTTGCATGCTATGAACAATTACACTCCAGATGCAACTTTCCAGCAACACATTTCTTTTACTACCTTCAAATTAGAAACTTTTTTAAACAAAACACCCAATTTCCCTCACCCCACCTACCTCTATTCTGTAAAAAATATTGATCAGTCTGGAGGACTCAGAAAGCATTTCTGTAATATATAAAAACATTTTAATGTCCCTCCCTTTTACTGTAAAGACCAGTGGAAAAAGGATCTCTCACTCAACATCTCAGAAAAGGAGTCGAAGGTAGCAATGCACAGAATTTACTCGAGCTCCATATACCCAAAGTATACAATTATTCAACGTAAAATTATATATCAAGCACATCTGTCTCGTTTAAAATTGTCCAAACTTTTTCCAGGACAAGATCCACCCTGTAAACGTTGCAATCAAGTTCCAGCCTTATTGGGCCATATGTTTTGGGCCTTCACCAAATTAACATCATTCTGGACCAAATTCTTTAAATGCATTTCAAACAGCCTTGGTGTCACAATGCCTCCTAATCCACTAACAACTGTGTTTGGTGTACTTCCAGATGGGCTTAAAGTGGAGAAGGACAAACAAACTGTAATTGCCTTTACTTCACTATTGGCACGTAGACTTAACTTGCTCAACTGGAAGATTCCTAACTCACCTCTTTTAAGTCAGTGGGTAACTGACTGATTATCTAAAATTGGAAAAATCTAATTCTCACTTAGAGGATCTGTACAAGACTTTTTCAAAACTTGGGAGGATCTAATCAATAACATTTGAGAATAAGCATTTAAATTGAGGAAGTGGATTCTCTCCCCTCTTTTTTATTCTATTTATTTTTATTCATTTATTTATTTACATATTTTTGCTATTGTTAAAAGTTTTGGTCTATTGGCCCAGCTCTTTTTCTCATGAATGGAGGTTGATACGTTTCAAACCTAGTTTTGTTAAACTTGACTTGCTTGTATGGGTTGTTGTTTGATTCAAATAAAATTAACAAAATGTTAAAAGAAAGTGTGACCTGTGACAAATGAGCACTGGAGAAGAGGATCAGATTTATTTTCAGATAGTCCTAGACTTTGTCATACCAGTAATAAGATATTAAATTACATTAAAACATGTACAATTTAAAATTGTAATATTTTATATTACAATCTCACAGTGGGCATATAAATAGCTATTTTAACACTGGTGCATAAAGTACACCGTGCAAGTACTTATAAGATGAGAAATGGTGCGAGTAGCTAAGGGTTAATATAGAGTAGAAGAGTGACAGAATATTTTTAGTCTTTGTTGTGCTGAAATAAATTTTAAAGTGAAATACAAGAGGAATTTGAGGTAATTGTGATTGAAGAATCAGATCTGTGAGGAAAGCAGGAATGGTAAATGAAATAAAAAAGGAGAGAATATAAAAAGAGCTGCAAAAAGGTTATTGTATTTCTAAAGAGGCTGAAGTAGTCTCTAAATAATAAATGTCTGACCAAAGTGTAATATCTATACATGTACTAATATAATAGAGGTGACCATTCTAAGCAAAAAAGGTTACAAGTAGACTGTTTAAAGAATGTAATGATTCCAGCTCCTGCACCACCCTTCCTTCAAGTTCTGTTTTTTTAGTACCCTGCAGCTTCATAATTAAGTACAAGATGTGAACACAGTGTTCATATTTGATATGGGTTTCTTATTTATATTGTATATTGTAGAATGTAATGGTAGTAGGTCTGTCAATATCAGCATCTTCTGTTTAGTTCAGTTGCTATTTATATTCTGTTTATTATTAACGCCAAATGAAGCATGGGGTCTTATTTTCAAATGTTGCTCATGGTTAGCCCAGGTGAAGATTAGTTTGAACTTCAGGGCGACAGCAGCTTAATCAAACAGCACACGTTACCACATACTGACGTTATCTGAATGCAAATAGAATTAAGAAAAAAAAAAGCTGCAAAGTGACAGAGATTTAATCATGGATATGGCCTGAAGTTTAATGAGCTGTCACAGTGCAGAAGGCTTTGAAGATCAAAATTAAAGTGTTGTAGGGACTAATTAATCGAAATGGTGTGGAACATATTTGTCAATATTCTCCCTGAAATAAATATTTGCTTAAATATATACTTTTTGATTAAGTGACAGAATACAAGTCAAAAGCTACAGTAGTTCTAACAGTTCAGAAAACAAGAGGTAAAATACTGTACATACTGGATTTTTAATGGTTTGCCATATATACACACACAAATAATATCATACAATAAAATTACAATACAATTTATATTTATATAGCCCAAAATCACACAAGGATTGCCGCAATGGTCTTTAACAGGCCCTGCCTTTTGAAGTCCCCCAACCTTAATTCTTAAAGAAGACAAGAAAAAACTCCCAACAAAAACTTGCGGGCTGATTCAGTAAGATTAATGGTGATGACAAATGAGTTAAATGATCACAAAATATTGTTGTGATTAGCATCATTCCCTCCAATAATTAACATCTCTGTTTTTATCAGTGTTTAAAGATAAGAAGTTCTCATCCATCCACTCCTTTAATTCACTTAAACAACTAATTAAAGACAACATTGGAGGAACTTCATTTGATCTAAAAGATAGATATAATTGAACTGGGTGACATCTGCATATGACTGAAAATTAACAATATGGTTTCTAATGATAGATCCCAGTGAAAGCATGTAAAGTGAAAACAGTAAAGGTCCCAGTACTGAGCCCTGCAGGACACCATATCTCAGTTCTATGTATAAAGGAAAGAAAAAGATTTTGCATACAACATAAACATTATAAAGATGGAAATCTTAAGACCTATTTGGGGCATGAGAGTATCTTTGGCTAAAAAGGTTTAATTATCTAAGTCTGTCACAGTAGGACATGTCCTTATGTCCTGGGATGCATTTGGTTGCTCTCCTCTACACAGCTTCAAGTGCTGCTATGTCTTTCTTGAACCATGATGACCAGGGGCCTCATGCATAACGCCATGCGTAGAATTCACACTATAAAATGGTGTAAGGACAAAAGCGGAAATGTTCGTACGCACAAAAAAGTCCACATGGATAAATCTGTGTGTTCGCCAGCTTCCACGTTCTTCTGCTCCATAAATCCCGGTCAGCGTGAAAAGTAAAGCACGTGCCTGCTGCCTTTCCCCTTTCCCTCTCAGAATTATGTCTCTTTGAAAACAGGGAAATCAATATAAATAGCCCTTAAGCTCAGCATTCTGTGAAAAGTCAATGGCAAAAGCACAGGGGGAATAGAAGAATTTCAGCGAATACCAAGTGGAGGCAAAGAAAAACATACTATTTGGTGGTTTAAACAGTGGTATAAACAACAAAAGGAAATTGATCGAGTGACATACTGTAGAGTGTCGGATAAACACGAAAGCTCAAGTTCACAAAGTTGCACAGTGCCCAAAATAAAAAATAAGTTGTCAGATATCAAAGTCACCGTGAAAAGGTTAGTCATAGCCCACCATCTGAGTGTCATATGAAAGCTTATTATTTTATTATTAAGGTACAGTGAAAAAAAATAGGCACACGTAGTTTATTTTTTCATTAAAGTAGAACATCATAAACTTCATCTTAAAATTGTTTAATTTATTAGTTTCTCAAATCCCATCATAGCTAAAGTAGCACATTAAATGCTTTGTTTTGTATTTGATCTTCTTTGTGCTCTATGTGTGTAAATCACTATATGCTTCTTAAATGGGCTTTCTCCTCCTCCGACAGGACACAGGATCCATTACATTTGTGATATTACAGCTCTCTGAATAACTAAAATACTGAGATGTATACTTGATATAATTTTCGTGATGATAGGAGTTAAAGCATGTTATTAAACATGGGAACACGGTGGCGCAGTGATTGTTCATGCCTCACGCAAGATGCTTGCTGCACCGTGCGTGACCTTCAATGAAATAATTTATTGCAGCAGTACTTTCTCTTTCAAATGTACTAACCCCCAATTCCTGTCCTTAGTTTTCTTTCTCCAAATACCCAATCGCCACACAATCAACTCTGTAATAGACGTTAAGCCATCTGTAAGCTTATAACGCCGATTCTTCAAAACGTTTAAGGAACATTGAAATATCTTCCTAGTACATGTTTAATTATTCTCTCCATCTATCCTTCCCTTGTCACGCCAGCCCCAGCAAGAATACAGCGTGAGGCAGGAACAATCCGTGAATGGAGCGCCAGCTCCTTGCTAACGCTGCGGCACCTTGTCCTCACATGTTTAATTATTAACAATATAGATTATTTAAATGAAGTTAAAGTTTTATCTCTATAATAAACATATTTTACTGCATTTCATCCTAAAAATTATATTGTCATCATATGTAAATACGCACTTTATAAAGTGGCTGAGGTTGTGCAATATTATAACTGTATTGCATTTACAGGTAATTATACTTTTAAGTACAAAGCGTTCTACAAGGAGCACTTGATGGACTGATTGAGTGCATTTATAGTTATTGGGATGAAACTGTTTCTGAACAGCGGGGAAAGGCTCTGAAGCGTTTGTCGTATGAGAGCAGTTCAATAGGCAGCATGGCTGAGGCAGCGTGTGCTTGATGCTGTATACCGATAATTCTCTTTCCAATCAGCTGCTGTAGAGCTGTGATTCCCCACTCAGATACAGTGATATAAATACTCTGAGTGGTGCAGTGAGAGTAATATGGAAAAAGATGATCCGCTATGGCAACCCCTAACGGGAGCAGCTGAAAGAAGAAGAAGGTTCAGTGAGAGTAACAACTATTCTGTGGACCATTATATTGTTACAGGTTAATTACAGTCAGATGCCTTAAACTAATAAACAATATGTGGTTAATTTCAGTGCATTTATAAAGCCGTGTCTGGGATGTGGATCTAAAATAGAAAGGGAAACCACACTGGAACAGTAGCATTGCTTTGATACTGGGTGTCACCAATTTGCTAAACCGATCGGAGAACTTGCGTACACCAGGGTTTTAGCTAGCGTGAAAATGTGCATGGCTTTATGCCAAGTTTAGGTTTTATACATTGCGATTTAAGCGTGGAAACGGGAGTACACAACATTTTTGTGCATACGCACCGTTTATACATGAGGCCCGTATAGATTTGTTCTTACTAGTGCATTATATAATTTAAGCTTGACTTAAATTCAGTAGTTTTTGTGCTATAACCTAGTATTTTATTTGCTGTTTTAATTGCTTCTGTATATTGCTTAGTCTATGAAAATATGTCATCATATACCCCTAATTCCTTTTCAGAGGTTGCTTACTATATGACAGTGTCTCCCATCTTATATTTATAATTGATGTTCCTTTTGCCAACAAGTAGAACTTTGCACTTTTCTACATTAAAGTACATTTTCCAGGTGTTTGCCTAGTTCTGAGGATTGTCCAGTTTTTTTGAACACATTCTGCTGCCTCCTCAGTGTCCCTCCAATTTCATTGTTATCTGTGAGCTTCACAAGCTTCCTAACTACAGTATACCAGAATCAATGTCATTAATATAATTCATAAAAAGTAATGGTCCAAAGATAGACCCCTGAGGGACTCCACTGATGAACTTGCTCCATTCTGTGCTCTTCAGCACTCTCTTTCTCCTGGTGGAGATCCAGCTTTTCAGGTTCTCGCAATCTTCCATTTCAGTTTCTCTTTACCTGTTACAACATTCACATCACACTGAAATTTCTACCCCAGTCTTCTTGGTTTGTTAAACACACATTCTTTTACAAATTCTTCTACCATACTTTCTTATAGTATTGGAGTAAATCCATCCTTTGGTTATTTATGCTTTTTATACCAAGTAAAATATATTTAATAAATAAATATGCTTTCCGATCATAATGATGTTGCAAATATGCATAATTAACTGCAGCAGTGTAGCATTAGCATAGTGCTGCAAAAATATTGATCTGATGACCCTGATAAACTGCACTGGTAAGACAATATTTATTTTTTAAGACTCATTTTTGGTTCTTCCCAAAGTTCTAGCTGATATTGTTCTGGTGGTAGAATTTGCTGCAGTATTTCCCCTCTTCTCTGGTTTCTTTTTCTTTTCTGGTTTCTTAACTTGATTTCCATTACAGCTGCACTCATTTTTGCAATCTTGAAAGATTTAACATTGGTGTACCATTGTGATAATGCTATTTTTTTGTTATTAGGAATTATTTCCATCTTTAATTATTTTTGTTGCTGTTTATCTTTTTGATGATGTCAGTCTAATGCCATTTTGAGTTCTTCTTCCTTTAAAGTTCTCTTTTGTTTTTAGTTACAACACCTGTTGCTAGTCACATGGGTGTGGCATGTGATATAATAGAGCAATGAAATATGATGTCACCACACTGTCAATATTAAAGACTGTGGCACGGAGCAGTTTCTGGTGTCAACCCAGACAAATTCTCTGACTGTTAGGTTATTTTTGAAAAGGTCTGTTTTGTTAGTGTGACATCTTTTTGCTTTCACTTTTGACATTTTAGGCTTTGTTTGTTCTACATATCTTCCATGTTTTGACCTCATCCTCTTTAAAAACTATTCTATGTATTGACCTTTTTTGCCTTCATCTCTCTGTACTTCGAAACACTGACCTATTCACAAATAAAAAAGGTTAAAGATTATTTCCATGCTGAAAAGGAATGAAGGTCAAAGACACAAGGTTTTGGTGTTATAGCCTTCATCAGATGTGCACCTGAAATGGAAAAAGCAGCTAACATACATAGGGTGGGAAGGAGGGAACAAAGTCAGGGTATATGATGGGAGAAAAGGTTAGAGTAGGTGTGAAAAAGCTGCCATTAGAGAAGATGAAGTCTGTCATTGAGACCTGCAGAAATATGTGATCCCAGGCTGAGAATGAGTTTTTGAAGCCCCATGAAAGAACAGAAGCAGAGAGATTACTATGGCTATGATGAAGAGATGATGCTCTAAAATGGTTTGCTAACCTTCTCCCTGCCCATTTAGATGATTGGACACTTTCTACAAGAAATGCAGTACATAAGATTTTTAGACAGCGAAGAGGCCTGCTGTTTAATATTTAATTTACCAGAGGGACCAAATAGAAGAGTATTGTTTCTGACATATTAACAAGTAGCACAGTGGCTCCTGCTACAACTCAAAGTGCCTAGTGAGGAATGTGGTTGTCCTCTGTGAAGTGAGCCACAGTCAAGAGGTTTGCATAGGTTAGGTGGTCAATGGAAAGGAAGTTTAGAAAAAAAAGATTCCTATGGAAGGATCAGTCTGCAAATCTGGCAGAATTTTGTTTGATGACTTCATGGAGAGATAGCGTGTTAGGGTGGAATTGGAGGACCAGTGGGATGCAGGTTTCATTATTGGGGTTCCTTTTAGAGTGGATGTTACAACGTCTACTCCTGGTTTGATTGGTCCTGTATCCTCTATCAAAGAAGAATAAATGTGCCACATAATAATTTATGACATTTTCTTTGTTTGATATTTCTAGATTTTGTCCCTTTAGACTGTGTTTGACTTTGAATTTCTATCTGATCTTCAACTGTGTTGACTGTGCTGTTGACTGTCCTTTGTCCTCCTTCCTGTTTCAATCTGCTGCTTTCCAGAGAGACTGTCTCAGTATGCTGAATACTAGAAACTTTACTTAACACCACTAAAGCAAGCATAATTTTTGCTTCTTTCTGGTGAAGAACATTTATCTATTATGAGAAAGTTCTCTTGCTGTGACATCCTAAACTAGAAGTTGTATCAGTGCCATCTTGTGTACATCAATCATAACTCTCAAATCTAGACTATAGCCTACAAGGCAAAAAGGTTTTTCATTTTTTTAAATAATGTAATGTAGGAGGTGACAGATGGCTCCATCTCCAGGCTAAGCAAATATTATTGACTTTGCATGACTGACACAGCAGATACATGATGCATGCTTTGAGATTATTAAAATTACCCCACACAGTGAAGCTATTAATGACACTGTAAAAAAAACAAAAAAACAAAACTGAGGTGTGAAAAAAATAAGTGGATAAAGAAAGTGATAGCACAGCCTGAGAAGCAAGTAGGTGGCTTTTTAATAGAAATCTGTTATGTTTTTCACAATGGCAAGTTAAGTGTAGCAAGAAAAAGATTTTCAGTTATCTGTTATTCAGTTGGCAATGGGTGCTGCATCTAGTGTTGTTTTGCTGTCAGTCACCTTAATACTAGAAATTTATTACTAAAACCTTTGGATTGTGGTGAACACATTATAACCAGATGCTGCTTTTCTGGCTTTGTTCCCATTTCTGTGTAATCCCCACAGATAAAAGGGTCGTATTGGTACAGCAGATGGATAAAAGGAAAATAACAATTTATTCCAGAAGGCAGATACACAAGAATAAAACATACTGTCATTCAGAATACAGACTCAAATGAAGATAACATGCATCACTGTCACAGCTTAGCTTGTCAGTCACTCTGCAGCTCAGGGAAGATTATAGGCACAGCAAAACTATGGATATTTTAGAGTTCAAAATGTTTTTTATCTTTTATATTTATTTAATAGTGGCCATTTAGCTATGTAAAATATACCTATAATCAATAACAAATATCATTGGTAATAATCTCCCCTTTAACCACATGTGAGTCAGTGTTGTTGGGTTTGTGAATGTACCCTTTGATGGACTAACACCCAATCTCAGGTTGATTTGTGCCTTGTGTCCAATACTGCTGAAACAACCCCATAAAACTAAGATGGGTTATGTGGGTGTGGAAAATGGATGGTTGAACTATGAACACTAAAAAAAGAACATGACTTGGCAATGAAACAAAACATGAGCTCATGAATTTCATGTTCTATGGCTTTCATATAAGAATGTGTTATTTAAGTAGCTATTCGTCTTCTGCATTAAAGTTGCTATGTCTTTATTGTCTAATTGGAGTTTAAATAATGTTGATTTAAACTCCTGTTCCTCTAATCAAAGTCACAGTGTCTGTTGGTGTATTTGTTATCGCTTTCTGATTAGTGCTCTTTATTATGTATATATGTGATTCAGCAATTAGCATTGCAGCCTCATAGCTCAGGAGTCCAGGCTCAGCACTGCCTGTTTGGACTTTTTCTGGGATTTCCAGTTTTCAAGATGTGCAAATGTCATTGACTGCCAACTGTAATATTCAGTGTGTGCGCTTAAGTGAACCCTATAATGGAGTGGTGCCCAATTAAATATGGGCTCCAACCTTGCACTTAGTGCTGCAATTGTACCCCTACGTTGAATACACAATGGATAAATAGGTGGATATTTAGCCTTTATCATATTCTTATGAGTTTAATAATTTTTTCTATTGTTGAAGGTCATATTAGTGTTTCTGAAATTAGTTACAGTTTTTTTTGGATTTTATTGATTTTATTAAAATCAAATAACATTCCATTCAAATAAGTCAAGTTTTAAAAGACTTGGTTCAAAACAAATCAACCACCACCCATGAGAAAGAGAGCTAGGCCAGCAGAGTAAAACTTTAAGCTAGTTATAATAAGTAAATATATAAATTAATAAATTAATAAAAATAAATGGAGTAAAAAAAAGTGGAGAGAGAATGAGTTAGAGTTTAAGCAACAGGTTTTCATCTCTATATATAATCTTCATTTGGATCTTGATCTTTGTTTGTCCGCGAATGAATTAGAAGAAGAAGCACTAGATGGCAGTAGAGGGACAGCTAAAACATAGGCATTGCATTAAGAATCTCCTCCAGGCTTATACTACTGAAGACTGTAGTACGCCAGTCACACCTCAAAACACAGACATTCAAACTAAACAAATTGTTGTGCTTTAAATTAACTAAAGAGATCTTCATTTAGATCTTGGTCTTTGTTTGTCTGCGAATTCCACACATGCGTAGACCACCTTCCAGTTTAGTACGTTGTTGTTACTCACGGATGTCAACAATGTGCCGGAATAACGAAAGGGGTGGTGGACAGTGTTACGCTGGTTAGCTCCTGAGGCCTGGTTAGAGAATGAGATTGCCGAAGATAAAAGGTACGTGTCTACGTAACATATGAATGAAAGAAAGACAGTGGGTAAAATGAATGACAACATAACAGCACGTTCCGGAAATTATTATTGTTACGTTGTAGCCGGCGAGTGCTGCTCGTCTCACAGTTTTACCGTGGCTTGCTCACATGTCAGTGAAGTGATCCCTATTTATGCTTTAAAAAGCCTGGATACCTATGTGTCCCCCTTTTATAACCATTGCTCCGTGTATATTGCCATACTCTTTGGATTGCCACAAAGCAACCTGCGAGATTGGAGAAAGGTTGAGAAGACATCGAGAGAGGAAACGATAGCGTCGTGAAAACGAGACGGACTGTGAACGGACAGAAGCAGAAATGCTCCTACACCACCACATAATTACTATTCGGACAGTGATTCTGAGTAGGCCGTTCCTATCGAATTAATGTCCAAGGGTTTTCTTTTGTAATTTTATAAAAAATCATAATGCTGTGCGACGAAGGGCCCAGTTCATGACTGGCAGCCGCGTTTAAACAGGGAGCCCTTCACAGACAACTTTAACACACGCAACGTAGTTGGGCGCACATGGCTAGTAGTCTATACGAGGTGTGGCAGAAAAGTAATGAGACTGGCAACACTGCAAGCGATCTGGCAACGCTGCGCTGTTGTCCTTGATAGAGCACGTGTATCAGTACCCTCCCATAGCTCAGTGCGAGTTTCAACTCCTTCCGTTAACTACATGATTTTTGTGACTGCTATTAGCGAAGTTGTGTTTTTGGTTGTGCGTCACGCAAAATGGAACAGCGGAATTTGGAGCAACGTTGTGCCATTAAATTTTGTGTTAAGCTTGGAGAATCGGCAAGCGTGACGTTTGAAAAGTTAAAACAGGCTTATGGGGAACATTCTTTATCCCGAGCTCAAGTTTTTCGCTGGCACAAATCATTTTTGGAAGGCAGAAAACACGTTGAAGATGAACACCGTTCAGGGAGGCCTTCAACTTCGAAAACCAATGAAAACATCGAATGTGTGAACACTCTTGTGAGATTAGACTGTCGTTTAACATTAAGAATGTTGAGTGAACAATTAAATTTGAACAGATTTACCGTACATCAAATTTTGACTGAACATTTGCACATGCGAAAGGTCTGTGCCAAAATGGTGCCGAAAAACCTCACAATTGAGCAGAAGGACAAGCGAAAAAACAAGTGTCTTGATCTTCTTGACAGAATCGCTAATGAGCAAGATTTCTTTAGTCGTGTGATCACAGGTGATGAATCATGGATTTTTGAATACGATCCTGAGACCAAGAGGCAAAGTCAGGAGTGGCACACTGTGAACTCTCCTCGACCAAAGAAAGCTCAAATGAGCAAATCGAAGATCAAATCAATGCTGATTTGTTTTTTTGACAAAAGGGGAATCGTCCACAAAGAATTTGTTCCTCCAGGACAAACTGTCAACCAAGTTTTTTATAAAGACGTCCTTGAAAGGCTCAGAAAAAGGGTCATTCGCGTGAGACCAGACATTGCAGACAAATGGATGCTCCATCATGACAACGCCCCATGTCACACTGCCCTCTCCATAACAGAATTTTTGACCTCAAAAGGCATTCCTGTGGTTCCCCAGCCCCCTTATTCACCTGACCTCAGTCCGTGTGACTTTTTCCTTTTTCCTAAACTGAAAAATGTCCTCAAAGGACGTCATTTCTGGACTTTAGAAAACATCCAAAAGAGTGTAACGGACATGCTGAAGACCATACCGGTTGAAGACTTCCAGCGCTGCTACCAACAGTGGGAACAACGTCTCCATCGGTGTGTAGCTGCCTAAGGGAACTACTTTGAAGGGGATAACATTGATGTTTGAAAAAAATAAAAACTTTGGTAAATAAAAAATCAGTCTCATTACTTTTCTGCCACACCTCGTATTTGGTGTCTGTATGCTATTCTTGTGTTCACATTGGTCTCCTCCTGGCTTTTTGGTTTCATCCTAGAGTCCCTCTAAATTCTCCTGTTATGAATTACTTTGGGTCAGCAACTGTATGTCTTTCTTCAGTAATGACAGTATTGTTCATGTGTAACCCAAGCACAGTGAACATTCTGTTCTTAGCAAAAATGTCCGTGGCCAGTCATGTTATGTTTTTCTGCAGTCAGCATAAAAGATGGTGTAACGCATAAAACTTTTTCCAAAGTTTGGATTAATAAGAGAAAAGACATCATGTGCTCGTGTGTTTAAACAGGGAAAGGGTATATACTTAGATGTTTTGTTGTTTTGACTATGCATTTTGTCTTATCGTTTTAGTTTTGGCAATCTGGTTTGGTTGATTTTTTTTGGTTGTTACTTTGCTTGTTCCCTGGCCTTTATTTATTTTATCCTTCAAACCTTAATTTTCATCTCTCGATTGCTGATATTGTAATCTATCCCTATTTTCCATTTTTGCACTTTTTTTGTAGATTTATGTATTATCTATGTACAGTATTTCTTAACATATTTTATAGTGATGATTTGTTATGCTCTTTGTTATAGTCAGAATATGTTTAAAAAAAATAGTAAGCCACTTGGATGTCTGTTTGTTTTTAGGTTTGTTTGTTCACTAATCATGCAAGAACAACTGAACCAATTTTCACTAAATTTTTTGCAAGGGGCTTGTCATTGGTCCAACTTAAAATATAGGCTATAAGTCATATCAGGAAGAAGGTTTATAATGGGAGAGGGGCAACTGAAAACAGCACCAATGAGGGACTACAATTCCCATCAGGCAGCATGAGCAATCTGGGGTGAGGGTTTAATTATCAGCACGCACAAAGTTTTGTAGTGGCCAAAGCGAAATCTTATCTTAGACCAAAAGTCCGTACAGCACTTTCTTCTCAACTAATCTGGATAACAGTTTTCTTGTCTCATGGATTACAGTTTTTTAAAAGTATGTCTTTTTGCCTCATTCTGAGTTGTATTTGGTCATGTTGAATTTTCCCCATTTATTTATACCAGCAATGCCGGGTACTTTGGCTAGCCTTCCATAAATGTTTCTAAGTTAATTCTGCATGTTTTTTGTTTCTTTCACCTTTATATTAGGGTTTTGAAATGTGCAGAATTAATATCAACATTGTCAATATTTTTCAGATTAATTTTCCAAGAGTTTAATATTTTTTTACGTCTTTCTCAAATCTTTTTTTTCTTATAAGAATTACCATGTATTGTGCTGGTTGCTATGGTATTAAACTTGTGCACTGTAAAGTGTTATGCAATTCATGCAGGCATAACCAGGATCTTTGGGTTACTATATCTGTGATTTAGACGAAAATAAAAGGCAGTTCATTTGGCTTGTGTTTTGCGGTGTATTCAGTTTCTTTTGAACCTCTTCAACAGTTATTATGATGACAATTTTGGGATACAATTTCCTTTTAAGGAAAGATGGGATGGAATATCTGATGTTTTGAATTAGGCTTGGCTCTCAGTTACATTTTGTCTTCGGTTACTCTAAAAATAAAAATAAATCTTGCATCTCTGTAGTGTAGTCAGGATAATATTTCAGATGGCAGTGGGTCCCAAATTGGGATCTGTTAGAAAATATGCAAACATCTTTTGTAATTTATTTAGGGAAAACAAAGTTAGGAGGTAAAAGGATCCATTTGCCTGCTTTCTTTTGATTTCGACTTTTATACCTGTATGCTGGACTTTTGACTTGTCTCTGGCATTCTGACGCTATGGCTTTTCCTTACCTTCTCTAAGCATTGGTTTATCTTTTGACACTTCCCTTCCATTAGAGGAAGCTAAATGATGCTTCCAAAAAGTGCTAGGATCTTTCATTCATCCTTATGCCTGTTCTCTGTGACTTTTATTTTTTCCTGACCTATTTAGTGTCATCTTCTGATCTTCACTATCCCTGTGATCCAAATGCTTTCTACTGTTCACTATGGGCAGATGTTTTCCAACCAAGTTATAATAGCTACAAGCAGTTTATCAACATACTGTATTAGGAGAAGACTGAGGTAAAGCTCAACATTAAGAAGACCAAACAAGTCTGTAGTATGAAGACATTCTCTGCATTAATCCAAATCAATGATCTTACTCTAGAAACTTCTAAATATTTTAAATAATGAATTCATCTGTCACAATGTACATGGTAATAAAACATTTGGTCTTTTGCCTGAAATCAGTTGTCGACAAAAGTGGGATTATTAATCATGACCTTAGGAGTGAAACCAAGCTTACTGTCTATCTTGTAGTTGTGATCCCTATATTGTAATATACAGATGACACATTCATAGCAATAACAATAGAAACATGGGAGAAATATAATCAGTGAAGTGACAGTGACAGAGGAAAAAGACAGTCACACTAACATCAGCATCCCTTTTCAACCAACTACCAAAGATATTATGGATCAGCTCCCTAAGACTAGGCAAGTTTTCTCTATATACTTTAAAACACCAGACTTAAAAAGCAGGAATTCTTCCTTCAAGCTCAGTCAAAATAAATCATACCAGCGAAAATAAGGGAAATACTTTACTTCAAAGTCAGTGTTGATGGAGCAGCATCTCTTGAGATGGTTTCAGGGATGTCAAGATTGAAGATCAAAATGAGGAAATGAAACTGAGTGCACTTATGGTCCAAATGAGTACCCCTGCAACAGGCATCCCAGCCTTCAAAACCTGTTGAAGAAGAGGACAAGTAAATACACCAAGCACACATACAATACAAACAATAAAGAATAACACTGACATGACATCACATCCTTGAATAAGTTTTCTGTTATTACCTTTGCATTTTTTTCTCTAGTTGTTAATGTGTGCACAGTCTACTTCACCATTTCATCATTTTCACCATGTATAGTTACACCATTTCAGACGACTGGAGATAATTTGCTCTTAAAGTGGCGGTGCTCTTTAAATTTGGTTGGTGAATATTTTTGTTATGATTCTTCATTTTGAGCCCTTCAAGTTTTTTTTTTACATTGGGCACTGGGTAATTGCTGTTAAAAACTTTTTTTGTTGTTAATTTAGTGCTTCTGAATCAGAGGCGCAAGATACCAATAAAGGGTTGAGGCCCCTTTGACTACATAGTTAAATGTTGATGTTCATTTTAAGAAAGTAATTCAGCTTCTCTGCTTATCATAAGCTGACAGTATCTTCCTGGAGTGACACGCATTTACTATGGGAAGAGGAGAAAGAGGCCTTAAGTTGTTGACTTGAAGTCTCAGTAAGTTGGCTTATTCTGGGATGAGGCCAGAAGAGGGTTAAGAAATCCTTCACCTAAGTACCCCTCAAATCAATTACTGTAAGATGCAAACCTCTCACATGTGCCAAGAGTTCCACAGTGAAAACAACTTTTGAAATTTTGGACAAAAACACATTGATGTTTGCAATTAGCAGAAAGAGCAGAAAATGTCTGCCATCTAATGTGATTTTGTTAAAGCTAAAGAAAGATCAGTCTGCTCTACAGAGGAATGATCACATCATGCACTGAAAAGTAGGAATAACAGTGATGTTCTAATGTCCTCCACCACGGTAAATTGGTAATAAATTAGAATGTCAAAAGATGTGGAAAGCAATTTTTCAAACCAGTCTGTGTTATTGACTATAATAAGATGTGGTATTGATTGTAACAGACCATCTTACATGATTTTATACACCACTGCATAAATCCCAATGCTTGTGTAAGAACGTTGTTTTCTATTTCCCTGACATGGCAACGACCAACACATATTTGTTATACAGAAAATTTGGTGGTTGACAATCTTAGGACTGGTCTAGAAGTTATTTGACAGATACTGATGATGGATGAACATATTTCAAAAAACATAAAATCAAAAAAGAAGGAAGGTTATTTTTTTCCATTATAAAGTTTATGACCTGAATAACACTTTTTCGTCTTAATCTTCATAAAAATTCCAAAACAGCAGCAAATGTCAATGGTTCAAGAAAGGTTTCAGTCTATATAAAGCAGAACAGCCAAACCACAAAGAAACAGGTGTCAGTGAGAAATACAACATATACAGTATGTCAACACCCACCTTGTGTTTAGCACTGTGGTTTAATGGGTACCTTAGTACTGAAATGTATTAGGACTTAGATCTTCTATTTGCTACTTTACTTAAAATAGTCTACTGGCCAAAAGCATTGACGTTTTTAAATATATTTGTAGAATTATAATGATTCCTTGTTTTTTTCTTTACTTTTCATTTGAATTTTCTGAGCATTTGTATATTTGCTTATAGTAGAAAAGACATTTGGCTTAGCAGTCAGAGTTTTAAATGATGTCATCTGAGGTCTTTTGCTGAACAGTCCAAGATTCATTTTAGTTTTATTTTAAATAGTGAGTGAGCCTCAAAACAATGGATCTGCTTCATGGACATCTCTTCATGCACAGTTTTGTTGTGATAAATAATTCTAACATGCTATATTTTGCTGCAATGTGTGTGCAATTTGTTCCTTTAAGTAGACAGTTTTGTCCATCATTTCTGTATATTTTGTTTGTATTTTTGTTTAAAATTTGAGGATCTATAGTTGCTGTTTATTATGAGTTAATGAAATTTTAATGCATACATCCCACAAAGAGAAATAAAGCACAGGACTATTCTTTCAGCTTTATTTCTGTTTTCTTAAAGAAATATTATTAGCAGTATTTACTGATAAGTCTTTAACTCCTGTTTCAAGCCTTAGGTACAAATAAATTTTACCATTATTTTCAGAGTCATTAAATAGACAAAGAAATCAGAGCAAAGGATGGGTAATAAAAACTGAATGAATGAAGACATAAATATTTTAGACAACTGTTTTTTGTTTGGAAATGTGCCAAAATTAGGAGTACAGCAGGTGAACTCAGTATGATATAACTTTTTGTGTATCAAAAATCCTGACTCATATGCTATTGAGAATCCTGGTTAATAGCAACACCCTAATTTGGCAATCATTTTACTCTTAACTGACAGAAACCAAAACTACAAAAAAGTAGTGGCAGAGAAGTGTGCATATTTATTACCAAGAAACATTGTAGTTGATCTCATATTACAAGAAACAATAAGATCTGTACAAAGGGCATTACTTTATTTTCTTTTATTTTAAAATCAAAGCATTCATCAAGTTATCTTTTTTGTCTGCATTTCTCTGTCCCCTGACTCTTTGGCTGTTGCAGCTGTTAGTCAAGAATTAGAGTCTTAAGGTAGAAACTCCATATGCGGCCAAGGTAATTATGGGAAACTGTTTTTCGCACTCTTTTGGAATTTATCCTGCATATTACAGGCAATATCCATAATTATGTCTTTCTCAACTACTGCCATTGTAACTTCAATGGTGGAAATCTGTCAAAGGGATTACTGATTCTGATTAGTGTAGCTGGTCTTCTGCGTCTGCATCTGAGACACAGCCACCACTCTACATTGTGTTGTTTTCTGTAAAAAAGCAAGAGATCACACTTTGGTCATGCTGCTCTTTGATGCCATTTATTCATTAACTTAGGTGGTGAGATGAGTATTGACAAAGAAGAAAAACAAAAAAAAAAGCCATTAAAAACAGCCTCACACTTACTGAACTCACAGGAGCACAGAAAAAGAAAGGACAAGTTACAACACAAATGCTTAACATAAGTATTCAAAAGCAGTATATCATCTTATTTATGCATTATAACTATTATACAGAGTTTTCAGAAATTAACAGTTGAATTGTAAACAATGTAATTTAAGTAAATATAAAGCAAATTTTTACATTATTCAAACATGTTTTACTTGCCTCTTATCGGCCTTTCATAATCTGGACTTTATGTTATATTTTTACAGCCTTTTTCTTTTAGTACTTAGATAAGTTTTGATTTTGGACATTTTTTAAGATGCTGTTTTTATAAAATATCTTCCTACAGCCCCATTTTTTAAAATTTGTGATGCTAAAGCTCTACATAATACAGAATACAGAACGTAATACAGAAATGAACCCAGATAATAATAGTGGCTCCCCATTATCTGTCACTTTCATGGTACTCAAAGGTCTCCAACATAGTCAGCATCGTCCACTTCTTATAACTTTTGACTTCCAAATCCCAGTCAGTCAGACTATTACTAAGCCCAGGCGGTACTTCAAAAAAGGAAACTGACTTGTTTTTACTAATGATTTTGACAAAATGGTGTGAGGGACTTCACCTGAAAGCAAACAGTAAGATAATTTTATCAGAGCAGTTATTTCAACACACATACCTAGACCAGTCAGAAAAGAGTACATCCCTGGCAGGAATATCCCTAATAAGAGACTCTTCAAGGATTAAGTGTCATCAAAGACTTGAAGCTCATTACGGAAACCTGGCAACTAGTCTTCAAAACGCCCCTCTAGGTATCAGCAAATCACATTGCCAATCACATGGCAAATATGTCACAAACTAAAATGGACAAGGAGTGTACCAGGAAGGTCATGAAAGAACTATCAACTCTGAAAAAATGTTACACTTAGACTCTGAAGAAAATAAAAATGGGAAACACTAATGTATTTGATATAATCAATAATAAACTTACCCAGGAGAAAATACAAAAAAATTACATGCTAAATTCTTTTTGGATATTTAGAAACGTGTAAAGCTTCCAAAACACTTCAAGCACTCTATGATACCAACTATCCCCAAACCAGTAAAATTCAACAAACCTGGAAGTTAACAATCCATTGCACTCTTGCCTAGAGGATATAAATTGTGAGAGCGATTATTCTTCCTAACAATCTGCTCCATAATTAATGGCTTTCTCCCGATACACCAAGCTGGGTTCAGATACAAAAGAAACTGCAAAGAACAGGCCCTGGCCCTGACTACACACACTGAAGCTAGACTTGAAAACCAACTAAATATGGGGCCAGTGTTTGTACATCTAACAGTAGCCTATGATACTGTCTGCAGATAAAAAAAATATATACAAATCTACTGAAAGTCATCAAATGTTAAAGATACTCTCATGACACCCACGTACTGGGCTGGTTCTAGACAGGCATATATGAGGGGGCAGACAGAAATGTGAAGGGGGCACATGGTGGCGAAAGACGGACGGAGGAAAGAAAATTCCTCTTTCTTTTATGTAACATGGTGTGACGATAGGTGTTTAGGACCCGTGACAAAGTGGAAAAGGAACTCTCACACGATGCTGAAGACACACCGATTACCAGGGCTGTTACATACAATTTAAGCAGCTCAGGAAAGGCTTCCTTGTACTCCTGCAGGAGTTTACACACAGTGGGCAGGTCTGTTTCCTTTGAACATTTTTTGAGCAGCATCTGTTTTGCCACAAGAACTTCATTTTTCAGACTTACAATATCTGCTACAGTGCCAGCCATCACAGCCAGAGGGCGCAACAGGGTGGGATCTAGAAATGCGCTAGATTTGGGTGCGAGACTAGATATGGCTCTCATCAGGTCAATATTCTTGTGTGAAAATCTAGTTTCCATTTCTGATATGGCCCTGTCAAAGATGTTGAGTAGGGATCTTTTCAGAGACTGATAGGGGGAAATGGTAGGGTCACCAGAGTCTGTATGGCCCACAGTTGAGAGCACAACACTTTGACTCAGGTGTTTGCTCATTGTTCTCCTTCTCTTTGTTGGATGTGACTCATCCTCAGCAGGAGATGACACTCCCCAACAGTCATCCTCACGGATGTTTTTTAAGGAGTCCAGTGCTGCACTGACAACCTCAGAAGCACTGCACGGATCAACTGACTGAGACTGTAGAATAGCATTTGCTGGTTTCAAGACACCAAGCACCCGCACGAGGAACTTTCCAATCTCAAAGAAGTGATGCCTCTTAATTTGGCATAGCAGGTCTGATGCTTCGGTGCACAGGTCAACTGCAGCATCATCATCCTCTGTCATCTCAGATAGGATACTAAGGATTTGTTCTTGATTGTCCACTGTGCACCTTGTCACCTCATAGCGGCTTGTCCATTTGGTCTCAAGCAGCCTTTTTAGACAAGGTGCATCATGTTTATTGAGCACATAGCGGTGGTGAAAAAAGTTGTAGAGTGAACTAGATAGGCTAAAAACTCTTTTTACACATGGCTCACTCTGCATAGCATGCACAACCACTAAGTGCAGTTGGTGGTTGTAGCAGTGGATGTATGACACATATCTGTCAAGCCTCTTTTGGAGCAGAGCTTGTACCCCACCTCTAACCACACTCATCACAGAAGCCCCATCATAATACTGGCTAAGTATACTCTCAGCACTGTAGCCAGCATCAGAAAGGTGTAACAGGATCTCAGAGGTGATGTACTCTGCATTAAGTTGTTGCAAGTCAAGCAACCCAATAAGATGCTCCTCTGGCACGGAATTTCTGACAAACCGTATTATCACATTGCACTTATCCCTGGTCCAGTCACTTTTGAGGCAAAATCCTGCAGAATCAGCACTTTCATATTTTTTCCTGACCTCTCCAAGCACCATGTCAGCCAGTGTTTGGATAATTTCATTTTGGATATTCTTAGATGTGTATTTTGCATTTTTTGGGATACCCTTAGCAATGCTTGCTAGCTTCTCATCCTTCTCTAAGGTATATTCCATCAGTTTTAGAAAAAATACCTGAAGCAATGTCATCATCATTACTCGCTGCATCATGTCTCAAAGTTTCTGCAGTCCCACGGAGCCCCAACTCATTTACACAGAGAAACCTTATAGCAATACCAATACTCTTGACATAGTAATGGTTTTTTCAAGTTGTGTTTTACCAACCAACATTGAATCCACAGTCCCCCCTGTGGCGTCTCTGCTTTTATGCTCAGTCCAGATGGTTGAAGCATGCACATGGTTGTGGCTGGACACATGCCTCTGTAGCCCTTTGTCTCGATCAAGTGCTGCTTTCCAGTTGTTAAAACCAGTTAAGGTAAAAACTACATGCCTCTCATTAACAGTGCTGTTGTATTTCCGACAGGGGAAACAGAAGCATGCGTCCCGCACAACAGAGTACTCCAGCCATGGTCGTGTGCGGTACCAGGCAGGATTGAATGATCTTAATGTTGTACCACCAAATACACGTTTGAGGTAACTACCCAGTATTGGCTGGGATGGTGCATTGCCATTTAATTCACTGGGTAGCTGAGCGGGTTGCTTTGGGGCAGCAATTGTTGGCAGAGGTATAGGAGAAGCAGTGCCTGTTGATGCCACAGGAGTAGACATGCTAGCTGCTGTCTCTGATGTACCAGCAGCAGCATCATTGCTACTGTTATTGGTACAGATAGGAGCAGCGCCACACTTTTTAAAAGCTTGGAAAAAAGGATGCATCTCACAGTATTAACTTTCCCTTTGTGAGCTGCTGGAAGCTGGGGTGGAAAGTGAATAAGCTTTACTAAAATTGCTGTGATTACATCAGTATATGAAACGAGAAAACTGTTGAGTGCTGAGTAGAAAGCTGGGGCAGTGCTTTGTGTCGGGATCTGACAGACAGACACAGGTCTTCCAGTCGGCTCTGTGCAGCAGACAGGCTCACAGTGGTGCTTGTGGGATCGAGAAAGAAACACTTCCGTACCAGACTGAAACTGTGAGAAGAACAATGGATTAGTCCCCCATTGACTGTACAAATATAGATGGATTTTTTAGTTGTTGTTAATTATCTCACGAGCCGCTATGATTTTGATGAAAGAGATTTGCTGCTTCCTCAAAGCCTCCCACCGTTGCGCAGCTTATTTTGCTCTGCCCTGCCTACTGAGAAGCCTGACACCGGGTCATTTGCATACTAGCAGTGATTGGATGATCCCTGCCGAGTGCCGCGAGCCTGCGGACAAACAGAGCACGGAGAGAAAGAGCAAGCAAGAGGTGAAACCTATCATCTCATTTGTGCCTTTTCCGGTGGATTTTTCAGCTACTGTAGTAAATCTTGTCCATATTCAGTTTGTGGGTAATCTATTACTTTCTTTCTCAACTTCTAAAAGTTTGATTCAAGGGGGCAGGACGTTTGTTTAAGGGGGCATTACCCCCTCTTGCCCCAGTGTAGAGCCGGCCCCGCCCACGTATATTACTTTGGTTGTTATTCTTGACAGAGCACTATCCTATAAGAAACAGGCTGCAGACTAGAGACAAGGAACAACATTCTTCAGGAATTGACAGGGTTAAGAAGATCATGGGGAGCATCTGCTGAGACTCTGCATTATAGCCCTAAGTCTTGTATACTTAGCAATAGAATATTGTCCTGCAGCATATCTAAACAGCCCACAATAAAGTGTACATAATTCTCAATGATACCATGAGAAGTACATCTGGGTGCATAAAGTCCACAGCAAAATTCTAACTCTCATTCCTTAGTCACATTGAGCAACATCACATCCAACAGCAAAAGGCTGTTCTTAGAGTATGCTCAAAGAACATGGAAATAACAGATCTACTCATCCATTAAAAATATGATTTAATATCAGTACCACATTCGGAAGGTTAAAACCACGATACTATTCATTTATCACAGCAGAGAGACAGAAAGCAGATGGATCTGATTCCAGTGATATCTGGAATAGAGACGGGTTGGATCACATTCCTTCAAAATATTTGTCTTTTCTTGAAGTGAAATCTCCCTCCAATATTTTAATTTGACATAAAATACTGGTTTTACTGAATAGAATTTGGACAAACCACAACAGAGGTGGAGATTCCATGTACAAATGGGGTATGTGCCAGTCCCTAGCATTTAACAGTGGTGAAGATCAGTAGACCATAAAGCACATAGTGTATGAATTTTCCAAAGCAGCACAGACGATTTCCTTCAAATCACACTGGATATCAGAAAGAAACATTCAGCATTGACCTAATTTATCTTTTTTTATGTGACTGATTTTTCTTTATATATTATGTGCTCTCTTGATGTATGTAGCCATATGATAAGAATAGTGATTTATGTTTTGCATTTTGGCTTAAACTGTGTTAAGTATTCTGATTACTGACTCTTTCACTATGTTTCCCCATCTACAATTCTGTCTCATTCTGTCTGTTCGTTTGTCCTCATTTTAAGTCCTTAGTTTGCTATTACTATTATAACCCATCTTCTGATTCCATCTTATTTAAAACTGCTATCACCCTGAAGAAAACGTGCACCAAATTCACAGTTAACTTCACAGCTTTAGCAAAGGTGAGCAATATCAAAAAAAAAAATTGACAATATAGACTGAAAATAATTTAAGAATTTAGCCACAGTTTAGTTCAAATACAAATATCCAAAAAATAGATTTTCCTGTGAAATTAAATTAAACCTATTACACTATTATAATCTACTATTTGCAGAAGTAGCAAATAAAAGACAGTGTCATGCTAGTATCATGACTTATTGTTGAATTCATTTGTTACAATTTTTAATGCTGTTTTGATATTTTTTATCAACATTTTGTTTCATTGTCACTGCCATTTTTGCGATTTCTGATGTGTTACAACATACAGTACAACATGCTTTCATATCAGATGTCTTTTTGAGTAAACTGTTGGTGTTTGTTGCTGGAAGTCCAATGATGAATTACGTCTTAAATTCAGACCAAGCAGGATGCTCCTGCTACACATACCCTTGAAGATATGTCCTCATTAGAACATTGAAGTCGTCTACTATGGCTACAAAGTCAATAGATGTTAGCTTAAGCATTATGCCAATTGTCAGTAAGGAAACCTAAGCAGCATTAAAACGTTTAAATCTGACATCTTAAGTCATAGTGAGGCCACTAACTCATACACAACACCCACTTGAAAACTAGTGAGCATTCACGCAAACATTCTGTGGCCTCCCTGTGACAAATGTGCCCTTGATGTGACAGATATTGCTCTTACCAAAGAAGAAGCCAGATTTCTGACACAATGCTAAGCACATGAGTCATTCTGAATAAATCTACTGTAAGTAATATTTTTGAACTACTGAAGTAACATTTCAAATTCCAAGTATTAGTTATATTTGTCAAGCTCTAATCGATTTGGATTTCTTCACTGTTTGTCTGTCATCCAATGGGTATTTGCTTTGTTGGTGCTGATCCTAAATGACTTTTCACACTGAATCCACTTTGATGACTTTTGTATACAGGATGCTACGTGCCACTCCAAGGCCTTGTTCTACTGCTCTGAAGTTCCTGTTTAAGGTGAGATTCTTTTAGCTGTTATGTGAGCTGTAAGACACTTTCCTTGATCCCATTTTCCAGTTTAATACTTCTATGAGGGCGGCACGGTGGCGCAGTGGTAGCGCTGCTGCCTCGCAGTTAGGAGACCTGGGTTCGCTTCCCGGGTCCTCCCTGCGTGGAGTTTGCATGTTCTCCCCGTGTCTGCGTGGGTTTCCTCCGGGCGCTCCGGTTTCCTCCCACAGTCCAAAGACATGCAGGTTAGGTGGATTGGCAATACTAAATTGGCCGTAGTGTGTGCTTGGTGTGTGGGTGTGTTTGTGTGTGTCCTGCGGTGGGTTGGCACCCTGCCCAGGAGTGGTTCCTGCCTTGTGCCCTGTGTTGGCTGGGATTGGCTCCAGCAGACCCCCGTGACCCTGTTCGGATTCAGCGGGTTGGATAATGGATGGATGGATGGATACTCCTATGAACATAACACTAATGATCAAAGGGCACACAAAATTCATCAGCACTGTGAGGTCCAGTCCTAAGATGAGAAACACTCAAATAAAAACTGATTATACAAAAAAAAAATTAGGAGAGTTTTTAAGAGATTATCTTTTTATCCATTATGAGGCTTATATAATAAAATATTGGTTAATTTGCTAATGGACGGATGGGTTGACTGAAAGGTAGTAGGCTAAGGAAAGGTTTTTTGTTTAAATATTCATAATAAAATCTGTGGTTTATATTAGAATATGGGAAAGTTACATCTGCAATATTTCTAGGAAAGACAAAGTTCCATACAAACTATTTCTCATCTTAAGGTTGAAGATGACTTAAAAAACTGCATTACCCCTGCTGTCTAGTCTCATAAACAAATACATCTGTAACCTGAATTAATGTGTGCTCGCAAATTGCCTCCTTTGGCCTCCTGCACCTGCTTGTTCATTAAAACCTATTTGCCTGTCGTGCAGGAATAAATGATTTCAGATGGATTCAGATTCATTCTTTTATTGTACTTGTTATAAACTGGAAAGCCTGAAGATCTGACTGAGAGGTTATGTATCTTTTTATGAAAAGATCTACACAGAACAGGACTCGAGGCTTACATTAAAATTTGTGTTAAAACTTTTCAAATATTGTTCATCACTACCTGTGACCTGACTTATTACACTCTTTACTCTCACTTCTGGAGTGGTACAAAAGTCTCTCTGATGTTGTGATTGATTGTGTTCTTTGCATACCGTACGTAGACTAGAATAATTTACACTGGAACTATGGGTAAATGTTTGAAGATTATCATTATACTTCAATTTCATTGAATTTTGTTATTATATTTGTTGTATTTCAGCTAGGACTCCTCCTGGCTGGGGTTCAAATGCTATTTTTATGTCTTTCTTGTTTAATTGTAATTCCTTTGTTTATGTTAATATTGCTTTTGTTTATGTATTGTATTATTATTTGCTTTTTATGAATCCACACTTATGCCTTTGTTATGTGCCTTGTGTTTTGTGTGGTGGCCTCCCAAGAGACGGGACCACCTGCCCAACATACCACAAAGGGACTGCCCATAGCCCTAAAAATGAAGGGGGAACCCACAATTCCTTGTAGTTCATTCAAATGTGCTTGGGAGGGGTGAGTTCTTGGATGTATTATTATATCTTGTGCTTTGTGTTTTACTGGACTTTTGATCCCTTTGCTGTGTAGTTTTGACTACTCTTTCTATTTTGTGATTTGGACTTGTTCGCCTTGGATTGACATAGCCTTCTCAGGCAATTCCTTTTTGCCTTTTGTGCTCCATGGAGCTTCTTGTTGTCAATGAGCATTTATGTGAAGAATAAATCTTTTTATTTATAAAGATTCTTTGTTTGACCTTGGCAGTAGTGGGCATTTTTAGCCCCTCTAGTGGAAATTTATGGAGGTGTTTGGGACTTTGTGCTTGGGAACTCTCGATATTAACAACAATATTAGGATAACCATTTTATTTTCGGTACATAAATTTAATTTATATGTTTATGGGGGCTAGCATGGTAAGATTATGGGTATTTTATCACTGTTACTGTAATCTACCTATTAGACCGCGAGTTAAATATAGTTACAATAAGTGTTTATGCTGCTGTTAATAAGGCACTTTTTTTACTCACGTGAAAATATAAAATGCAAAGTTGGAAAGCTTTTTTATAGAGTCCAATTGCTGTATATTTTCTGAAATGCACATGGCAGGCCTGTGGCTCCACTCTCTTGTCCACAGGTTTCCATGTGCAGATTCGGCAGTGATGATTCTACTCATAACACTTGCCAATGTGAGTCGACTAATTTACAAACATGCAATGTAAATAATTTGTACTCTATGTGTAGTTGGTATTCATGGTTGTATATCAGGCCTCATCTTTCTGAATACATTTTTAGCATTTGTTTCTGATCCAGGATAGACATTGGTACACAGATAAAAGGTATTTGAATTATTCTGAGCAGTCAAACAAAAATAGAGTATAAGCAAAAAATCAGAATTGAGTCACTTTTAAGTGTATTCTGAATATAGCTTAGTAGCCTGTACCAAAATAGCAATATACAGTATGGACTTTTTAGTTCAGTCTATAGGACTGTCTATCAAATCACAAAACATGAACTATGAGATTTGAATTGATTGGCAGATGAGGGAAAATAAGTTGTTCTTCCATCTATCCATTAGAAAACCCACCTGATCCAATTCAGGGTTGTTTGTGTCAGAGCCTATCAGCTTACACCACAAGGCAAAAAGCTACCTTGGACATGGCGCACACAATGACACTCACTCAAAGACAACTAATAACTGTCACCTACCCCCCACATATTTGGGATGCAGAGGGAAAATTACAGCACCTGAAGGAATCCTTGAAGACTTTGTGAGAAAATGTAAGCTCAACACAGTCCTAGGATTCAGACACAGGATTCTAGAAGTGTGATGTATAAATTATTTTTGATTTTGCAATTTTATCTTTGTGCATGTTTGGCATAGATTCCATGAATGTCCAGTCAACAGATTCTCAGCATATATGTTTGTAGCTTCTTGTTTTATTATGCAAGAGTCTGGTCTTGGGAAACCTGAAGTAGCATTTCAAGTAAGATCTTCTCAGCACATAAGCTGTGGTCACTTTTTGACCCTGATCAGCCTTTTTGTGCATCCCTTTTGCTTCTTGGTAATAAATTTCACAGCAGGCTGACAATCAGATTGGTGCATAGAGAATAGTGTAACAGTTGGTTTAGAGTGATCACCAAACTGCTCACCATTTACAATACTGTATATTCTTGATTGGCTTACTGTATGATGGCTTCACAGCTGTCAATATACACATTTGAAATGCGTTTATTGCTCCTCAGTTATCCCTTCAAAGCTGATTTGTTGTCATGCTCCATACTACTGACTAGAATCTGACGAAGGAAAAAAATGGTGCATGAGTAATAAAACGAATGCACTCAGTGGCCAGTCTGTTAGGTATACCTGCATGTTAGTAAAAATTCTCAGCTGGTCCAAACATGCAACTCAAGCTACATATATATAGCATTTAGACATTAAGACGTTAAGTTTTTACTTGACCAAAAGTTAGAATTGGCAAGATGCATGATGAATGGATGATGCAGACAACTCTGATCATGGTGGTACTTTAAGCATCTCTTCCACAGTTGTACTGTAAATGGTGCAATAAATTAAAAATATACATTGAGCAGCAGTTCTGTGCATGAATGAAAGAGGACAGAGGAGAATGTCATACTCATTTAAGCTAATAAAAATGCCAGTCCTTCTGAAATAACAGCTTTCTATAAAAGCATGTAGATGACATCTCAGAATGCACAAAATGGTGGAGGTTGGGCTGCAGCAGACGATGACACAGAATTCCACTTTTATCAGTTGAAAATAGAAAAATGATGAAGACATGACGACCACAAGGGGATAACTGGACATAGCAAAAATGTCTCCTGGTCTGAAAAATGTCAATTTCTGTAGTGACATTCAGAACATAGGGGTGTAGGTGCAGAAGTTGATGGAATGGCATCCCAAGTGGGGTTGAGGAAAACTTTCTACTGGCCAATAGGCTGTAATGGAAGGAACTCGAGAATGTAGGTGCAACACAACTGGGAGAAACCTCAGTTTTAATCCCAGTCAGGAGGAATAAATAATGGATGGAAGAGGGATGACTGGACTTTATGAACACTTTACCCTCCAACATGACAGCTGGCAATGTTCTTCTGACTGGGTCCCAGTTTAGACACCTGCTGGGTTGCTAGGGACTTGTAGCCCTTTCGGGGTCCTTGGGTACCATAGGGGGAAGTGGTGTGAAGAGTAGACCTCTCTATTTGGGGGGCTGAGTTGTGCCTGGTGTTCGGGCTCTGGGGGTCACACTTGTGGTCACATTGGCATTGTCAGCTGGACTTCCTGGTTATCTACTGGCAAAGATCTGTATTAATAAATATAATTGTGGCTAAACACTGGACACAAGGTAGCTGAAAATAATTTCAAGATAGATAGATAGATACTTTATTAATCCCAAGGGGAAATTCACATAATCCAGCAGCAGTATACTGATACAAAAAACAATATTAAATTAAATAGTAATAAAAATGCATGTAAAAGTAGACAATAACTTTGAATAATGTTAGCATTTACTCCCCCGGGTGGAATTGAAGAGTCGCATAGTGTGGGGGAGGAACGATCTCCTCAGTCTGTCAGTGGAGCAAGACAGTGACAAAAGTCTGTCACTGAAGCTACTCCTCTGCCTTGAGATGACACTGTTCAGTGGATGCAGTGGATTCTTCATGATTGACAGGAGTTTGCTTAATACCCGTCACTCTGCCACAGATGTTAAACTGTCCAACTTTACTCCTACAATAGAACCTGCCTTCTTAACAAGTTTGTCCAGGCGTGAGGCGTCTTTCATCTTTATGCTGTCTCCCCAGCACACCACCGCGTAGAATAGGGCACTCGCCACAACCGTCTGGTAGAACATCTGCAGCATCTTATTGCAGATGTTGAAGGACGCCAACCTTCTAAGAAAGTAAAGTCGGCTCTGACCTTTCTTACACAGAGCATCAGTATTGGCAGTCCAGTCCAATTTGTCATCTAGCTGCAGATATTTATAGGTCTGCACCCTCTGCACACAGTCACCTCTGATGATCACGGGGTCCATGAGGGGCCTGGGCCTCCTAAAATCCACTACCTGCTCCTTGGTCTTGCTGGTGTTAAGGTGTAAGTGGTTTGAGTTGCACCATTTAACAAAGTCCTTGATTAGCTTCCTGTACTCCTCCTCCTGCCCACTCCTGATGCAGCCCACAATAGCAGTGTCGTCAGTGAACTTTTGCACGTGGCAGGACTCCGAGTCATATTGGAAGTCTGATGTATATAGACTGAACAGGACCGGAGAAAGTACAGTCCCCTGCAGTGCTCCTGTATTGCTGACCACAATGTCAGACCTGCAGTTCCCAAGACGTACATATTGAGGTCTGTCTGTAAGATGGTCCACGATCCATGCCACCAGGTGTGAGTCTACTACCATCTCAGTTAGCTTGTCCCTAAGGAGCAGAGGTTGGATGGTGTTGAAGGCACTAGAGAAGTCCAAAAACATAATTCTTACAGCACCACTGCCTCTGTCCAAGTAGGAGAGGGATCGGTGTAGCATATAGATGATGGCATCCTCCGCTCCCACCTTCTCCTGGTATGCGAACTGCAGAGGGTCGAGGGCGTGGTGGACCTGTGGCCTCAGGTGGTGAAGCAGCAGCCGCTCCATGGTCTTCATCACATGTGACGTCAGAGCAACAGGCCGGAAGTCATTCAGCTCACTAGGACGTGATACCTTTGGGACTGAGGTGATACAAGATGTTTTCCAAAGCCTCGGGACTCTCCCCTGTTCCAGGCTCAGGTTGAAGATGCGCTGTAGAGGACTCCCCAGTTCCAACGCACAGGCCTTCAGGATTGGCGATACACCATCTGTACCCACTGCTTTGCTAGCACGAAGTCTTCTCAGCTCTCCGCTCACATGGGCTGCTGTAATTGTGGGTAGGGATGTCTCACCTATGCTGGTATCAACAGAAGGATGGTTGGAGGATGCAGTACTCTGAGGTGAGAGTGGGTTAGTGTGATCAAACCTGTTAAAGAAGTTGTTCATTTGGTTTGCTCTCTCCATGTCTGTCTCGATGGTGGCACCCCGCTTCGAGCTGCAGCCAGTGATAATCTTCATCCCATCCCACACTTCCTTCATGCTGTTATTCTGCAACTTCTGCTCCAGCTTTCTCCTGTACTGCTCTTTCGCCGCCCTGAGCTGGACTCGGAGTTCCTTCTGCATGCGCTTGAGCTCATGCTGATCACCGTCTTTAAAAGCCCTTTTCTTCTGGTTCAAAAGGCCTTTGATGTCACTTGTAATCCAAGGCTTGTTGTTAGCATAGCAGCGTACTGTTCTTACTGGAACTACAATGTTCATACAGAAATTGATGTAATCAGTTGTGCAGCCAACAGCCTCTTCAATGTTCTCACTATGTGACCCCAGCAGTATATCCCAGTCTGTAGTTCCAAAGCAGTCTCTCAGAGCCTGCTCTGCCTCAGGGGACGAATTCCTGAATGATTGTGTGGTTGTAGGTAGCGCCTTCACTCTTGGTTTGTAGTGAGGCTGAAGCAGAACCAGGTTATGATCTGCTTTCCCAAGCGCAGGCAGCGGGGTGGCGCTATATGCGTCTTTAACGTTTGCGTACAGTAGGTCGATAGTCCTATTTCCCCGGGTGTTACAGTCCACATACTGGAAGAAGGTCCCTGCAGCAATTGGAGATTTTAACGTTTACATGTCCTGAGTTGCACCACTTTGTATTGACATAGAGAGCGAGTCCTCCTCCTTTCTACTTCCCGCAGGTATTTGCGTCTCTGTCCGCTCTAACTGTGCTAAACCCAGGTAGCTCCACGTTAGCATCTGGGATGGTAGTTGTTAGCCACGTTTCACTAAAACACAGCAAGCTGCATTCTCTGTAGGTTCTGACATTTTTCACCAGCACAGCCAGTTTGTCGATCTTATTTGGTAGTGAGTTCACATTTCCCAGGATCACAGAAGGCACCGACGGTTTATAACGCCATTTTCTCTCAAGTTGCCTGGCTTTTATCTTATCTTTTATCTTTGCGCCAGCTTGGCTGCCCCGATATCGTCTTCTTACCTCATCAGGTCAATAGGGAACCACACCAGCGTGAGCATTTCTTCTCAGTGCTTTAAGTTGACTACTTGAATAGGCGAGTCTCGGAGTGTAAAAATCCATGTCAAGTAGTAAAAATAGTAAAAAGTGTCCAGGGAGCGATTCCACATAAAAGAAAGTGGTAAAAGTGATCAGTGAAATAGAGAAAAAAAAGGTAAAAAGATAGTCATACACAGAGCTACTGTAATGGCTGCACTTGCATGCGGCGCCGGAAATCTAGGTTAAATATTAAATTAATAAATTAAATCTAGGTGAAATCAAGGGTAAATAAATTGATACTTTGTTTCATAATAACACCTTCACAAGGTTGAAGTCAGACCAGCACAGTATAACACATAAATGTAAGCACTTCCATCTCTTTCCACTACTCCACTGTGAGCTTCATCCACCCCATTCCGATGCAGATGAGGTGGTTTCCTTTTATGGAAGCCTCTCCTGAGGGCTGTTCCACGAAGCGAGCTTATAAAATCGAGGATTATTTGTAATAGCCTCGCTTGAGTTAGCCTAACAGTTCACTTCAGGCTCATTGAGTTCCACGAACAAAATTCAGGTGTATTTAATCTCCGCTAATTCAAGCCAAGCTTGATAAGCGAGGCTTGTGCGCGTCCGCGCGATATAAAAGGCAGCCTTGTTAATCGATGCTGGATAAGTAAGAATGGAAACTAAGGAAAGAGCTGCGTTTTTTTCGCAGGCGGAGCAAGAATTATTATTACAAGCCTATGAGGACTACAAAGCTATAATAACTAGAAAGGGGAACACGAGCTGTATTATCAAAGCTCGTGAGGCTGCATGGCAGAAAATAGCTGACAAGTTAAATGCGTAAGAACATGATTTTAGTAACTTTTGTGTTAAGGATGTCAAACTATTTAACAACTAAATGAGAACAGTTTCAAGCCTTCAAAATGTATAGTCATTAAAATTTCCTTTTACATATGCATTTTGTTACCAGTTGTAAGGCACTTTAAGGTTATTTTAACACATTGATAAACAGGACAGCATGTTAATTATATGGGTTCATCTTGGATAAAAAGTGATATATAATTGTAATTATTAATATAATTATTAATAATGCTTGGTTTCAGGAGCAACATGAGTGGAACGAAAAGGTCCTGGCAGCAAGTGAAGATTAAATACAATACAGTATTGCCACATTATGCAAAACTGCACAGGCTACTACAATGTCACACGCTCTGTCTGGTGTAACTCTGAGATGCCGCAGGCAGTTAAACCTGGATTTTAACTGTCCAAATGTCATTTCAATGCGTGCCCTTGTCTTACAATGGGCATGGTTGAAATGTCTTTCTGCTTGTGTTGCAGGATCTGTATATGGTGTGAGAAGAAACGGTAGACATGGGTATCCTCTGTCACCAAGCAGCACACCAGGAAAAATTCCTATAATGGAAAGTAGACACATTAGACTGTAGTATAATAAACTGTAGTATATTTGTGAATTTTAGTTGACTTGCCTTGTCTGAGGCTTTGAGCCAGTGAAGACTCACGAAAAATTCTGGCATCATGTACTGATCCTGGCCATTTTGCCACAATGTTTGAAATTAGATGTTCAGCAGTGCATACCATCTGAAACATTTTAGGAAATGGTAATGACATACATTGCTAATGTTGGACGACTACACTTTTACCTCTTGTACATAAATGTGAGATATTATCAGTACTTACCTGTACATTAATACTGTGATATGATTTGCGGTTTATGTAATCAGGCTCTGTTGGACCTGCTGGAGCCTTTATCCTCACGTGTGTACAGTCAATGGCTCCAATGACGTTAGGAAAGCCTGACAAATTAAATTCAGTTACTTATCAGGTAATGATTTATGTGCTGTAAATGAGTAGATGTTTAAAGATTAAGCACCATTAATTCCAAAGAAAGTTTCCTTAATGGCAAGAATTCCTCGGTGGCCAGGAAAGGTAATGAATATATTTAAAAAGGACTTTAATGCAACGCAAACCTTCCTGATTTCACGGCACACTGTAGCTTTGCTTAAATGTTCAGCATCCCCCACACTGTACAGAAATTAACCACTGGCAAAATAACGCAAAGCGATACACAAAGACTGTGCAACCGTAAGGGCTTTAGAGCGACGTGTGTTTTTAGAAATGTAAGGTTCCAATAACTGACACAAATATGCAATACTGTGTCTACTAAATCTATAGCGCTTGTATAAATAATCATCCGCAAAATGCAACGGATCTATCCTGGGCCGAAGTAATTGTGGAACCTGTTGCCTTAAAGCTCTACGAATGAGCCTCGCTCCCTCATCAACTGGATTATGAATAAATGGGCACGCCATGGTTATTCATGTAAAAGCCTTCAATGCACTCCTTGTCATTTTATACTTTCTAAGTAATTAGAATCGCTTGCATGTAATCTGTAATCATTTTATATTGGAGGGTTGATGTGTGCGAAAGATGGAGAGAACAGCAGCAGAATAATCCCAGCCCCGCAGAATGTCGTGCTGTGACATCACATGGCTTGTCCAATCATATTCATCAAGCTAAGCTAAGCTTCACAACTAACCTGCCACGGAGCAGGCTTGTCCAAGAGCATATGTTGACATGGTAATTAAACGGAGCTTCAGGTTAGCCTCGTTCGTGGAACCGAATTTGGAGAAATTAAGACGGGATTATCGAAATAAACCTGGATTTTGAGGTTAGCTCGCTTCGTGGAACAGCCCTCTGGTTATATAGAAATTCCCCAAAACATATATAGTAGCCACCAGGGGGTGCACCACCTCCCCAGACACCCTACACAACAGACACAGAAATAAGTCCAGCAGCACACAAGGCTTTATTGTGATGTGGGAAATGCTTTCCATTTGTTCCCTACTACCAATGCACAGTACAAAGCAAAATATAATAAAGCACACAGCAGTTTGCCTTCTTTTCTTTTCTTTCCTTTCTCTGTTTCTCTTCCACTCTCTGTCTCCTTCCGCCTCCACTCCTCTTCCAGCAAGCTATGTTCCTCACCTCCCAACTCTGGAATGAAGGCAGACGGCTCCTTCCGGAGTCTGGAAGGCTTGGCCTAGGAGCACTTCTAGGTAAGGCTGGAGCCCCAGTTAGTAGGACTGCCCACTCCCCACAGCACACCGTGGCAGCACCCAAAAGAGCTGAGTTACAGAACTCCAATTGCCACAAAACCCTGTAGGCAACTATGGTGCTGCTGCAACCCATGGGGACTGCCATCTTTCGCTCTGGGGAAGATAATGCCCTGTCCACATTCTCCGCCCTGGTCCTTCCACCATGGAGGCTTCCTGGCCAGGTAAGGGCCACGGCTGCCCACCATGATGTGTATGTATATATGTGATATTAAAGGAAGAAAGAAGAAGTAACACTAAAGGAAGAATATACTTACCTTCTGTTTACATTTGGCTTAACAGTCACAATTATATCAAATTCAAAGGAGAACTACTGGCAAAAGCGTGGTGCAGTCAGGGATTTCTGCAGTCAGTGCTCTCTGTCTTTTAGAAGGAGAGTGTGGGAGGGATTTTGACGTAGGTACAGGCAAGAGCATCTGTCCATAGGTGAGCTCTGAGGTTCTGTGCCATTGTCAGAGTTTTTATACCTTCTCTACAGTTCAAGGTTACTGACATATGAGCATGCAACTTCTAAACATGGGTACAATCTTTTGTTGTCATTGGTTGCGAGAATGTGCTGATTACAGCACATTGCCACACCCACCACACAGCAAACCACCTGGATTGAGATCCAAGTGCAGCCGTGTAACGGGTAACACTTCAGCACCACAATGAACAGTGTGAGGTTTTTTACAGTGACAGGAATGCCAATCCTGCCACCAACCCCCAAGTTTTCCCTTCAAATTGGAAGATCTGCTTGCAGGGCTGGATGCAGATTAACGTCATACCAAGGACGAAACATTTGCAGGTTAAGGGCCTAGCTCAGTGCCTCAACGGAGTAGAGACACTTCTAAAATTTATTGGATTCTAACTGGCAACCTTCCAATTACCGGCACAGATACCTAACCTCAAAGCAACCACTCTGCATAGCATGAAAAGAAAATAGCACACGGTTACTGCAAATAATAAACTGACCATTAGACAACTGGGCACACCTATTCTCCTTTAATAGCCTGTCTGATTTGTTTCCACTTATCTTTTCCCATCTCTTTCTCAGGTTGCTTGCATGGCAAGATCAGTTTGAGGAATCTCTAAATAGCTGACATTGGCTTCTGGTTATATACTGATCATGACAAAACAGGGCATATCAGCACTTGACTGTCAGATTCAACTTCCACTTGTTACTGCTCATCTCCCTGTCAGGTTCTCTGTCTCAATTGATTTGTGTGGTTTCGGCTTTATTCATTTATGGACTTAATTATCCATTTTTTAAAAAATAATATAGTTGGAATAAGCTTCACAGATCACAGTGGCACACATCTAACCTTTGGCTACATACTTACAGGGACAAAGATCGATTCTACCATATGTCTACTGTACAGGTTGGTGGTTGTAATGTGATGGCAAGGGGAATGTTCCCTTAGCACATGTTATATCTTTTAATGCCGACAGCATGCCTAAGCATTGCCGACCATATGGCCACAGTTTACCTTAAAAAAAAAAAAAAAAAACTTTGTTCAGGTTAATGTGTCAAGACACAAAGCATGCACCCTTTTAAGCTAGTTCCACTAACACGACAGTGACCTCAGCTTTCTACAAACTCGTGGACAGTCCTCAGGTCTCAACCCAATAAAACACTTCAGGGCTGAGGTGGACTAGGACGATCACAGCATGAATCTCTGGTTGAAAAATCCACAGAACCATGTAATGCTAACAAGTTAGCATGCACCAAAATCCTTCAGAAATATTACCAAAATCTTTATGAATTCAGGCTGTTCTAGATGCAAAATATGGTCATGGTAGTGGATAGAAGTACCTGAAAAAATGACCACTGAGTGTATACCAGAACTGATTCAACCTATGCAAAACAAAAACTAACAAAAAAGAATTGAAATTGTCAACCATATACTACTTATCCCCGCTGTCGCTCACTCACCATGACATTCCAAATACAGTCTCCCAACACAGAGACTGCGATACACCTATGAGTAACAGATCTATGCCTCCTCATGCTCAGCAGACAGTGCACATCATTTACTGAATAACATAGATGAGAACTACACAAAAGTAGATCATGGCATAAGTTTTAAAAGTATAGGTTTTCTATTTAGCCTGAAATCCAAAAGTGTTGTCCACAACTAGCAGGAAGATGAGTCTCAAAGGCACACTGATTAATCATTCACTATTTATCATCATTCATAAGGTACTTATTGTTTGTTGTTATTTTTATCCTCCCACCCATTTTTAAACCAGCTAATCTAACTCTGAGATGCAGCAGCTAAGAAATATTAGGGACCAGACAGAAACCAGCACTTGACAGGGTGCTAATATTTATTTCATTGAAATATTAATTTTAAATACAATGATCTGCAGCACTTTATAAGCAAATTCACCAATAGTTTTACACCCAACCCACCAATACGTTACCCGCAACTTTATCCAACCCTCAGTACTTAATGAGTACCCTTGGAATAAATATTGATAGACCCAGAAACGAACCAATTGGCTGTCAAACTGTGGAAGAAAATCGAGAGCAAAAAGGCCAAAAGCAGTGGAAGAAAATTAAAGTAAACAGATAAGACAGATTTGATGGATTTTCCACTTTGCAAACATAATCTGTCTCCTGCCAAACAACTGCAGACCAATACAATGAGAAAACAATGCATCATGGAAAACTGTCAATTAACATCTTCATTTCACCTTTTGACATCAGCCAGAGGCTTAGTGTCTTGCCTGTTGAATTATTGATTTGTGTTGCAGATAGCTCAGCGTGGATTCTGATATACTGTGATGTAAGCCAATGACAGGGATGCATCCATCATGAAAACGTTTGTCTGAGACTTTGATGACCAGAAAACCAAGAAAAAAAGAGTTTTGTTTAATGTGAAGTAAAATATTATTTGTAACATCTGTTCATTGACCAAAGCACTAGTTTACGATCCATGCCTTTAGGTTCCTATTTCCATGACTTAACGCAGAAGATATAGGATTTGGCTCATTGTTAGGTGTCAAGTATAATCTGTGTATGAACTGGAGCTGTTTGGTGATGGGTTTTAATGTTTCTGAAAATAAAGCATTTGTGCATATTGGCAGCCTGTCTGGATAGCTGTTCACGTGAAACCAATTAGAGTATTGATTAGGAGATTTTCTTAAAATGTCAACAATAGAAATTTACTTTGAGAGCTGAAAGACCACACAAAAAAATGAAACGTCAGAGATAATGGAAAAATTATTTCACTTAAGGGTGCTGAAAGGGATGATTTGTCAGGTTTAAAGTCTGTGTATCATTTTTCACCATAAATAGTATTGGTTACATCCTGGGAGGAAGTGGATAGCAGTATTTAATACATTCTGACATTATTTTTTTTCTTTCACGAATGTTAGTGTAATTGGAAAATACATCATGGAATGAACTGAGGCTTTCTCCCTATTTCCTTCTTTCACCTCCAGTTTAACCCCAGCCTAAACTGTCTGTTGCTGCAGAAAATAATCACTAATGGTTTTCATTCCATCAGATAGGCCCTTGAGTTTCTGCTGCTTGACATGCTTCAGCTTGATCTTCTTCCGGTGTGACCTTCTTGTTTATGAATTGTGGTGCTTCAGAGAAAGTGACTGGTATGTGAAGGGCACCTGCAGTGAGTGAACGGAGTGGACGTTGCATGTGGTGCTGCAGGGAGTTGACTACATGATACACACTGTGACTTGACTGTCTGAATTGGCTCCAGGCTCATTGGCACCTTAAAGACTTCAATAGTCATAACCAAAGATGAGCCAGGCAAATGAAGACACCATTAGTGAGCAAGAGAGTGGTGCAAAGAGTGCACAGTTCTTTTATTAAAACAAATGGCGTTCCAATTAAATAATACAGTTTCTTCTCTTGAAAAACATGAGCTTCTTCTAAAATCTGTCATTTCCTCTGCTTATCCGTTTAGGGCTTTACAGCAAGAGGAGACACCCACCGACAGGTGCAGTCAACCCTTAAACCTGGCTCGGGTCCCCATCATCAGTCCTTCATTATCCATCGGGTGCCATGCAGAGCCAAACACATATCCATGGCCACAAGTCCTTTGGTGTTTGCAGGGGACACCACACAACAGACTGCTCCTACTCCCCAGCGTCATTCAATAGGAGTGCCCTCTTCAAGCATTGGCCACACACTCCTCATTCTGTGAGTCACTCCCGACCAACTGCCTCCATTCCTCACGGCATTGGATCTCTCCTTCCTGCTACTCTCTTCTCCCATCACCTCTGTTCGTTCTTCCACCTTTTCTTTCCCCTTTCTTCTCTTGCCCAGGCTCCCTTTCAGACTGTGGCTAGGTAAAGGTGCCCTACTCTAAGGTGCAAATAAGGCACCTGACTCAGTGTCAGCCAAGCACTTCAGCCAACCTTGGAGTGGCGCATGCAAGTTTTCAGATGCACCTGCGCCCACATGGAAGGTACATACACCATTTTATTAAATTTAAAAACACATAATGCCACAATCCATCTCTTAATACACATGTAGACAATGTTTAGGTTAGGCATGTGACCAGAGAGGGGGGGATGATAGACTCAGTCAGGTGATATTTGTCCTGGGATAAAAAGCTGCTCTATTTGCTAGCCTAGGTAGTTCTGCTCAGACCAAGAAAGGGGCATGTACATTTTTTGCTGTCGGTTCAGAACTAAAGAAGTTGCAGGGCAACTTCCACCCAGGAAGACAGTTATTCCTCTTTCGGCAGGAAGAGCCAGTTTTCCTTAAATTTTTAGACATTAAAAGAAAGCGGTAAACAGTTCTTTTTTTCTTTCTTTCAAATTAAGATTTTTTTGTTTCTTTTTATGCATATGTGACATAGTGGTTGGAATTCTTTTTTTTATGCTTTTAATGAACTTATTTATTACAATATTTGTTTACATACAACATTTGGATACGATACTACATTTATTGATCAATAATTTTTTGTTTGTTTTGCAATAAATATACATTTTTATTTGCTATACATGCTGTGTCTGCTTCCATTATTGCCACACTGACTCTCAGTTCCAACACTCAGTGTCCCTGAGTTTCTGCTGAAGCCTAAGGTGAGGACCCCGGAGCATAACATGCTCCTACCCACAGAACCAACTTCAGACTAAAATTATGTTTGATGCTGCAAACTATTATATTTTGGTTGTATGTGTTTATATTGGATATTAAAACAGGACTTCAGATAGAAAGAATATATTCTTGGTTGTTTGATTTTTAGGTCACTTGTCACCTTTGTGCTTATTATGAATGTCAGTTTAATTTGTCATTTAACATTGGGGTGTGAGTAAGGATCAATATCTAAGGTGTCTAATTTAATGCTACTGAATGGTAAAATGTTTTAGCTTTTTCATCAACTGCATTGAATAATACCTACCATATATAGTTGATGCTGCTTTTAAAGTTTTAATGATTTTGAATTTGCAATTTCAGAAATCTTTTCAATGTTGACAGCACTCTTTAACTGCCTACTCCAACACACACTTTCACATTACTCTAGGTGTAACATTTTACGTGTCAAGAGCCTGTCCACCTCTCTGCCTTCTTACTGGTTGCTTTGTCGGCATGCAGTGCTTATAATGTTGAGGCATAACTTAAAAACAATTATTTAAATGTATACTGTGAATGAAAGAAAAGAAACATTTTAAAGCCTTAAAGTTATTAAGTCTCGACTGCCAACTCCCACCTGTAGGTATAAAATTACTTCCTTTAACTGGCTGAATTAAATTGCATTTTATTCCATACCCACCTGTTCACATCTTCAGCACTAAAACTCAAAACATAAAGAACTAAGACCTGACGGATTATCAAAGGAATATAGGCTTCTACCCATTGGATTCCCCTCTGAAATATTTCCTGCCTTGACACAAGTCCTTTCCAACCACCAGTAATTTTCCTGTGACATAGAAGTTTGAGCATCCTGATGTTACTCATGCATGGACAAATTGATTCAGTCAACAGATAGGTGAATTACAGGGAGATGAAATAACTATGCTAATGATCAAAATAAAAAGAAGAGAAACATTGGATTAAAGAGTTGGAAAAAGTAGACACCATTAACATTGACAATGAAGCACAGACTGGCATTAAACATTTTTCTAGATTAGAACCCACATCCTCACTTAGCCAGCTAAAAGGTCTCAGTTTACTTGACAAGGCCCCTCACCAGAAAGCAGTTTTGGGCCTTATGTGATAAGATGATTAATACCAGTACTTGTGATATCAGCTGGGACGTCTCCCAAAGACACAGGCTGGAAACCCAAAATCTGAACAAAGGACCATAACTCAAGGATGAGCAAAATTGATGGATAGAATTTTGCACAAGTGATCAACCAAGATGGTGGGCTTATGTTCACCCAAAATGCCTATGATAAGACCGCAATTCCTCCCTTTGAAAACATCAACCATACTCCAACTAACTGGTATCTTTTCACAAAGCAACAGCTCAGTTTGGCCGACTGTAGCTGCCTATAGCCAGAACCCAGAACTGATAGGGTGTTGCCACAACAGAGGTTGAAGCATTCCCTTTATGCCAGAGCGCAGCTATGCTGGACTGGAAGGGTGGAATACTTGTCCGTACTGAAGTTTGGAAGAAGTTTCCATTAGTCCAACCTTGCTGAGGAGAAGCAAGTGCACAAGCAAGAGAGAGAGAGTGACTATGTGAAATCTGCACATTCACTTTTAATAATGATGGAGGCTCACTGATCACCAGCACTGTGTGTATAAAATCCTTGAAGACAAACTGCAGTACTGTCTACAACCACAGTGTGCGACCAAGGGTGAAGAAGGAAAGCAGCTCTTGAACAAAGAAAGAAATCGTCCTGAAACATTCTTCCTGCAACTGGAGAGCGCTGACCAGGAAAGGAATAAACTATCACTCCCCTCAAGCCATGGGTGTTACTTTGATTCCAAGAAGTATTAATTGTAATTTAATAGACAGGACAAAGCCAGATAAAGTGTTTTGGTATTGGTGTCAATATAAGATAATAACCTTATGAAGGATAGGTTTGGGTTATTATGAGTTTCTTATCCCAAATTCAGAAAGAATGTGCAAAGCAGCATCTCACAAGCATGCACACTCTCTCTCTCTCTCTCACACACACACACACACACACCCAGAACACTACGTATGAGAGTAGGTAAGACAGCACAAAGGCTTACTGTGTTATGGAAAAAACTTTCCTCCATCTTCAAAGAAGGCAGTCTCAGAACCCAGATGAGAATGCAGAACTTTTCTTTATTTGCACAAAAATATGCACAAATGGAGTGAGCAATCAATTAAACAATTAATTTGCTTTGATGCTTTTCTATTACTATTACCACATCGAATACATTACATCATCCGATTCATAATATTAAGAACTTTATTATCCCATCCAATGAACTAATGCCACCAGTATTTTCTGACTTTCCCATTAATCTGAATGCCACCTCATTGACAGGGGTGTTCTGCAGATTCTCCTGCTGATCTTAGCATTGCTTCGTAGGAGTGGTGTTTGGGTTTTCCCAGTAGTCTATCCTTGCTTCCTAGAAGGGTGTTTGTTACTCATTTACCTCATTCTAACCTTGGAAAATCAAGTTGGTGGTTTCTGTAGGATGTGGCAGACCCCAAGTGCTTAAGCTTTAAGCTATGTTTAGTTAACCCCTGAGTTACCTTCAGTCCTTTTCCTTATGTTTCATTGTTACAGTTTCATATAAGTATATACTAGTAATAAATTGTAAAATATTATTATATATTAACTTAAAATTCCATACCTGTTGTGAGCAAATGAACTCCACAGTATAAAACATGAGAAGAGTACTAACTAGCTAAAGAACTTATTCATGTTGAACGCATGAATTAAAAGATCTATCTAAGCCACGGGTGTCGAACTCCAGTCCTGGAGGGCCGAAGTGGCTGCAGGATTTCATTCTAACCATCTTCCTCTTTAGTGACCAGTTTTGGATAATTAACTTCTTTTGCCTTAGTTTTAATTAACTTGACTCAGGCATCTTAGTTGTCTCTTTTTTCCTTAATAAGCAGCCAAACAATAATGAGACACAAAACGAGCCACCACATGACCAGCTCACCTGTGCCTATCACACAATATCTAAAAATAAAGAAAGGTGAAGGTCTTGGTAAGGTTGATCTCTCAGGTCACCAAAACATTTGGACGGCGTTCTTAGAAAAAAACGAAAAATCAACAGTTTTGGAAATGTCTGCAGTGGCAGAATGAGAGCAGCAACAAGCCCTGGAATTAAAAAACGGGTTTAATTAACAGCAAGAATCAGCTTCTCATTAAGAGGTTGGAGCTTGAAATCCCAGTTTAGCTGGTCATCTGTTGGGTCGTTTCACATCTCATTTCTGTTTGGCTGTCATTTAATGAAGAAAGAAATCAATTCAGAGGACTGAATCCTCCAAAACAGGGCTATTAAAATTAAGGAGTGAATTAGCAGTGAAAACTGCTTGCTGATTAGGAAAAGGGTTAGAATAAAAACCTGCAGCCACTGTGGCCCTCCAGGCCTGGATTTCGACACACCTGATCTAAGCCAAGAGATAGAATTCTTACTGTAAGCTATGTTTCTTTTTCTGTTAAGAGAGAAAAGTTAAAAACTAAGCCTTCATAATTTTATGTTTTGTGTTGTTTATTGTCTGTCGCCTATGTATATCTTTACATATACTGTATATCTATATTTATTTTATGCATATGTTCATTTTCTGTTATCCTTATGTTATAAATACATTGTATTATTTTGCTTATTTCAACAAGTGTGTCTGGATTATTTGTGAAAGTAAATCTTCATCCACGTCCTAACATGAAAGTATTACTTCATTCACAAATTGCACATATCTCTTTAAATTTCTGGTGTCCCAGGCGAAAGGTGAAATAGGGTCCACTTACTCAACTTATATTTAATGTGTCTTGTTGATTTTTTTTAATTAATTACCAACATCGCCAAAGGTAAAACTGATGATTAATTAACATACACCCTATGACTACAATATTTTGCTGTCCCTGGGGTGGACAAGTTAAATTTCAGTTTCTTCCCACAACAAGAAAAAAACAAAGATACTAAAAATTAAGGTAACTCAAGATTTAAAGATAAATAATGTCAGAGAAGCTGCTGACATCCCACTCAAATGCGTAATGGTATTTGTAACAAAAGGTAGCAAAGAGCTGCAAGAATTAGAAAAAAGAGCAAGTGGTTAGGAGACTTACCAATTCCTTAACAATAACACTTGACAATTAAATAGTGATTAGTAATTAATTTTCAGTCATCAATGCATTGTGTAAAAGGTTATCATAAGAAGATTAGAAAAATCAAAGTGTTTACTTAGTTTGAGCAGTCAATATATTTTTAATGAGTAATTATTACTTGTCAGGGTCATTGTTATCTGTTGAAAGGAAATTTTGATGAGCAGTTTTTGCAGGATAGCTTTTACAGAAACATCATTGTTCTTATTGTGTTGTTATTAAGTCCAAAGGGAGGGTATGACGTTTGACTTAAACATAAAGGGGGACACTTTTTAATCTCTGGCATTTCTCTCACTTTGCTTTTATTTCTGTCTTGTTCTGTGAAGTATATTTCATTATCAAATTAATTTATTTTTAATGATTTTCCATGTATGAAATGTTTTTTTCCTTTTCCCATGATTTCCTGGACTGTCTTGATCCATTAAAAGAGTTGGAAGGAGTCAGAGGTTATTCATACAGTACCAGGAACAGAATGTCAGGATTTTCCAGGCTACATTTCTTTTTGCTACTTTTGTTTTTCAGTTATTTTCCAGTCTTCTCAGATTAGACCACCCTTTGAAATTGCTGTCTGATACTCTGTTAAATATCACAGAATCAATCTCATTAATTAGATTAAATTAGACACAAGGCAGTCCACTGCAGTGCACACTCACTTGCACACAATAAAGGCCGGCTTATACTTCACACTCAGAATGCTTACGCACTCGCATCATGGCTGCCATGCATTCCCAGCATTCATTTGACAGGTCCTCTGAGCACCTCCTCAGATATTAACATAACATGTGTGAGTGCAAGTTGCAGTACCAGCAATAAATCAGGGGGAGCGCAGTGTGTTCAAGTTGGAACGTGATGTCAGAGTTTCTATTTACTATCACGATGTGGCAGCAAGCCACTTTGTCTATCCTACAGGATTGATGTACATGTTTCAATGTTAGATGAATGGTTTGATGTGGTGAAGCAAAATGTTGACATAGAAATGTATTCATGGTGCTTTTATATTCAAGCATCACATATTCCCCATCGTAATGATGCGATACATTTTAAAGGTCTTACTTACCATCTCCTGTGCCGCATCAGAATGTACGTCAGATTGTTTGATCCACAGATTAAAACAGTTAGGGACACAGTGAAAATTTCTATGTTGTGATTAATGTGGATATTTCAGTTTTAATCTCGAAACTTCCACTTTTATTTCATAGTTTTTAGATTGCCATTAAAGTAGACCGTCATAAACGTCATCTTAAAACCAACCCAGTTGTTAATCGCTACATGCTTCTAGGGATTCCTCCTAAGCTGATAGCAGTGGCAAGCATTGCCACACAGAACACATTAAATTTATGATTTTCCAGATCTCTGCACATTTAGAATTTATATTTGCTATCAATTTCATGATGAAATACATTAAAGTATAATATATTACATTTTACAGATAAATCTTTAACTTAATTTAAATAATGAATACTGTTAATAATTAAACATGTGTGGGCGGCACAGTTGCAGAGCAGTACTGCACTGCAGCTGCCTCTCAGGGAGTCATGTCCGTGGTGTTCCTTGCCTGGGATTTGCATGTTTTTCTAGTGGGTTTCCACAGTGAGCTTCAGTTTCCTTCCAAAGACATTCAGATTTGGGGATTGGGTGATGCTAAAATGACGCTAGCATATGTGTGTGGTTGTATTCATCTTGCAATGAGCTGATGCCCGTGTAGGAATTGTTTCTGCCTTGCACCTAATACATGTTGTAATGAGTGCATCCCTTGATTGATGGATGTAATCATTAAACATCCATCCTTTTCAGAGATATTTTGGCAAGGTGTCATTGGAATTTAATGGATGTTTAAGGCAATTCACAACACAGGGAAGCCAAATGTTTTCTCATTGTGATAATATCTCGCACTGTCACCTGGTGGAATCCTCCAGATTTATGTAAAGTATGCACGCAAGTATAAACTGTGCACCGCTTTCATAGCAGTAGCGTCCACACACTCACATATTGTGTTACGTGAAGTATAAACCCGGCCTTACTCATAAAGGGACAATTCACGGTTTCCTATATCTCTATTATAAAAGGAAATCCTGAGACGAAACTTTCTCTGAGATAATTTCAGCTCCAGCGAAAGGTAATTTCAGGTCCTGTGTGACAAACCCCGCCTTCCTCGCAAACATTTACAGCCACGCCTAGGGTCTACTCACTTCTCATTCGTGTGAATGCTATTGTCAGACACGGTTGCTGCGCTCTCAGCTCCAAGCAGGGTCGAAAATAAAAGACAAAGAGTAGAAGACAAAGTAGAATGTCGTAAAGAGGTTCAAAAACGTTGGCGCGATACACATGCAGAGCAGGTTAGAGATCATGAAAGTACTAAAATTCAAAAGTCTCAAAAAACTGATAGTAAAGATTGCATTAGCGCTAACAAATGAAACTTATTACTCGATGAAATAACGGAACAGCAAAAAGAGATCGATTATATGGATATAGGAGTTATGACAAAAGTATGTAGATATTGTTTAGCTTTAAACTTTAAGTCAGAGATTTCTAGATCGTTTAATTCATGTTACCATCAGGGAAAAGTAGTGTTTCTTCCCAATAAAGAGGCGTATCCACGAGAATGAAAAGATTTTTTGTTTGGTGAAAGTGAAATCCACATACGTGAGTGGTAGAGACGCGAAGTGGCTGGCACGCCCATGCTCCACTCACTTCTCATTCATGTAAATGCAGATGCAAAGTGGCTGGCGCATAGCACCCGCCTGGGGGTTGGCGAGCGAAGCGAGCAGGAAGCAGAGCCCCCTAGTTTATCAAACAGAAATATGGAAGGAAAAAAAAATTAAACAATAGTCAACATGACAAATCCACACAAACAGTGACTGACCCAGAATTCAAACTAAGTCTACTGGAGTTGTGAGCCAATGTTCAAGCAATAAAGCTCTTTTAACAATGGAACAAGAAGATCATTGAACCATGAGTATGAGTAAGCAAGCACTAAACATGATATAATGGCTATAATTCCACAAGTATCAAAGATAGTGCACAAGTTTATTCTAAAAATGATGAAGAAGAAGACAAGCTATTGTATTTATAAAACAGTGTTAGGAGTTGTATAGTTGTAAGAAGAAGGCATTCAAGAGAGGTGTTCATATTCTTAAAAGTATTTAGAACATAATTTTAATTGTAGCTCATCTGACTGACTCATATTTACATTCCTTCCTGTTTTCTTTTTTTGTCTACAAATAATTACTTACATATGATTGTTTTCAGCATTTGCTTTCAATAAAAATACATGGGAAGTGAGAGTCGAAAGTCTAAATTTATTAGCAGAACCTATACACTGTGCTTCTAATTTCTGGTACACCAGCAAAAGCAAGTGAAATCTCGACAGACTGATATTCTCGTCTTACCATATTGTTTTGAGCAAGGATGTCACCATTTTGTGAAGTTTTTTTTGATGGTAATGGCATCTATTACAGCATTGTGACTTGTAAAAGTGACAATTATGACTCCATCGCATTAAAGGTATAAAAGATGGTAATGCAATACAGCAAGCATCCTGGTTTGTGAGTAAATCTAAAAAAACGAAAACATTATCAGTAGTTAGTGAATAATTTGTGGCATTCAGTAAATTTTTAGGATACATATTGGACTTCAACATTTTGGTGTGCCTAGCAACCAGGCAACATCATAGCAACTAGACACACATGGCTAAGTGGTCAATCTGAGGACTCCACAGCTATTAAGCATTAATACAAGTGGCAGCCAAAAAACAAAAAATAATCCATTAAAGTTACAATGTGCTTAAAGGAAAATAAATTGATGTTTATATTTTTCCTGCTGGATTGTGACAGTTCTTCTTGATAATTTTCTCTCTGTTAAGACCTGGGCCTTGGTTTTTTATTTGTTCCAGTTTCTTGCCTAATTATTAAATTATACTTTTAATTGTATTTTGTCATGCTTCATTGGATCCTGGAAACTTTTGTGAGGTTGTATGCAGGGAAAGGTGTTTTGCATTTTTGTATGTCACATCTGATTAATCAATGGACTATGATTTAGGTTTTTTAACCAACCTGTATAGTTCCAGAAGAAGGGAGGAAAAACGTTACGGGCCGGACACAAAAAATATAATTATAACCCAGTTTCAGGGGGATTGTGAAATTGAATCAGGTGTTAGATAACTGTTATTGATTTCAAGTTTGATTTTAATAGTGAAATATTTGAGAGTGGATTGTTCTCAAGGAAATTATGTAACCCTCTATGTTACTGAGCTGTTTTTAAAATGGCAAGAGCAGTTCAAAATACGGTGCTGCTGTGCTAACTGAGGTGGTTCAGGTAGAAACACAGACTGACACGGTGCAGCCCAACGTTAAGACAGGCTTGTAATAAGGCACTTGTAATTGAAATCAGCAAAGCCGCTACTCTTTAGTTGCACCAGGTAGTAACTGGTGGCAATGCCTGCATTGTGGGGGATAAATTGAGCAGGAGGTCAAAAACAGAAGGGAGACCAGGAGATGGGTTTTGGTATGCCTTGGGCAAGGTTAGTTTTGGAGGTAGTATGAAGCTTCCTTTGTCAGGATGAAATGTCGAACCTGAAACATGATCACAGAGGCAGGAGAGATGAAGGAACAAGATCATATTCTGCAGGTATTGATGAGAGGTGGTAGAGCGGGCTACCTTTGGACCAAATAGGGGTGGCAATAAAGGAGCTGGAGACGCAGCCAAGTTCAGTGTGAAGAGCGTTAGGGCTGTTGATAGAGAGCAGAAGAGATGTGTGCATTTCGCTGTGTGCAGTTGGCATGGCCATAGTAGTTGTGAAATGAGGATGCTTGTTTTTTCATCAGGAATGTGGTGAATTTAAGTGATAAAGTTGCCATTATGGCCTGAGTTCATATGTATGCTTCTTTGAAGGTTGGAGTTACTAAGGGAACATTTTTATACATACTTCCAGAAGGACTTGAACTGCTTTTAACTATTTGCTACTCTTGGTTTTTACTGAACTGTGTTTTATGAATACAGTGGTACCTCGGTATACGTCCACTTTGGAATAAGTCCAACTTGGTATACGTCCTGTTTGGACATGAAAAATTTTGCCGAGGTACCACTGTATTTATTTAATGCATTTTCACACTTTTTGATTGCAATAAAAACAGACTTGCACTTTTGACAATTTGAAACCTTGTTGTTACCGTTCACTCGCTGCTGGCCTATCTTCAGTTATGATCTACTAGGGGAGTCAAGAGTACAGTACGGTGTTGAGTATGCGTCCTGAAAATTGAACCCTGATAAATTACAATTCAAATTTACTTTCCATAAAAAAAATTAGAGTTAACTGGTGTTACAGTAATAGTCAAAAGATATCGAAAAAGGATTGGGGCAGCCACCCATATATTGTGCCCAGGCTGCAAATGGATAATTTGGTTTGAGTTGTTCACAAGTTTGAGTCCAAAACAGAACTAATTTGAGGATGAGAATATGACAGCTTTGAAGGCCGGGACAGGAAGTCATCAACGGCGCCGGAAGCAGAAGCAATATCATCAGGACTGGAAGTGACGCCATCATAGGTGCCAATACCGGAAGTGACATCATCATAGGTGCCGGAACCTAGCGGGATTTCCTGCGGATTGTCTGCAGAAGGTTTGAGAGAGAAAGTCAGTGCAGCTCGCCACCCCCTGGTCTGGCATGGTACTACTATTAGTCAGGCCCTTTAGCTGACTCCCAATCACACGTGTGTGACACTGGCCTTGTGAGTACACCTGCTTGTCAATTGTACGGCAGGAGTATTAAGCATCTCATACACTTAATAATGTAACTATAAGAATTTATTTCATGTAATGTTTGTAGAGATAGTTCAATCTGTCCAATTTAAAATTGTCTGCCACCTGATGTGCATTCATATTATGGCCTTGCACCACGATTGCTCTGCATGTTCTCGAAAACAATCACCAATAGTCTTAAAATACAACTGGTATTTTTCAAGTCATAGTTATATCTTCACAATTATGGTATATCTTAATCTGCCAAATGAAATTATGTTCTAAAATGACATATTTTACAAATTACAAAAAAAACTAGCCCACTCTTTCATTGCATAATTGATCTAATGGGTACCGGGGTCCCATTGTGAAAAAAAGCCTTAAAACTTAAAGGCTTAAAACCATAAAACTTTTTCAAGTCAAAAGTGTTAACAAGTATTTATCCAAGTTTTGAGATTTCAGATATATTGCAAAATAGTGTATCAATGCCATTTTAAGAAGAAAACAAACCGAAAAGCAAACCATTGTTGTGTGGTTTGGCCATTTTAAAAGGAGACTGGCTGCGCACTTCACATTATTGCTCAGAAAGTCATCAGCCAGCGTTTTAATTGACATTTAATGTTGATGCCCAGATTTGAATTGCTGTCACTGTTCTGTAGACAACCAGACAATAATATTGGCAAAATGTCATAGTTACATTCTTTCACCTTACAGAGGCTTATTTCATTATTTCGCAAAGATATTCCCTGCTCCTGTTGCATTAATATTGCACATGTGTGCTTCAGTGAGTGAGAATACTGAGCACACATGCGGCATGAAATCAAGTGACAAGAACTGATCAGCCATTTTAGGTGTGCATCTTTCTTCCTACCGACTTATTCAGGGCAGGGTCACAGGGCAGCTAGAACCTGTTCCAGCAAGTATTGGGTTCAAGGTAAGAATAACACATTGACAGAGCACCAGTCCATCACAGGGTGAATACACACACACACACACTAGGACCAATTTAGCAATGCCAAGTCATTTAAGTTTAGTCAGGTTGAAGTTTAGTTAGTTTAGTACAGATATTTTAACCTAGGCAGAGTGGTAGCACAGAGTTTTCATTCCTGTTTGGCAGCACCAGGGTCTGCATAGAACTTGCACATTTTCTTGTATATTTCTGGATTTATTGTGCAGAAGTTGAATTTGTTCCCTGGTTTGGTGTGTACCTAGCATGTGATGTATGTGCACGGTGTGATTGAAAGCGGAGGAAGCCCCAAACCCCAACACAAACACACACAGAGTCCCGGGTTCCAATAATGGATGGTTTATTCATCCAAAATACACAATACCTCCACAAGTTAACAAAAGCACAGGTTTCTCTCTTCACATTCCAATTCTTCTCCACAATTCATCTCACCACCGCACTGCCCTCCTCCAGATGAGTGTTGATCCACGTCCTCCCAGTTCTGACTCACCTGGACAAAGGAGTGCAGTCCCTTTTATTAAGGACCCAGGAGTACTTCCGGTGATAGGGACACTGCCCAAAGGAAGTACTTCCAGTTCATACAGAAGTCCCATTTTAGGGAGTGGATCTCCCAACAGCACCCCTTTGTGGCACCCATGGTCCCCAGCAGGGCTGTATTGCTGGACTATATCTCCCAGCATTCCCTACTGGTTTCCAAATGGGTGCTGATATGGAGGGCTGCTGCCATCTCCTGTTCTGAAGGAATAAAAAGTCCCCAGCAATCTCTTCCATTTATGGTGGGTTGTCCGTCCATCTCCTCTGGCCGTCACTTCTGGGTCTGGCTCCTTCTTTCCTCTTGGTCAGGATGCCCAACTCTCTACTCGGAGCCTCCTATCCGGGTAAGGAATCATTCCCTTCTCTGGTTGGGATGCCCGTCTAGCCCATGTGGCATTTACAGCAGTTAAAAAAGAAACCAGCTACATTACCTTGTGGGTTTGTGCTGAGTCTCTTACTCTTCTGAGCTTATGCTTAAAGGATAAAATGCAATTTTGGTATCTTGCTATGATAGGGTTTGAGTATTAATAAAAAGGCTGTTAAGTAGCTTTATTATCTAATATAGCAGAAACAGCAAGGCTTCAAGATATAAAAGAAATAAAGTTATGAAAAAGGTATGTTTGAAAGTGTGGCTTCTGCTTAAATGGTGTGGTTAGGCTATGTTTCCTGCTGACAGGCTGGCCAGGCTAAAAAGGGAACTTGTGGTTAAGTTGAAGGTTCAAGACAGAGTGGACATGCCGAGGCACCATGCAGCAGTGCACTCTTAACACCTAAAAAGGTTGTGCACTCTTAGGTAAATTGAACTGAGGAACTGTCACTCAGCCTAGTGTCCCAGGACTGTTGTTACTATTTAAAGTATCACTGTTCAACCATATCCTGTTAGCAACTGAATGTAACCAATAATGTTAAAAGTCATTTGTTTGTGCAATGAATTTGTTGGAACTGTGATCTGATCATTGAACTGTATAAAAATGTGCAGTACCAGTCTTTCCTTTGTAACATTTACTAATAAGGTGCTTGCGCTCTTGTAAGGTTTACCTCTTGCAAGACTATGATAATAAAGAAGATTGACTGACACTTCCTCCTGCCTCAATTATATGGGGAGAACATGGTACCCGGTGAGGGTGCCGGTATATTTCTTGCACAATTGGTATTGGTGATTGTCAGTGATTTTACTTTCTCAAACAAATTCTCCTCAGTAATCCAATAACATATCCGCAGCCAAAGAAACTCATCATGCATTAAAAAATGCAACAATTGGTTTGTGGTACATTAGTCAGCTTTATCGCACACGTTGCCCTTTTAATTTTCTGACTTTGTTTTATTGTGTATGTGCAAAACACACCATAAAAACTGGCATGTGCAGGTGGCTTTACTCTTTTGAAAATCGAAAGACTTTTACTAAAAATACAATGTAGTGTAAGCAGTTCAGTTCAGATTTATTGCTATGTGTATAAAGTAAAGTGAAACTCCTATGGGCACTCTTCACAATCAAACTGCCACTTGGGGTGAATCTCACTCTGTAGGCCAGTGGTCTCAAATTCCAGTCCTGGAGGGCCACAGTGGCTGCAGGTTTTCATTCGAACCCTTTTCGTAATTAGTGACCTGTTTTTGCTGCTATTGAACTTCTTTGGAATTAATTTGAATTGAATTGCTCTTGACGTTTCAGACCCCTTAATTGTTTCTTATTACTTAATTAGCTGCCAAACAATAATGAAATACAAAAAGAAGCCAAAACATGAGCAGTAAACTGTGTCTATCATACAATATCTGAAAATCAAGAAAGATGAAGGTTTCAGGAATGCTGATCTGCTCAGGTCCCCTAAACAGAAAGAGAAATCAACAATTTTGGAAATGTTTGTTAATGCACAATGAGAGCAGCAACAAGTCATTGAATTAAAGAACAGGTTTAATTAACAACAAGCATTTGCTCCTAATTAAGCAACTGCTTGGAGTGAAATTGGTTGGAGTTTGGCTCCCGACTTAGTTGATCTTCTGTTGGTTCACTCACTTCACATTTCATGTCTCTTTGGGTGCCATTTAAGGAAAGAAATTAAGTAAGTCAGAGGAACAAATCTTTAAAAACAAGTACATTAAAATGAAAGGAAAAGAAGTTAATTAGCAGCAAATATTGGTCACTAATTAAGAAAAAGGTTAGAATGAAAACCTGCTGCCACTGCGGCCTTCCAGGACTGGAGTTTTGTGACCGCTGCTGTAGGTCATATAAAATAATAATATGAAATGAAATTGGTGAAAGGTAGTGCCTTTTTTATGATTTGATCACATAGCTGTCTGTTATTAAAAGTCATAGCAGAAACAAAAGTAGAACAATAATAAGAAGAATATAACTTGGCGAATTTGGGGGTTTGTGTCTTGTCTAAACTCCACCCACGGTACCCACTGTAAAGTAGAGAAGCAAACAAGAAACATTTCCATAGCTCATGAAAATAATACCAAGAATCTGTGATAAAATGTATTACTTTTGTTGTCACAAGCATGCTTCACAAGGCTTTGCTACATCAAAATGGACGGACTTGATAAGTTTTAAGGCTTTTTTCAGAATGGGACTTGAGACTTGTAAGCTCTATTATAAAATAGAAGGAAAGACTAGTTATCTTTTTAAAAGTAATAAAATTTACTTCACCTTAGTGCGCAATTTCATATGACAAATAAATAATATGCAGTGATTGTGAAGAAGTGACTTTCACTTGGAACATACCAAACCTATCCTTTAATGTACAGTATATCCTGTACCACTGAATCTTGTTAGCAGTTGCTGTAGATTCCTCCCAGTATTTCTAATTTAATTACAACCTCTAGATTTTCTTTACCTGTGGATAACATTATTAATCATTTTATTAGGCCTAAGGTTACATCAAAATTCTGTCACCTTTTGGCCCCTGCCATACTGCCAATTTTAAAATTAAATTAATTTAAAGAATCAGTCCACCACTTTCCAAACTGTTTGTTCAATAAGTCCCCAAGGCCACCCATCTGGGTATGCTTTCTGCATGCAGAGTGCAGGAGGGCCAGAAGCTTTCCCCAGGCACCTGACCTTCAGACTTCTGTTATGAGAAAGGAAACTAATTAGAAATATCTAAACGAGCTACCTCTTCCTACCTGTGCTTCATTATGGCATTTGCAATAACTTCAGGCTTTTCCTTTAACTTGCCACTTTTACAAGCTTAGGTTGTGTTCAGTATTCTGACAAGATTAACTTCATAAATTAAAACGCCTTTCAACTATGATCTGGAGCAGAGATGTAAGGAGAACTTCTAAATTCAATGTCATACTACTGTCATGATGGCTGAGAGGTTTGCTTTTATTTTTTGTCTTTTCCTACAACCTTGAGTTCGGACAGAATGTCAATTTGTCTGCATAAAAAAAAAATTGCCAAAATGAAGGAGAAGGGGAGCTGACATTTTCTGAATGGATGCAAAATTAGGTCTTCGTTACTTTAAAGAAGTTTACAAGGAGCCTTGAAGGAGGCACAGTCTGCTGTTTGAAAGTGCTGCAAATGAAATTTGGAAGCAACAGCACAATAATGGTCACTTCAGTGATGAAAAATAACTCTGACACTAAAATAACTTACTAAACTTTTTCCACCTTTATGTCGAGCCTGGGTACATTTAATAGGCGCACATTAATAATATACTGCATGTGTTTTAAGATATGACATTATCCTTAAGTTTGCCCAAATTATGTTTATTCATTTAATTTGTTTTGCCACTTTTTTTCTTATTTATTGCTACCTTCTGTGATGTGTGTCTAAAACAAAACCATTTCATTTTTCAGTTAAGTTTTTTCTTGGTTGGCGTTATTTTCTGAGACTGGAGGGACAAACATGGCATACTCCTTGTTACTTTAAATAAGTGATAACAAGGAGGTACTCCTGAGCCATTTGTATGTTGCTAATGATTCCAAAGGAGTAAAAGTATAAAATGCTAAAGATTTTAACATAAAAATAGCTATGCAAGGTAACACAAGGGGGAGTCAAGCTAAAGTTAGAAAATGGGATTTATTAGTAAACGGAATGAACCTTAACAAGACTAATAATGTAATTTCTCAGTGAAGTCTCCACCCTTCTCAATGCACTTATGCCACCTGCCGGGAAGTGCCTGGATTCCAGCAGAATAAAAAGTTTTTGTCTTGTCCTAGCAACATTATGGCTGCAATTTGTTTTCTACACCTTTAAACATCTCACTTAAGTGTCATTATTTTTAATATCATCTGCAGTCAGAACATAGTACCAAAGTAGAGACTCGGTTTTTCTTTGTTCCCTTTTTCTAGTGGGCATCACATGCCACATATGATAAATTATGTCCTATTTTCAGCTTGTGTTTTCTATCTGTATGATCTTGAAGGATTGTTTTTCTGTTAACATAGGAACAAACTGTGAGAAAATTACCCACAAAAATCACAAGTGTAGATACAGTATAATTTGTTATAACACTGCTATCTTTTTATTTATTTGCAAACACCTTTATTCAGCAGCACTGTAAACTTTATTCTGCTGTCTTGATACATTTAATGTATGTGAACATTTGTAAATTGAATGCAAGATTTGTACTTCTTACAAATATCTTCTATCATCTGTCATGCTTTAAAAGTTTGTAAAATGTTAACAGATTCCACAGCTCAATGTGTCCTGCAAGTTTACTTCTGTTGCCCACTTAGGTCTTAATAAATAAAATCGTTGAGGTCAAAGTTTTCAATTTTGGCACCTCCAACCCGCAACCTCCACCCCCCAACCAAAGGGATCTGGCATGTGGATTTCTGTTCTCACAAAGCAATTGCATGGTATGCCTAATTTTATATTTGAATTGTCTTTTGCCCCTATTTCCTTTTCACAATGACTCTGTACACCTTGTAATAAAAGTACAACTACAGGTCATGCCACTTGCATAAATGCTCAAATGATTATGCACTAATAGGGTGTATCAATAAGAGACGTAGAGTGGTATAGGAGATGGGTGGAGAACTCTGTTTCTTGGTGCAAAGAGAATTGTCTGCATGTTAACATCCACTAAACTAAGGAACAGGACTTTTGCCACACCAAAGAGCCTCTATGTTCGGTCACTGTTTACGGAGTACATGTAGAGGTGGTCCACTCCTACAAGTATTTGGGGGTCTACATCAGTGACAGGTTGGACTAGTTTCATAACACAGAAGAACCCAATGAGAAAGGGCAGAGCAGGGTCTTTTTTCTTAGGAGACTGAGGCCCTTTAATGTAAGTGGGGGCATCCTTTACATGTTCTGTAACTCTGTGATGGAAATGTCTACACTGTGGTGTGCTGGGCCAGTAACATCACTTCAACAGAGGCCCACTAAATCAATAATTTAATAAAAATGCAGGCTCAATTATGGGATGCACTCTGCCCCCCCTGGAGATAGATAGATTACATTTTAGGTAGTAACAAAGGAAAAAAATGAAAACAAAACTGAGTACCATTTTGAACAATGCTTTACATCCTATCTATCTATCTACTTTGGGGAAGTGAGTAGGTGCAGCATTTTAGCTTTCTTTCTTTTTTGACATGCTGGATGTGTTTTTGAAAAGAGGGTCTTTGTTTGACATTATTTATTTATTTGTTTGTTTATTTGTTGAGCTTCTGTAAAAAGCCACATTTCCCCTTGGAACAAATAAAGTGATATCTGTGTGTCTACCTACTTTGGAGAAATGAGGAGTTGCAGCTTTTAGATGTGGTTGTTAGGTTCTTTGCCAATTCTAAATTAATCCTTATGTGTGATTGTTCCTTGCAATAAATTGGCACCCAATACAAACAAAACTGAGTGCCATTATAAGCAATGCTGCACATTGTCTTTCTGAGAAACTGAGCACTTTCAGCCAATGAATTATTCAGCAGAAGTGTGTCAGGATTGGTTTCATCCTTGCTACCATATACTAGTTTAAGAAGCATCATGATGGATGGAGGGATTGATGGACAGTTATGGCCTCATCTGTATCTTCTCTTCTGCAATAAGCCATCTATTTATATTGTGCCACTTGATATTAATGTTACCAATTCAAAATCATAGACAGTTGCCATCTGTACTTTCAGCAGCAAGTCCACAGCAGTAGACCACACCAGGTAGTACGTCAACAGCAGTGAAGAATTTTTCACCTACATAACTGCCAAAATTAAAAAATACAATTGCAATTGATAAATTCATTCTATTTCTCTTCTTTAAACATACTCACCATAAAAAGAGGCAGGTATTTTAATAGCCTCTTTTTTTTTTTTGAAAACTGCAATGTTTTACATGATGGTGATGCATCAGAGTGCATGTCTGGTGCAGTCATTTACAGCGTGGAGTTCTTTTGCTCAATCAGTGTCTCTTTAGAAAACAACACAGGCTTCAGTCAATTTACCGGCATGGTGAAATGCTTAGATGAGATAGTTAGTACTTCACAGGGCTCACACTGGGCATTTTAGAGCCAGCAATCCACCTGACAGCATGCCTTTGGATTGTGGGAGAAAATCAGAGTTGAAACAGGAAACTCAAGCAAACAAACTCAGCACAAGGTAGCCCAGTCCAGATTCTAACCATGGCCCAGTTCTGTGAAATGACAACACTACTGGATGTGGTGGGTAATCCCTTATATAAACTGTAGGTGCACATTATCTCTTTTGTCTCCTAAGTTACTTGGACTCTATAATCAGGCTAATAATTTGTCTAGAAAATGTTTTTGTCTAGTAGATAAAATTACAAATAAATTCTTACCTAATAGGGAACTCTCTCTCATGACAAACTAAGAAGCTTAAGGTAGGTCAAAATAATTTAAGTATATTTTAAGTAATAGTTTAAAAGAATATAATATTAATTATTAATATTTCTCTAAAAAACACACACATTTATACTTATTTCACTTTTGCAATGCAAACTTCTTCAAACTTTTAAAAGGTAACTTAGCTTAATTTGTAAAACACCTTCTGATACACACTGCGGTTGGCTGGCGCCCTGCCCGGGCTTGGTTCCTGTCTTGCACCCTGTGCTGGCTGGGATTGGGTCCAGCAGACCCCCGTGACCCTGTGTTAGGATATAGTGGGTTAGAAAATGACTGACTGACTGACCTTTTGATACATGTTTAACATTAATACTGTTTTAAATTTACTTTATCATTCAGTTTATATCCTCAGAGTGAGGCCCCATTCAGGTTTGGTTTCTACCTTGCAGACTGGGCTGCCAGGATAGAATTCAACCTACCATGTCCCTGCATTGGAGTAAATCTGCAGTACATCCCCAACCTCACCTATAGCCATGAGGTCTGGGTAGTGGCAGAAAGAATGTGCTCACCAAAGTTAACAGGTTCCTGCAATGATATTAGGTTCCTAAGTCATTTTACCAATTTTTTTAACTGTTTGGTATATTTGCTTCTTTTCTTTTATTGTATTTTGTATGCTGGTAGACACTCATTTTTTCCTGGACTCCAAGACAGACACTACATGGAAATGTCAGTGGATGGGGTGTCAAAAGTTAATTTTTATTAATAAAAATGATATCTACTTCTGTAATTGACGAGTGTAACTAAGAAGTGTTACCACAATCTGTAAGTCAGTCATCTCTTTCCATGTACTAAGTGGCTCCACGTATGTTCCAATAAAGGTATTCTTCTCATCCTGGACTGGCTTTGTGATTTAACTTTTCCAAGGGCTATACACTGTTGAGTTAATAAAATGAATGTTGTAAAGAAACACAAAACAAAGAGTTTTGGGGCACCTTGTGGCCAACCCCATATATTGAAAGGTGTGAAGTATGCAAAAAAGCAAGACTTCCTGTTATTCACCAGTCAGACTGTCCAAGATGGTGTCTCCTCTTTTTAAGAGACATACTGGGAGGAAGAGGTGGGTCCAGGTGATCAGACCCTGGAAGTGATGTCATAGGTGGAATGGTGTCAGTATTAATTTCTGCAAAGGCAGGAAGAAGAGAAGAGAGATTGTTATTAATCAGTGCCACCTCATGTCTCAGTGGAGAATTACAATCACTCCAGCCCTTAAGACATGGGTGTGCAAAGTGGCTGCAAGTTTTTGTTTCAACACATTTTCTAATTGAGAAGCACTTTTTGCTCAAGTGACATTTTTCTGCTTCATTTTAGTGGTCTCGCTTGTTAAGGTTCCCCACCATTAATTACTTTTTTCAGTCTTAAACAACTGCATTCTCTTTTTTAATGGCTCCTTATTAGTAAGATGCAAATGACAAAAGAGTCAGCAGTTCTCCGTCTAACTTGTTTCCATTTACACCTGTGTGGATTCATCGTGCACTATTTAGTTTAATAAAACACTTAAGAGAAAAATGTGGCAGACTGAAAATCCGTTTTGGCTTCAGATCATTTGGATGATATCCTTTGAAAGGAAAAAATCTATGATATAAGAACCTAACAATGCCGACTAACAAGCCAGAAAATTAAATAAGGTCTGAGATTGGCAAGGACTGCTTTCTAATTAAGCAATTGGGAGGGAACAAAAAACTGCAGCCACATTGGCCCTCCAGGACTGATTATGCCCACCCCTGCATTAAGATGTTCCCCAAGAGTGTAACAATGTATATGTGATGTCAGAGGTTTAGTAACATTGTCTTGACAGCCACGTTTTGGACAAAATAACCAGAGCTGGACGCATAGTGTGGTCCTCATCTTGTCTGCATTGCTTTGGCATAATCCAACTTTTTTCACACTCAATTGACCAGTTATTAAATATTTTTGCATTTTTTCCATCTGTTGTCAGTTCTTTCTACACATTTTTATCAGTTTTTATCTATTTATTTAGGGTTGTCTTTTCTCTTTTTCAGCATTATAGTGTTTATTTTGATTACAGGTTTAACTAAAATAGGCAGGTGCCTATGCTGAATGTAGTTTAAGTTTTTCAAGATATAAAATATTACTAGCCAGGATTTTCAAGTCTTGTTTATGGCATTTTGCCTTCCTGCTGCTACTGCTTAAAATTTGGTAAAACATCTGAACAAAATATAGGAAATGTAATGTTTGCATGCCTGCTGGGAGTGGCACATGGGAAATTATAAACACCCGCTGCCTCTCCTGGCTTAACTAAGTAGGCAAAGCCCCAGTTTTGATGTTTGATTATTATTTTTATATACTTTATTAATCCCAGAGGGAAACTGTCTTTTTGCATTATCCTTGGGGCTCAGATGTGAGTTCACTTGAAAAGTTAAAAGGGAGTGAAGCCTCTTAAAGATGAACAATCAGGCCCAATTCATCACTAGCCTGTCTGAAGATTCATCCCAAGCTGCTTAATCCTAGGCAGCCTGACACCCAAATCTCTACAGGCAGACTTCGGCCTACACAGGCCTAAAATTATTCCCTGGCTTTTAAAGTTTAATAGATAAGTTTTAAATGTTCATTAAAAACACCGGTAATGCTCTTTAAGTAAGAAAAAATTTCCAAACCTCAAAACCTAGGGACAAAGCAACATCAGAATCTTAATAAACAAACTAGGGGGCTCTGTCCCCTGCTCACTTCGCTCACCACCCCCCAGGTTTGGTCCTGTGGAAATACAATTTAAAGTGCTTTTTTTCATGGGAATTATTACATATGCATTATGTTCACTTTTCATTTTAAAACTTCAGTAAAAACAATATTTGGAATTTACTTTTCTTCAAGATTGCATTGAATTTTGATTCCTTGTTTGGTCTTACAGTGTGATCATGGAACGTATAACTGTCCGTGAGCGAATATCGTTTCTTATAAATAAACTCACTTTTTCAAATGTTTGTCCTTGTGATTTGTTAATTGTCATTGCAAAAGCTATTCTCACGGGAAACTGTGCTTTCTTTGGTGGCTCCAGGGGCCTCATGTATAAATGGTGTGTACTCACAAAAATGTTGTGTACGCCCATTTTCACACTCACATCGCGATGTATAAATGCTAAACTTGGCGTAAAGCCACGCACATTTTCACACCAGCTCAATCCCTGGCGTACGCAGGTTCTCCACACAATTTTGCAAACTGGCGGCACCCAGCATCAAAGCAGTGCTATTGTTCCAGTGTGGTTTCCCTTTCTTATTAGATCCACATCCCTGACGCAGGTTTTTCAAATATACTAAAATTAACCGCATATCGTTTATTAGTTTAAGGCATCTGATTGTAATTCACCTGTAACAATATAATGGTCCACGGAATTGCCAAACTATTCCAAATACCATAGCTGTTGTTACTCTCACTTCACCATTCGGAGTATTTATCCCACTGTATCTAACTGTGTAATCACAGCTCTACAGCAGCTGATCTGAAAGAGAATTATCGGGTTACAGCATCAAACACACATTGCCTCAGCCATGACCACAGTCTATTTGAACTGATCCCATACAGCAAACGCTTCTGAGCATTTCCTGTAGGGACCTCGCGGTTCAGAAACAGTTTCATCCCAAGAACTATAAACTCACTCAATAAGTCCATCAAGTTCTCCTGGCAGAACTGTTTGTACTTATAAGTACAATTACCTCATGGTAACCTTGAGATACAGTTATAATATTTCACAACCTAAGCCACTTTATAAAGCACATATTTACATATGATGACGACTGGCTTTTAGGTCGATTTCCAAGCTCTATCTTCTTGGAGCTCTTGATAATCATTTTTAAGATGAAATGCAGCAAAGTATGTTTATTACATTATACAGATAAAATTTTAACATCATTTAAATAATCTACATTGTTAAAATTTAAACATGTGAGGACACGATGGACAGCGATAGTGACGAGCTGGCGACCCGTTCAGGGATTGTTCCTGCCTTGCACTGTATGTTTGCTGGGGCTGGCGTGAACCTGGATGGATAGATGGATAGAATTATTAAACATGTACTACAAAGATTTTTCAATGTTCCTTAAAAGTGCATACGCACATTTCCGCTTTTGTCCGTACGCCATGTTTTAGTGTGAATTCTACGCACAGTGTTATGCATGAGGTCTGCAATCCTGAACCCCAGCTATCAGTTAATGAGGTGGACAACCCCTAGTCTCCCCTCTGTATATTTGGAGTCTACATATAACACGCTTACTGCCTTCCAATGTTCCGAGCAACATTATGATAAGCTAGCTATTCTGTGACTATGTTGTCTTCTTATAATTCCTCCCTGCATTCACTGTTTTAAAAATATGGGAAGTACTACCCCTTAGTGGTATTCTGACTTTTTATTTCCCAAGACAATCAATGCCAGCACTTGCTGAACCATGTCTTGTTTTATCAGGACCCTTATACTACACCTGTTTTATGGCATTCCCTCTACTATACAATCTCCTTCCAGAATATATAATACCCTAAAATGCTGTATTGTAGTTTTGATTGTACCTTAAAGTGCCATATGGTGCATGCTTTAATTGATACTATTTAACATAACATTTGATTGACTGATAGACTGAAATATTTTTATTTAAACCTTGGATTATGAATGCTAACATTCCAGCTCTCTACATATTAGCCTTTGTTAGAATGTTTAAAGTCATTACTTAGTTCACAGTGTTTGTCTTCTCTCAGGTTCCTCTTACTTTATTGTTACTTTCTGAAGGAACTTTATTTGTCACTGCCTAGATGCCCACTCAGAAGCGAGGCAGAAGTGGGATGGAATGTAAGGTGTCACGCACGCGCGAGTAGGAGATCGCGGACGGACCTTAACACGCTTCGGAAGAGATTCGCCGGCAGGGAGTGGTGGGGTACTAACCTTTCTCCTTTGCTTTCTTGCAGAACAAAAGACGCTCCGCCACCATAAGCCTCATTTTCCCACAGCACGTTACTTCTGCCCTTTCTCCGCCATTGTTCCTGACGTCATCGATCCCATCTTCCCTCACGGTTCCTTCCCAGCATTCCTCCACTTCCGGCTCCTCCTTTATAAAATGGCCGCCGACACCAGTAGTGGTGTCGCTCATATGAACAGTTTGTGTTTATATTTTGACCTTCTTTTTGTGTGGATATTTTTACAGTATACGGGGCCGGGAACCCCAAACCTTTATGCTGTCTCTTTTGCATTTTTTACAAAGGCTATTCCTTTAGAATATGGGGAATAAGGGTGAGTAAAGGTACATGCTTTGATGAAAGGTCCTGTTTGAAATGGTACTTAATGTAGTCGAGCATATGCCATCTGACCGTTGTGAGAGCCTCCACAGCAATTTTATGTTACAGCATATAATTCCATTAGTAAATTAAGTACATGAAAGAAGAAAAGCAAGAAAATAATGAAAATTCATAAACTGATCTTTGCATTGTTTATATTGTGCATCAACTTGCCATAAAACAAGACATTCTGCCTTTGCTGACAAAACCTCCCCTGCAGTATTATATGATGGTGACCCACTAGGTTATGGTATTAATGTTGTCAGGGTGGAATTAGTTTGTTGAGTCTGTATCAAACTGGAAAACAACATAGGCTACAGTCAATTTAACAACATGACAAAGAGGTTAAGTCAGTGACTGTGCTTTGCAAATAGGTCTTGTACTTCATTTATTACAGAGATGAGAATGGAAAGCATATTATCATATTTCGACGCACTCTGCCCTGCAGTTGTGATTGCGTTAGGGAATCCATCAGACCTCTGCAGCTCTCTAATAAATTGTGACCATCCTACCACTTCACAGAGACACAGGCACCCCCACATTAATCCCATTGATTACCTTCTTCTGTAGTGAGAAGTGTCACAATGGCATTCAGTTCACGTCTTAGATTAGAAAGTGTTGATCACTGTTTCCAATGATAAGTATAAAACGTGGGCTGCTTTAAGCAAAAAAAAAATATCTTTTACTGTGTATTAGAACTCCCTGTTGTGTCATTTAGTCAAACACTGCTATTCTCATTTCTCAGCTGGATGCATTCTGGGTTTTTTATGAACTGGTTACTATTGCCTTACTCCATTTGTCACATAGACTGTGATTTTTCATTTGTTAGAAATGTCACAATTTTTTTTCCCTCTGTAAGGGGTATAAGAAGTGCCTCTTTTCTTTTCACTCTAAATCTGTGACATGATTCACAGAAGGCCAAGAGGGATTTTTAAAAGACATTAAAAGAAGGAACTTTTTCTAGGTTGTACTTTAGGTACAAGTTAAAATAACATCCTGAACTCATTTTTTCTGTTACAGGACTATGAGATGTTGAAGCACATCCTGGCAACATTGGGCACCAAGTAAGAAGCAACACTGGGCAAAGGCAAGTTTGTCACATGTCACAATCCTGCACACCCAGTTAAATAAAATATTAAATTTCCAGTCATAAAGAGTGTATCCTCTTTACCTTTTTAAAAATGTCTGTGTCCTCCTACATATGATTCCTTACATCCAGTACCAAGGTCTGGCACGGGGCCCATTTAGACTCCTTTACCTGCAGTACCACCAACATGTGGGAGAGGATGTTCTATTTGTGAAAATTGATTTCATACCTGAACAAAGGTATCTGCTAGCTGTTCCAGACACATTCTTACTAACCCATGTGCGGCTTCTGAGCATGTCCAAATGATACTCTGACTGTCCCAAAGTCAGACAGACAGCTGACAGCTCAACACTTTTCTTCACATAATTTTTGAAAATATGCACTGTTCCCTGGAGCTGTAGTCCCTGGAACACTTATGAACTTTCTGCATGTAGCATACAAATCCAATCACAAAATAAGAAGTTGAAAAGAGTGTACCTAAAATCTTATAGCAAGCCAAGGATGCGGTGGGGGAGCTGCCATTTGGTATTTATTGGGCAGACTGATATTACCCGTTTTTCAAGGTTGGAACCCAAGTCCTGGCTTAGCAAGCAGCTGCCAGACTCTCTTTTCACCAGCTACAAAGTCTCAGTCTACATGGCAGAATATCTTGCTGGAATATAGTTTTGCATCTTAACTGATAAGATGATTGAAACCAGACCTTTTAACATCAGTGTATGTGGGTACATGCTCGGCACCCAAGTTCTCAACAATAAACTATAAATCAAGAATGAGCAGCACTGATGCACAGAAATTTGCACCAGTGGTCAAATAAGAGGATCGGCTTTTGTGCACCCAAGAATCCAATGGCAAGAGTTCTCTTCTTTCCTTTAATAACCCTTGTAAGACCTTAACTAATTGCTCTTCTCATCAAGCTTCAACTTAGCCTGACCATAACTTTGGCCATCCATAGATTATATAGATTATAGGATAATAGATTATCACTCATAGATTATAACCCATAGCCTATAGATAACCCATAGATTATAGGGTGTGGCAACAACAATGTTGAAGCAATCCTTTTACTGCAAAACACAACTCTGCTGGACTGGAATGGTGGAATATTTGTTTGTATTGAAATTTGAAAAGGTTGCTATTAATCCAACCTTGTTTAGGAATAGCAAGTGCACGAGCAAGACGGCAAGACCTACGTAAACCCACGTCTTCTTCTTGCTAATGATGGGCATTGACTGAAACAACTGAGCAGGTGTAACTTTACTAGCAACTCAGGACACTGTGTGCGTTAAAACATCACAGAGAAACTGCGGTCCCACACACAACCAGGAGGTCCTAACAACAGTGAAGAAGGAGACAAGCTCCAGAAAAAAGAAGAAAAATTCTTCCCATGTCTGGAGAAAGACCACAAGGAAAAGAACAAAGCATCACTCACCTCATACTACACAGTAATACTTTGATTCTGAAAACCTTAATCACAATTTAATAGCTAGGACAAAGCACGCTAATGTAATACGATATTATTTACTATAAGTGACATGTAATGATCTTGTGAAAGATAGGTTCTAGCTAATATGAGCTTTTCATCCTAAATCCAGTCAGAAAGTGCAGAGCAGTATCTCACATGCACACACACACACATAGCTTTGAGCAAATGAACGACACAGTGCAAACACAAGAAGCTTGATAACTAGTGAAAGAATTTATCTCGAAGACATGAACTGAAAGATCAGAATTGATATTATGTGCCTTTTCTCTATGTGGGAAAAAATCTGTCTGAGTCAAAAGATAGAATTCACAAGTTATATGCTATATTTTAGCAAGTGTGTTTGGGTTATCTGTGAATTAAGTCTATCACCACATCAATCCAGAAAGAGAAAGTGAAGGTATTAATGTAGGTTTTCAGTGATTGTTGTACTTTGTTAAAAAAAATCGCAAAGATCTCTTCATATTTCTGGTGTTCTGCCAGTAAAGTGAAACAGAGACTCTTTATTCTTTCTTCACTTTGGTCTTCAGAGTTGTGACTTTGTTTTTATACCTGACTGCCCTGAGACTTGTTTTTCAAAAGGATGCTTTTAGCTGGAATTTAGTTTGATCTCCTCCATTGTCAACAATTATAATGTTGACAAATTTATGTTGTCATGCTTTGTTTATGTCAAGAATAATTTTTTTTTTACCATTTTTTAATGGAATTTGTGTACAGTACACCCCAAAAAATCGTTGGGGTTATGTTCCTAGAGCACCTACAAATTGTGAAAAAAAAACAATTTAATTAAATTTCAAACTTAGCTTAAAACATTACCTAAAAAAAGAATGTAAAGGTAAACCCGTACACTGCACAGTACTGTACTGCTATGTCTCCTGCAGTGCTAGAATGTAAAATACCAATGTTACCGTTATATGTACTGTAATTCATGCAAGTGCGTTTTCATTGCCAGAAGCCTTATAAGCTGCAGGGCCTTTTGGCAGCATCTTGGGGCTTTAACACTTAAACTGCCACATACTTGGGGGTTAATGCATCCCTGGACGCCAAATACTTTTTTGCTGCACTTTAAGTAAATGTCACAATTCACAAAGAAAAAGTTTAATTTTAATGGAACACTTTTTTCATGCAAAGAACATCGCAATTTCTGCAACACTGATCATTTTACACACTGCTAATGAACTGTAAAAACTATTTAAAAAACTACTGGAGCAATATGTACAAGGTGTAACTGATGCCATGGATGAAATCACCGAGCCAACAGTGCTTGAACTGGCTGCACGCAAGCACACAGAGGTAAGCTCTGATGCTGGAAGGCAATAGTGCAGCGGCTCAATCCCAGAGACAGTCAGGCTGAAATGCTGCAGGGTGTCACGGTTGGGTCACAGAATTTCACAAAATCATAGGAGATTGTAGAAATAGGAACTTTATTCAAACACTACAAACAAACATGTCTCTTTCAGAAGTAAAACGAACTCAGTATGCAGTTAGTTATCGATTAAAAGAATAGGCAAACATCATAGGGGAGTACAATGGGAGGACCCGCAACAGGAGCAGAGGATGTCTGGGGGAGGAGAGAGAAACAAAGCAATCAGCCAAAAAGAACACGTGCTGTTCAGGCTTTAAGTATGCGTAGCGTCGCACAAGAAGCATATCACGCAACACAGCAGCTGCAAGAAAGCATAGCAAGTAGGGGAGCAATGTGAAGGTAGTCTATCAGCATTTTTTAAGAGGGTTTTTTTGAAAACCACTCAGCTGGGGATGCATCACAATCAATCAGAAGCAAGGAGAAATGAATAAAGCTGAAGCGGTTCGGTGCCGCTAAGATTCACACCGTCGAGAAGAAGGTGATGTTTTTATTTTTATGGTGGAGATTCCAGGGACACACCCAGCCTTGGCCGGATCTGCACACACTCACAAACAGAGACAAAAACAAAGCAAACTGGTAATCAAACAGTAAATAAAGAATGTAATGAAAACAAATGAAATAAATGAAAACAACGATACCACCCCTGTTCCCCTTACGGCGATTACACATTAAATACAACAAAGCACAAACAAAACACACAGAGTAAATCATGAAAAACAGCAACGGATGAAATGTAATGATGAGAATAGATTGTCCAGAGATCCGCATGTTGAATGGGAATGTAAAGATAGTCCTACCGCTAGTTCCTGAAATGGTGAAGATGGGTGTACGGGTTCAGGAGCGCTCCTTTCTTTGCAGGATGGCCATGAATCCACATATAGTCCTCATGTACACAGCAAGGTTATTATAGTTAACGAAAACTAAAATCAAAACTGAAACTATTATTAAAAAAAAAATTCTCAAACTGAAATAAAATAATTAACAAAACTGAAATAAAAAAATAAAACTAAAAGAAACTATTAAAGTAGCTGGAAATACTAACTGAAATAAAATTCTAATTTACTAAAATGTTTTTAGTTTTCGTTTTTGAATGAATATTCTTACCATTAGTTTTTAAACCTTGTAAGTTTTAACTCTAAAACAGAGTCATCCATCACGAGCTGCCCACACGTATTCATCCAGTGAACGGCGGCTGTTCACACAGCATTTGCGGTGACGGAGCGAGCGGAGTGTGGGTGCGTAAAGCGTGAGAAATAGAAAGCGGTTTGTGTGCCGCCTTTCTTTGTGCTTGTTGTATATCAAGATGTAATTCAAATGGCTGAAATCAGAATGTGCTGGTCAACAAAATGTTTACCATTTGGATAGAAAAATCACGAGTGAGTAACGTTTCAGTTTATTTCTCAGGTGTCTGCTTTTTGTTGACAGCAATTCACCTGCCACTTCGCACAGGAGAAATCGTTTTTACTTTCTCATATACGAAGTATAGAGAAGGTATAGTAATCATGAAAAAATTCGACCTCGATATTTTGATGAATCTTAACGTTATAGACTAACCAGTGTCCAACAATACTGTTTTTTGGAATTGTGTGTGCGTGTGTCTGTGTGTATACACGATAACTCAAAAACGCAACTAGATAGTTGGATGAAGTTCGGCATGTGGTTGTTACACCATAATTGCAGATCTGTATTAACTTTTGGGCCAAATCCATCACCCGGAAGTGGTACTTTACCTGAGCACATACTCGATGTTTTTTATTTATGCTGCAGAGTCCAATTTATTCAACTTTACTTTTATAATAATTGTTCAATATATTATTAATTTGATTTGTTGTTGATGGTTCCTTAATGTACATAATATAAAAATATAATCATTGTCTTGCGGTTTACTCTTCAAATATCCATCCCCATATCTGAGTATACAAGAAAGTTGAGAGGAGTCCACTCCCGGTTTTTGAAAATAAAATACCACTAATCGAGATACTGACTAGGTCATCATACAAAATCAGCATATTGTTACTGACCAATCACTTTTGCTTTGAAAACATCGTTTAACAATGAAGCGATACAAACAAAGGTAGAGCCTGACAAGTGATGAAAAACTACTAATGGGTTTTTGTATTTATTCCATACTAGCAGAATACCCGCGCTTCGCAGCGGAGAAGTAGTGTGTTAAAGAAGTTATGAAAAAGAAAAGGAAATATTTTAAAAATAACGTAACATGATTGTTAATGTAATTGTTTTGTCATTGATATGAGTGTTGTTGTCATCTCTCTCTCTCTCTCTCTCTCTCTCTATCTATCTATATATATATATATATATATATATATACATAGCAAAATACCCGCGTTTGGCAGCAGAGAAGTAAAAAGAAAAGGAAACATTTTAATAATAACGTAACATGATTGACAATGTAATTGTTTTGTCATTGTCATGAGTGTTGCTGGCATATATATATACACTCACACACACACACATATATAAGCATATATATACACATCATATATATATATATATATATATACATATATATATACATATACATATAAATATATATACATATATACACATATATATACACACACACACATATATATACATATATACACACATATATATTAGGGGTGGGACTCAATTAAAAAAATTAATCCAATTAATTAGAGGCTGTGTAATAATTAATCTTGATTAATCGTATGTAATCGCACACGTAAATTTGCCCCAAATCGCAAATGTGTTTTTTTAATTTAAAAGGGTTTTAGTGGGCGACAGAATCAAATAATAGACATGGACATGAATATTGTAAACTCAAGCTCTTTTAATTTCTGAAAAAAAAATGCTTTTAAACTGCATTTGAATTCAAAACAGAAACAAAAATATCATCCCTGGTTAAAATTGGGCAGACTTAAAAATAAAGTGGTAGTTTAAGTACTTTAAGTACATTTTCAGAATGGTATTGTCTTTAAATAATAATAACCAAAATTTCAACATAAAGTGCAGTTTTTCTTCTTAAAAAAATAAGTCAGAAACATAAAAGGTAATTTGACCAACTTAATCTTTAAACTCTGAGTAACCTTAGCCAAAATTATTTTGTACATTAGGCTAAACCAGTGTGATCATTGAACATTTTGTAATTAGATGTAATTAGAATTACTAACGGTCACGGAAGTCCAATGATCCCCAGTAAGAGCCACAAAGTCCGCTTTCTGTAATGCATCTAATTTTGCTTGCTTTTCTTTCAGTGTGCACAAAACCATGCTTTTATCAAGGCTTTGCTCGGGTAGTTTTTTGAAATGAAATTTTCCTCCGATCAGTCGTAGGAACGCGCTTCATTCCGACTCTAACATTTTTGTAGCTGTGATGTGTGCATCAGTGTAATCGATGTACCAGGAAATCATGCATTGACAAAAGTTCCCCTTTGCTTGGAATTGAAATTGTGATTAAATGCATTATTTTTTGTTATGGAGTACATGCATCGAAGCTTCTCAGCTGTGCTTGTGCTAAGAAAAGGAAAGATTTTAAAAATAACGTAACATGATTCTGCATTAACCGCATATTTTTTCATACGTCTCAAACCAAGGAGATGCGAGGTTAAAATGAACCGAGAAGCGCGCGTACATACTCAGGACATCCCCTCTCAGGAATCGAACCTCGGAGATAGAGGCGAAGCCTCTACAATTGCGCCACAGTGTGTGGCTTATCTATTTGAGAGTATGTAGATCGGGGTATATATATATATATATATATATTCGCAGCGGAGACGTAGTGTGTTAAAGAAGCTATGAAAAAGAAAAGGGAACATTTTAAAAATAACGTAACATGATTGTCAATTTACAGTAATTGTTTTGTGAGTGTTATTGAGTGTTGCTGTCATCAAGGATTCGATTATCATTATTTGTTTCAATCAGGGTCGTATTTGTACGATGTGTTGTGTTCAAGTTACATTCCGTGTTTGTCAATCGTTGTAAAGATAAGAGGTTTCATTTATCGATTCGTTTCTTACTGCATCAATAAACAGCTCATCTTCCTCTTTATCTGAGATGTGACACACTGTATGCACGGGTTTTTTTTACACTGTCTTCCTTTAGCGGGACATTCACTTTTTGCACTGTGTGCTTTGTTTCTGCAGTAGCTGCACTTATGAATATGCTTGTATGTATCAGACGCTTCATATTTTTTGCTGCCTTCTCAATTGTGTAATTCTGTTTTTGTTCAGCGCTCTTTGGAACTGTTGCTTTTTGTCTGTGCACTGCGTCAGTTCACGTGAGCCACTTGGTGTTCTTGCATCGAAGGTTCCCAGCTGTGCTGGTGCCATCTCGTGTTATGTCCATGGCTGTATGTAATGTCAGCTAAGACCCAGCACTTAAAAGTTTCTCTCGCAGTTTCGCTGAGTTTGTGCCAAACACCACTCTGACCATCTCATCTTCCTCTGCATAAGCACAGTCCTTCACCCGTGAATATTTAGTGGCAGTGTTTCTATTGGATTGCCGCTGACGGACGGCCTTATATGGGCAGGCACTAAATTACAAACGCCAGCGGCAGCCTGTCTATGAACTTAATTTAAAGTTTAGGTTTACACCGTGCTTTGTTTCCGTAGTAGCAGCACTCATGAATGTGATTGTATATGTCACTCGCTCGCTTCTTATTGTTTCGCTGCCTTCTCAATTATATAATGCATGTTTTCTTCAGCGCTTTTTGGAGTGCTTCCTGGTTTTCTA